>VXBR01003448.1:225008-328969 GCA_013400215.1 Cisticola juncidis
CCGTTTGTTTTTTTTTTTTTTTTTTTTTTTTTTTTTTGGCGTTGAACAGGTTTTGGAACAATCATAAAGCATCACTGACATTAGAAAACCAGCAAGCACAAGCATACCTTCTTTACTTTTGTCCACAAATAAAATGAATGCATGTACATTGCCTTTAGGTGTTAAAAGAGCACAGATCAGATGTGCACCTTTAAACTGATGAACAGGCTTAAACACATACCAGAATGGCTGAGAAAATGTTATTTTGGCTTTCCCTGTCTACAAATTTTCAAAGAAAATGTTGTTCATCAATTAAACACTATTGATTTTGTACTTCAAAGCATGATCTAAGGAATACTCAGAGTACATTCCTTTTTTCAAGAGCTATTACTAAATAATCTCATGAAAACTTCTTTCCTTAGAACATTGAAAACTGGGGGGCAGGGATATATGATGCTTTTACAGATTAGTTAGTTTTGGTAAATGTTGCTTGAACCACCAACAATGTAAACTCTGTTTTAGAGCTTCTTTTCAATAGTGAGAGTATCTTCAAAAGAAATTACTTTTCAGTCATTTATATCTGAATCCTAAAACCTTGTTCTTGGCTGAATTGTGTCATGTTAGCTCTCATCCTAGCATTAATTTCACCCTACTAGATTTGAAACTGCATCAGCCTTACTAGCTAAATAGTAAAACAACTTCATGGCTGCAGAACTACATTGCACAAAAAAGTGAAGTAATTTTTTTTCCTAAAGTTTTCCCTCAAAACCAGTGTTTTTCTATTACTGTGTTTCCTTGCATGAGCAAACGTAAAATAAAGGAAAAAACAAGAGTGAGAGAAAACCCAGTTTTGTTTCCAGAGATGCTGATCACTCAGCAGAAGCTCCCAGTGACAAGAACTCTCAGCCCACACAAAAATCAGTTTTGATAGGTGACCCTCCTCTTCACTCTGGTCTCCTACATCCTCTGAATACCAACACCCCTCACAGCCTTCTTGCTTCCTTTCAGCCTCAGACACAACCCTGTGGTTTCCACACTCTCATAATTTGTGAGGAGACATCACCAGGGAAATTCCTGCTGGTTCCAAGCATGGACAGGTCTGTGGTGGTGCAAATGAGCAGAAAATCCTTCAGTGCCTTTCCCATGGAGGAGGCTGGATGAGTGTTCTCGTTAACACCACACATGGCTTCAGTTAACTTCCTACCTGCTGGTCTTTGTGTGTTCATTAAAAGTGCACTGGGGGATTTTGGAAAGTTTAGAGAGAGAAAAGCCTCAGATTTACCTCACTGCATGGAATTAGTGCCTCTGGCTTGGTAATTTAACCTATTTTGTAGATCCATTGTACTGACAGTAGAAAACCAGAAAAAAGGGAGCTTTAGCTCTGTAAATAGGAGTAAAAGAGCAAATGGTTTACCCACTGCTTAGAACCTTACTGGGAGAAGAAATGGAAATCTATGTAAAGTTTGATATAGGAAGACAGAAATGAAAAAAAGAAAAACAAAACGCACAAACCTTTTTTCCAAAAATTACAGAAATTGTTTTTGTGAGATATTGAAGGATTTTATTCTGTTTAATTATAGAAAATTTGGGAGATGATTTTCATGCTATTTGAACATGTCACTAGCTTTCTTCTCCCATGAAGGTAAAGGTTCCTTGGAAATCTTAGAGGAAGCTGCTGCAGGACTGGATGAGTGAAAACCAGTGGCAGACACACCCAAATAAAAACAATATCAAGTCTTAGGTTCTGTATTGAAAAAAAAAGTTCTTTAGTTGCATTTTTAAGTCTTACTGACATGGAAATTTTGAATTCCATTATCATAATTTTAGTGTAATTAGTGCTTACTTTGAGAAACCACAGATAGTGTTCTTAATTTCTTTTATCTCCAGAAAAGAGGCAGGGAGAGCCTGTTTTGCACTCACTAAGTTCAGCATTTCTCTGGAAAGCAGCTGAGATACAAAATCTGCTGCTTCTGGCTTAAAATATTAGCATATTACACAGAAAATAGCCCCTGAGGGATACCCCTGCTTAAGTCTTCTGCAAATATAAGATTGTGTCTTTATTCTTGTACTTGCTTGAGAAGAACTGTAGTGTTGATCTGTATATCAGAGTGTGTCTAGGGGATCTGGAATGTGCTCAGCATCTTCCTTATGGGCAGGAGTGATTCCACAGAAATTTCTAGAATTATGCCACCTCAAATGAGAGGAGAATCTGCTTTTGAGTCTTAGCTGGGCATCATCTGTTTGATAATCAGCCATGACAACCCTTACTGGGCAGTCCTTGTCTACAAACAGATCAAATCAGTTGGAGAAGAACTGATCTGAAAATGAGAGCAGGGAGAAATCCTGAGGCTGGTGAAGACAGAGGAAAAATTGTGACACTAATTCCCACTAGTTAAGATGATTTCATCCTGCTGGTGATTGTGGTAAAGCTTGAGAATTTGTCTGCATCTGTATTTGCTATCCATCATTCTGCAGTGGATCTGGCTGAGCTATTCATTATCTTTCTGATTATCCATGGGCTTGAGATATGTTTGTGCAGTAAGAGAGAACATGTTTTAATGAATTACTGTTGCTCTGATGTCAAGAATCCCTTAATTCAATAACTTTCATTTTATGTATAAATTTCAGTAAAACTTAGATTAATAATACATGTTTAATAACAAAAAGAACAAATGCATACTTAAAATAGTTCAAGGTTACAGTGCATGGTGAAAGATATAAAGTTCATTAAAATTGGGACAAAAGTTGGTTTTCAAATTTGCAATTTTGATTTTTCTCCCCTGCTGATAGACTTTTCGGCTTCTGCTTTAAAAAAATTACAGTCTTGAGATCTGGGTAATGTTCCAGTTGTTGGTAGTCACTGTGGAAAAAAAAGAATGACTTTGTGCTTTACTGAATTTTCATTTCCACTTTTATTTTTAAAGTTACAGTCTTCTGCTTTTGAGTGTTGAAGATCAGCAGAAGGGAAATAGGAGGAGAACTGAAGAAATCAGCTTTGTTTAGTCAATTCCTTCATGCTGTTGATTATTGTTTTGAAGGAAAAAAATATTTTAAAGACCAGGACTGTAGGAATTTGAGTTGTGAAGGAATTTCTCCAAAGTCGGTGATGGAGGCTCCTGATGCAGTATGAGGAGATATAAACGCTCTGCCACTTATCAGGGCAAAGTCTGAGGTTTTGGTACTCTGAGAAAAAAAAGCCTCTTGGATAATAATGACATAATAATTTCAATCTCTCAGTGTTTTAGGAGGAACATCTACTCTTTTTACATCCTTTTTTTTTTTTTTTTTTCCTAATGAACTTGATAATGCATTGGCTCTATTACCATGAGGAGGACAAATTCCCTGTTTAATGTGGTCTCACTTCACACTTTCTACAGCAGCACCACATAGGTTATATTTGAAAATCCAGCATTAATAGAATATCATTCTTTGAGCTGTCTTAAGAGTTTATTCTGCATTACAGCTCCTGGGCACCAGTGACTGGAAGGTTTATATGAATGTTGGTTAGGTTCTTTCTCAGCTCCTTTGATTATCACTTTCAGTGCACAGTTTCTTCTGCTTTTCAATTGTTTTCTAATTTTTGGAAGAACTTTTACACATGGTTATCTACAGAGATTATTTATCAGAGTTAACAATTTCTTTCAATCTGTTTTAATAGCTTTTTCACTATATTTAGACAGAAAAACTACTGATAAGAAATGTTACCTTGAACTATTCCTATAGAGAGAGTTAGGGACAATATAACAGATCATGAGGAACATGTAGATACATTTTTTTGTTTCTGATAATATGCTTTTGCTTAATTTATATTCTTGGGAAAATATGGCTCAGTATATTGACTAATTTCCTTTCTGGTGCCCTTTGACGATGTATTATTGCTCTTAAAGGAACACAGGAATTGGTCAGAGTTTTTGCACCATTCAAATTGTTGTCTTTTATGAATTCTCTGACTACTTCATAAACTTGCTTAAAGCCTAGTTTAAACAAAAGCTATGTTACAAAAGTTTGCATGTGCTCTCAAAAAGTGCACCTCATGTAGAGAAAGTGAGATGTGTTGAGAACACAGGGTAATGCAATGTATTATGCATGTAAATTCACTTGATCTATATTGGTCTTTTCAATTCTCTTTCCAAACAAAGAACGTGGTAATTTCATTTTACAGATAATGCAGTTTGAGGCCCTAAATCAGTTTAGCAGCACACATTTTTGATTCATGGCAAGGGCAGTCGCTGGCTCTGGGTATATCTGTCCATAATCTCCCCAGCAGAAATTCAGCAGTGAGTGATGCATTTAATGGCACTTGCGTTGTCTTTGCACATTTGGAAAGACTATGGGATGATTCATTGATCACCAGAAGATCTACAGGCAGCCACCACAGGGGGAAATCTGCCTTTGCATTCTGAAAAGAAAATAATTTGAGGAATTCCTTACTGGCTTTCCATGACCACTGTCTCCCCCAGAGATGTGATTTGGGATTTCCTAATTTAATTATTCGTGTATTATTTTTTCATGTGGGCATCTGCAGTTGTATCATGTGATGTGGAGTTCCAATTTTGCTTTATGGTCTAAACAATGGCTGGAAGCAAAAACCTTCCTATGAAGGTTCCTGATTTATTCCTCTATTCCCCAAGTAAGTTGAGCATAGACTGAAGGCCAGCTTGAAGAGTGATTCTTTTTGGCTGCTTGGTCGACAGGATGAATATGCACCAGACAACCCAACTGCTAATAAGCCACTTGCCATCCTTCCGTAAATTATCCTGTTAGTTTTCAAAAGCCCTGTAGATCCAGGCTTTTGTAACAGCATTAAATGTGCAGCAAGATCTGTCATTAAACTTGCACAAAATGCAAAGGAGGTGCCATTTGTATTGATTGCTATAGATTTTTGTCTTATCTAATGGGATTTATATTTTTTCTATGAACTTGTGTTGAAAAAAGAGGTGAAAACAAATGGCCAGACATAGAGAACATATTTTAAGAATAGAAATAACATAAACCTTTGAATTTCTCGTGCATGCCATGGCGTCCCTGGTTTCTAAGGCATCCAGTCCCATCTGTCTTTTTGCCAAGACAGAGATGCAAAAGTGCACTGGAAACAGCCTCCTTTCACTTTGCATTAAGGCAGACAGACCAGCACTCAGCTTTGTGCATTTTGAGCTCACTGCAATAAAAGTTTTAAGAGATAAGAAGCTTTTTCTATTTCAGGGTTGCCATTAGCCTGAATAATATATAAACATGGGAAAAGGTCTGAAGTCCTTTTGAGGCTCACAGTATAGCTTCAATTAAATTATACATCATTATCACAGCTGCCAAGCCTGGTGTGGGATTTTAGCCCCCTATCTCACTAAGTGTTCCATGTAGCTGCCTTATCCAATTCTTTTTTCTTCCTTTTCTTCAGCAGTAAGAGCGCTCTTTGAAAAACCAGGCTTAAGGAATAAAGTGGAGGATGGGGTTTGGTTAATCAAGAAAGAACATGGAGATGTCAACAGTCAAGCACCAAGGGAGGAAGGAGGTCAACTCTCTAGCCCTAAAAACCACTGGGGAGAAATCAAACACTATTAAGTCATGACATATTATGTTCCTTTTGAACCAGGGCTGTGTGTACTCCCTTTGTCTGCTGAGAGGTTTGCAGAGCTGCTCATGAAACCCCTTGTGAAAGCAGAACTGCTGGGGATACCCACTGGAGATGCTTTCAGTCCACAAAGCTGGCAGTGACAGTGAAACACAACTTAAACAGATACATTAATTTCCTCTTTGTCCATTTATGGTTCTTTTAGGCTTTACAACCCAAAATTTTCATGATGGCTTGTCATAATGCAGATGAGTATTCTTTTGGATCACAACATGATACAGAATTATTTAGCCTTCATAATAGGTGTCAGCTAGTTAGTACTTTGTGTTGGATTTGGCATAAATCTAGGACATAGAGAACTATTATCACACACTTAGGAAAATCATAATGGCTTGTCTTTCTTATTTATTCCTATAATATCCTCTAAAAGTGTTAGAAGTGTTCTGACTAATTACAATACTCACATCACTAATGTCACTGCATCTGTCATTAATTTTATCAGTTTTCTTGTCTTCTTTGTACAACATTAAATATTTGGCTTGAGTAGCCATACATGAAAGACTGAAATCCAGGTGGCATCACAGAGTTTTGTGTGTAGAATACTTATTTAAGATTATACCAGACCATTGATTTTTTTACACTGAACAGGCTATTGATTTCAATGGATGCTTAGCGTGCAGATCAATGACACATTATGGGGTTTAAATAGTAACATTTGATACTTAATCAGGACTCAAAAATATCTGATAAAAATGCAAACTTCCTTAAAACTTTAGAGAGTCACAACTCTTGGTTCAGAAGTGTCAGGTAAAGGATTTGTGAAGAATTATGTTAAAAATGTAAAACTGAGTATTTGTTGGGAAACATGTAAGTTGAAACTCATGTGCAGCAGGTTGCAGCACTGGCACTGACCTGGGGAGCATTGCCTGTTTACTCAGTCCTGGGTAGGCTGTGCTGGTGCTGCATGTCCTGCCCAGCTCGGGTTTCCTCAGATGTGTTCTCTGTCTGATACAGCAGCAGCTGGCACAGTAGCAAAAGAGTATTTTGCATGCACTGGTGAGGAATCAGACCATGTAGCTCATTATCCCAGGGATATGAATTTATGGGATGCAGTTGGAAACCCCTTAAGATTGTTTACACCAAACTTTATGTGAACTGTATGCTTTCCAGTGCTGTTTGAGAGGCAAGGAGATGTGTTTGACTAGGAAATGTGCTACAGATTTTTGGAAATCTAATAAACAAGACCTTTAGCTACTTAATCCTCCACTCAGCACAATTTGTTCTGACATAGGTTTCTTAAAAATTGGGTGAAATCCATGTTCTTAAATTTGCATTTGCAGCACTCAGGCATTTTTCTGAAGCATAGCTTTTCATTTATACCTCTAGAGGTGCATTGAGATGCCGGATGAAGTGCTCGTCTTTGGTGGTTTACACTGTTTGATTAATCCCCACACTGGAAAAGAAATTTTTTTTAATGTTAGTTATGCCTTAGTACAGACCTTAAATTTAAATGCAGAAGATTTAAGCCTGTGCAGGCTGCCAGACCAAACATATAACGAGTTAATTTTTTGCTGTTCTGTGGCAGAATTATTTTATAGGTATTTCTGCTGATATTAAAAGAGAAAAGTAGACACACCTTCCTCAACTGCTTCTTCAAAATGAGTTGAAAAATCTGTTCTCCAGCATGTAACATATGCCCTTTAAAACTGCTACTGTGCTGCTGCCTGCTCTTATCAATATGGGCCATAAATTTTGCATGGGTATAGAGGGAACTGCAGCTTGAGGACTTGAAATAGTTAGCAAGATGCTGCTAAAGTATACAAAGTACACTGGCAAATGGGTCTTTGTAGACAGGCATCATTACCAAGATCTGTGTGTGCAGAACTGTGCAAGCCTGGGGAGTGTTAAAGGCCAGGGCTCGCAGAAACCTAATTTTGGGTGAATGGAGTCCTCAGATTCATTGTGATATCACACATAAATGAAAATACCAAATGTCATTGACTTGTCAGTGAAAAAGTAGCCCAGGCTTTGTAACAAATGGATCAGTGATGTATATTTGGAAGCTGTGTGACATATTAAAGTAGTTTATGAGGCACAATTTGTTTTGGTGGTCTGCTCTGATTGATGGTGTGCTATCTGCCACTGCTTTAGATGTTGTGGTATGTTTGTAATAAATGTTTGTTCCCAGACAGTGCTAAATGTGTTCCAGCTAAATCATTCATTACTTATAACAAGTTTCAGTGTATATGAATCAAAGCTTTTTTATACTTGCCTTCAAAAGAATTTATCATTTTGAAGCAGCTCTATCACCTGTGATGGGGCCAGCTGCATGCCTGAGTGCTCAGACTCTTTCAGCAGTGCCTGCTGGAAACAGCACAAAGTTAAACTGTAGGCAACGTAATGTTAAGTACTACATTTAAAAGATTGCTGCCTTTTCTAATTTAGCACTCCTATTTGCTTATTTTTTCAGTTTAGCAAACAGAATAACAGAAAATACCATAAATAAGCACTGAGAGACAAGGAAGAAACATTGGTGTAACAACTGGACATGTCAGAGGAACACATCAGTGGGAGGGATTTTTGCTGATGTTTTATACCAGTGTATCACTCGTTCAGCAGAAAACTATAAAAAATGTATGCACTACTCACAGGGGACTTCCTCTTTCTGGAAAGTGCAGAATGCATCATTCTTAAACAGTGTACTTTGTTCCCTCTTGATTGGTAGGAGAAGGAACTTTTTTTTTTCCCATGGGACTTGACTGTGTCCTTCCTCCAAATTCAAGTGACAGTGGAGAAAACCTAAGGACTATCATTCCAAGATGATCAGTGTAGAAATGCTACATAACTTTTTATTGTAAAAACACTGATTTTCATTTCTTTGTGGCATTTGAAGAGACTTAGGTATTTTCCTGTTTCAATAGGCATCAGGAAGTATAGCAGGGTCACAGAATTACAGAAAGATTCAGGTGGGAAGGGATCACAATTGGTCATCTGATCCCACCTCCCTGCTCCAGCAAGGCCATCCCAGAGCCCAGGGCACAGGATTGCATCCAGATGGATCTGGGCTCTCTGCAGTGAGGGAGACTCCACCCCCTCTCTGGGTGATCTGTTCCAGGGTTTGGTCACTGCACAGGAAAGTTCTTCCTCATGTTCAGCTGGAGCTTCCTGTGCATCAATTCCTACCCGTTCCCTCCTGTCCCATTGCTGGGGAGCACCGAGCAGAGCCTGGTCCACAACTGGACAGAGCCCTCCAGAGTAACACAGAGATGTTTGAAGTAATCTTAAATTTTTAACAGAACAAAAATTTGTGTACCTATTAATTTAAAATCTGCATGTTGTTGTATTTTGACTACATTTTAAAGGCAATTGATTTTATATAATATAGACATGTACACTGAAATGTGGATCAAGAAAATGAGATGTGACTTTTAATTTGTGACTAAAATTACTTTGGCTAGTAGAAATAACACTTGGATCATAAAAAATATGTGAATCTCTAGACAAGAGTCCTTGGTCTCTTATAAAAAGAAGCAGACTGTTGCATCAAACACTTGGTAAAACACAAACAAGTTTGGTAAAGAATAAAAATGGAAAAGAGTACAAAGACTTGCCCAAGCAGTCCTGACTTGATGCAAAAAACCCTCTCCAATTCCTAATTGTCTTTTTTTAAAAAAAAATATGTAAGTATAAAACACATGAATTATGTGCTGGCATTTGGAAAGAGGCATGCAGGTGCCTTTTCTCATCATTTTCAGGAGGAAAGAGTAAAAGGCACAGCATTACAGAGTTAAAGGTGCTGTGATGATGGGTTGAGGCTGTACAGCTGCAGCAACATCAAACAGTGGAAAGCATCTGCATGGCATAAGCTTGTCTCTTCATTCCCTCAGAGGTGTGTATCCATGCCTGTGCTCAATTTTTATGGGATTTTTTTAATGTGCAGACTGTATAGCTATGGATTGATCCTCTTTCTCTTTTTCTGTTAATGTTCTCTTTCCACAAGCTCTTAGCATGTTAATAGCATCTTCTAAGCAGCACATTCAGGAGTGTTTATCACAACCTGAAAAGTTATGTAACTAGACCCAGAGGAAAAAAACAAGATGAACCTCAGAAAACATAACAGAAACTTGTGGCATCAGCAACTCAAAAGGCAAAACAGTTCAGCACTTGCTGCTTTCTAAAGCTAATGAACTGATATTATGTGGCAATAGGTGGAAATGAAATCTACACTTTTAAATCCATTTTATCTGCCTCTAACCCTTCTCTTGCTATTTTAATTGGAAATCTTTGCCTCTGCAAAGATTTCTTTTTCCTCTGTGGATGTCTCTTTCTTTATCACGTCGTAAGCAACCAGTTGTTTCGTTCTATAAAGTCTTTTATATGGGCTTGGTGGAAGCAGTGGCTGCCTTGGGAATGTTTGTCTATAAGACTGATTATCCCATCAGTTCATGGAAGCTATGCCCATCCATGGGTAGAAAATGGTTTTTACAGATTGCCTGCTTGTTTCTCACTTTGGTTTGTGGAAAGATCACATATGCTTAGGTGTGACATATACGGCATATATATATGTGTATGTGTGTGTGTGTGTGATATAAATGATGTATACACAATATCTGAGGTTCTAAATAACTTTAAAAGTTTTGCAACTCAGAAAATGACTATACTCACCCCAAGGGGAATAAAAAACGGGGGCAGGTATTTCTGCCATCTAATCAAACCATGGCTCAGATTTTAGCAACATTAGCTGCTGTGCTGGCTCCTGGCCAGCAGCTGTAAAATCTGGCTTGCATTTCTGCCTTCTTTCTTTCTGAGAGTATTTAAGGCTCAAGAGGAAGGCAAGGTGGAAACCCCAAGGTTGTCTTGTTGATTTTTGACATGCTCTCTGCCTTGTGCTTAGAATGAGAAGGAAAGAGGAGGCTTTGGGAATTGCCATGGTTTGTCTTTGAGCACACAGCCACTCAGCTCAGGAGCAGTCTCAGGACTCCTGCTTTGAACTGGTGGCTGCAGGAGTGGGCAGTGGCTTAGCCATTGCATCTTCTCATCCTGCTTCTTCCTTACCTACTCTTTGCACTGTTTCTCAGTTACAGAAAGTGTTTTGAAGTACTGCTGATGCCCCTATTGGCAAGCCCAGCTGATTTTCAAGGCTGCTGGCAGTAGCAGGTGTTGGTGCATAACCAACCATTTTTTCTTCTGTGGAGTAACTTTTCACTCCAGTTTTGCATTCAAGGATTTCATGAGAATGGTGCAGACACCAGGGGATTTATACACCAAGACAAGGTCTTTTATTCAGGCTTTTTGACAGTGATGCATAACACTCACTGTGTCTGGGAGGAAGCAACGTTTGTCTTTTTATCCGGTTCAATAACCTGTGCTTGCTGCTACAGAGGAATGACTAAGCTGGAAATCAGGGCTCTAATTTTTGACTCCCACCTGCTGCTGGAATCTGTTTGACCATGCCATTTATAAGTCTGGCTTTGCTGAAAGGCAGGAAAAAAACCACCAGTCTGCAAACTTTTCTACCAGCTTTGATGGAACCTACTGTCCAGACTCGTCTCTGATATTTTTTTTGCTTTTCCTACTTACAGGGGCATCTGCCCTTCCAAGCAGCTACCAATATAATTTTTTTATTCCCCTTCTCTGCAAAAGTAAATTTAACCTCACAGTCCTCTTGCCTGGGGAGAGCTTTATCTAGTAACTACATGGAGATTTGAGAAATACAGAGATTAGGTGATCTGCCAAATTGTGCTGCCTCTGCCTCTTACAGCACAATAATAAAAAGATCTTTCTTATAATGGCTCTTTATTGCCAATTCCCTAGTTGTTCTTCACCAAAGTACAATTAATTAGTAAAGGGGCTTCCCATACAGAAAATTGTTGATGGAACATCTGAGGAAAAAGCAGTAGAGCACAGCTCCATGGAAACATACTATGAGGGGAAAATGTATATTTCCACCCCACGTTATGCCCTTTGTTTCTTTAATTTACAATCTGAGATTTATGGTTTTGGGTCCTGTTAGCCTCCTCTTCTTAACTTATCTCTCTCTTGATGCTTTGACCACTGTCACAATCTGTTCTTCATTTATGAGCAGGTTTAAAATGGTGCAGGAGTTGTCTGCAGGTTTTGCAGTGGGTCTGCAGTGGTAGCTCCAGGCTCCCTCTGTCCCCTTCTAAAAGGACAGCTCTCCCTCCTGAGCTTACTCCAAAAGGCTGAATTTGAATGCTATTTTTTTTTAAATTATTATTTTTATTGTGGTTCAATTCAGAGATCAAGGATAAAGTAGAACTGGGTTTCTGACTGCTTAGGGGCTGCTGAATGTAGGACTGAAATGCTACTGTTCCCAATGGTTTATTAGGGAAAAGACACATTTTGCCAATATTTCCTTTAAATATATGGGAACTCAATCTTGCAGAAGTTGTAAAAATCAATTTCACTAATAATTAGAATTATAGAATTTTCTGCCAGTAAATGTGCTATATATAAGGAGGCATTGGACTCCACAAGGTCAATATACTTGCCTTCAAAATATATCCTAGTATCTGTTAATGTAATCCACCAATTAAAAAGTCTATAAATAAGTATTTACTTTATAGATTATAATTTCTCCAAAGGGAGCAATTAGGCTTTTAAGGCAAAGTCTTAAACATTCCCATGAAGGTTTTAGTATTTTCTTTAACACTTTCTTACATAAATGTACATTTCAGAACTTATGTTTGAAAATCTATTAATTTATAATAAACTTGTAATTTGCACCCCAATGGTAAATAGTCTTAAAATGAATGTAGATAATGTATAATAATACTTATTTCAGTCCATAAATGATAAAAATATGAAAGCAGGTTTTCTTTCCTGCTATATTGCTGAATACCTTGCTCTGCACTAAAACCTTTAGTGCAATTAGCAATCACATGAGAACAGTTTTAGTCCCAAATATCTCTCTATGTATTTTACATACTGGAGATAAAGGGATTTAAAATACTGAGGCAGATTCTTGATGTAAATATCAGTGAGCTGAGCTGATTTAAATTAGCTGAGCATCTGGCCCATTCTCTTTGAAAACAGATAATCTACTTCAGTAATTGACTGAGATTTGTGGGTTTCATTTCTTTCATTTTGTATTTAATTGTATAAAATAGTGGCATGCAAATCTAGCCAAGATTATTAAAATTATTGATCATCTATGCTGTCCAATCAGCTACAAACTATGCACAGTTATAAACCATTAGTTTTAGGTTATATTAGAAATTCATCCAATTAGAAAAAATAATAATAATTAAAAGGATCAGGCATGTGTGTCAAAACATAATTGCACATTGCAGAGATAGCAAATTGTAATGGTAGGACTGGCAGTCATTTTTAGGGAAGAGGACAAGGGCAGGTTGTGAAAAATTCAAATATGACTGAAATGCCAGTAAATGTCATACTAATAAGAGTATACATTATAACCTACTGTGTTTTTTTTTCTCCCATGGGTCATCTTTTTTCTTTTTTTCTTCCAAGGTTCCCTGACCATGGAAGACATCCCTTCCTCAAATCTCTAACCCTTTTCTCTTTTTTTTTCTTTTTTATTTTCACCTAATTCATTAAATTAATAGCTTCTATAATTAATCTACAACCTTCTGTAATATATAAGCTACTAATCAGACACATGCAAACCAAAATAAACCCCCTACTTTGAAATTACATTGTTTTAATGTAATTCCTTAATATGGTTTGCCCATAACAGAACAAGATTCACCGTGGCTTTTTTGCAAACTGAGAATAAAACGATACATGTTGTACAGCTACCACTATAACAGACTGTAAATCATATTTAGATATTTAGTAAGCAATGGCAAAAGTGACAAAAAAGCAGCTTGCTTCAGTGATTACAAATATAAACCCAAGCTGATTAGCAAAGTGATTTCCTCTCAAACTGCCTCTGAAAGAAAAGCAATATCATCCCTGATATTCCACTGAAAAAATCAACTTGAAACAGCCACAGCTTGGTTTTCTAGCAGAGATGTTCTCACTCCTGTACCACAACTTTTTCTTATCCTTGGGATGTGTGAGTATTTGATTTGGGATATTTTATAGGGAGCCTTCTCTTTGCTCATCAGAGCTTCACATTCCCCTGCCACAAAAGCAATCCCTGCCCCAAAATAAGTTTGTGTTGTGTATTTGATGTTGAGAAGTGCTGGAGTAACTTAGAATTCGTAGAAAATAATCTGCTGCATTAGAGCTATGAAGCAAATGAAGACTTTCTTTATGGCTGTTTTAAATAGGCAAATGTAGTTGGATCAGAAAATCACCTTCCTGAGGTAACTGAGCTGCAGCCACTCCAGTTCTTCTCTGGACAAGGACCACAGTCATAACCAAAACCATTAGCAGAGCATTTGGAAGAATTATAACAGCCAAAGAATGCCTTTTAATGCTGAGTACTTTCAATGACTGAAATTACTGGAAAGCATCCATTTCCCTTAAGTTATTTAAGTGCCCAAAGTGGCAAATGGGTGCAATTTTCAAAAGTGTATAGATGAATAATTCTAATTGTCCTGAATCATAGAGAAATGACTCCTCCCCTACAAAATCTCACTCTGCCTTCATCTGTCTTAGATGTCTTCATATTGCAAATATTTTCTTTGGGCACCAAATCAAGGAACCATCTTTGGTGTGAGTTCATGCTTAAATTAAGCCTGTGGTTATGTGCTTTTCCCAACAGAGAAAATTGAAGGATGGGAGGGTTACAGAATCATTTAGGCTGGAACAGACCTCCAAGGTCATTGAGCCCAACCTTTGATTGATCACGACCTTGTCAAACAGCCCGTGGCACTGAGTGCCACTGAGTGCCACATCCAGCTGGGTTTTTTCTGAACAATCCCAGGGATGGTAACTCCACCACCTCCCTGGGCAGCCCTTTCCAAGGCTTGACAACCCTTTCAGTGAAGAAATCCTTCCTGGTGTCCAGCCTGAACCTCCCCTGGTGCAGCTTGGTGCTATTTCCTCTGGTCCTGTTGCTGTTTGTCTGTGAGAATAGGAGAGAGGAGAGAAAAGATTCTCCTGATCCAAGTACATGACAGGGGTTGGGTGTAACTGCTAGTCAGCAGCTGAATTGCTTCCTCCTAACTTCTGTGGCTCTAAAACTTTGACAGTCTGAATTGAGATGCAGTATCTTTTTGTCCAGAGGGAATTTGAAATCTAATCTGTTAATGTGGAATGGAAAATAGATGGAGGCAGAGGCTGAGGGTGCTCATTGAAAGAAGAAAATGAAGACTTAGAAAAATAATCCTCATTTAAATCCCTTAGGCAGCATTTTGAAAATCTCTGCCTCAAGTATCAGCTGTGCTAGGGATTGATACCAAACAATGGGGAAAGTACTTTGGATAGTCAGAAAGTATTTGGTTCTCAGATACATAAAAAGGGCTATAGACTGTTCCTTTAGTAGCTTTGCATAATTTTTTTCTTTTTAAAAGATCCATTCATTGAATAATAGAGATAAAAGATGCCAGACCATCAAAAGATTTTCAGTGACAATGTACAATGCCGAAGTCTTAATTTATGTGGTTAAAGAATAAGCAATATATATTTCATAGCCTTTCAAAAGGATTCAAGAGAAATTAGTGGACTGAGGATTGTCCCATCTGTCATTTGTAACAAAGATCTTTAGTCTTGGTTGAAAAAAGGCAAAATTAAATCTTATAACCTATAAAATATACAGACACATAAGAGGGCAGAATTCGTTACTAAATAAGTGCTTTTTTAAGCGACATATTTTTCTTTGGGGGGAGTTGGGATGATAAATTTCCTAGTGTAGTTTAACTGCAAGTGAAACAGCAAATTAATTTACAGACTGTGGAAGCTGAAGAAGGCAGGAGTGGCCTCCAGGCAGTGTCTTGCTTCATCCCTGCCCCTCCTTCCCCAGCTGGGAAGCATCAAACTGGATCTCAGAGGTGCTGCCTGCTGGACTGCTGGCTTAGGCATTATTGGGTCATCTTGGATGGTCTAAATCAGGACTATAGTGCCAAAACGTTTCTGAGGGCAGGAGGGTGAGACAGGCTGGAGGTTCAGCTTGGTTGAATCTTGGAGGGGAGAAGGAGCAGTGGGGCTGAGGGACAGAGGGAGGAAACAGGTTAGAGAGCAGAGCTGCACCTGGGCAGATTTTGTCAGACAAATTACAGAGGAACTGAGATTTTTCAGTCCCCACTTTTACTAGGCTGGTCCCATTGATGCCTTAAGATTTAGCTTTCATGTTTTTCAGATTCTCTGTTGCCTGGAGGTGCAGTTCTGAGCCTCATATTTAGTGCCAGTCAGCTCTCTTCACAGAGAAGGTAGACAAAACAAATCCTTTCCTGCTGAGGACCAAGGACAACTTTCAGGCCCAACAGCAAAAACAACGGTGGGCTGAAAGGAGGAACAAGAAGGATGGGACCTCACAATCTGAAGCTGTATTTGGACAATTAAACCCCAATATGCAAACGGATCAAAACTTATGAAAGTGTGAGACCTCTCGACTGGTTGCCCATTTTGTGACCACTTTAAGTCCACCTTGGATGTAGCCGTTTTCAGACTCTTGTCTGCCTAAGTGTACCCTTAAAGGCCTTTCAACCAAGATCTACTTTATTCTTCAACTCTGTCCAGTCTCTATTTCAGGTCAACCTTTCCAAAGCATAACTATTTGCCCCTACTGTAGCCCCAGATCCAGAGGGTTTTACATCTTTCTTTGAAGCCATGCAAGAGAGAATAAAGAGTAGAATTAAGGTATGGAGAGCAGGCTTTTCCTCCAGTGAAGAGGTGGAATAGGATGGAGACCCAAGGTCCTTGGGGGGTGAAATTCCCTCTGGCCTTTTTTCTCATGGCAGAGAGAATCAGATGTATTCAGAATTGAGCCTTGCAGTAAGGCCAAATATTATTTAATTTGAAATATTTGTTGTGACCTGGGATGTCACATCCCAGGCCCCATCCCTGGCCTATAAGTACATCCAACCGTGTGTTTGCTAACTGGACAAATTAGATCCACTGTGAGTTTTAAATCCCTTTCCACATCTTCACTTGGCCTAACTGTCTTAACCCACAGCTTTTGGTATTTTTAGTGGAAAACACTGTAGAATGTTTTAAACTATTCAAACATATTATCCAAACTGCTGGAGTCCAGAAGCTCATATTTTGGCATGATTCCTGAAGAGTTAATGTGTCTTAGTATACTTTTACACAGTAAGGGAATGTCTGTACCCAGCAGTTACCTCTTCCAGCAAGGAAGGAAGCACAGGTATTGCAAATTCAAGTGGTAGGATAAGCAGAAAATGTTTCTAGTGAAAGAGTACTTTTGCTGAAGGGTGAATGACCTTAAACTGAAGTACAAGACTTCTGTGCTCACTTAAGCAAAAGATTTCATGCCTGAAAGCAAGCAGTACTATCAGATATGCATTTTTTGTTACTTTAGAAAAAAAATTAAATGGTAAAGAGCACCAGTATTCCAACACAATTTTTTTACAAATATTAACCACTGCTTACAATTTTGTTGTTGTTGTGTTTGGGGGATTTCTTGTGATATTCCAGGTACTTCACATTTACAGATAGGAAATAATTTGCTAAGCAAATTGTTAAATATTTTTATATGCTTATGCAACTAGATTAATTTATATGTGAATATTTCTATAGGTTATTGAAAGATTGTGTCGCTTCTTAACTTTTAAAAGTGCAACAACACTCCTCAGGGTAGTTAGTAAGAGAGTAAAAATACAGTATATTCCATGTATTATTTGGAAGTGGTCCAATATGCCTAATTTCTCATTCTAAGGTTTATCAATCCAAATTAGCAGTTTAACAAGGCCAAGTCCAAGGTGCTGCACCTGGGTCAGGGCAGCCCCTGGTACCAACCCAGGCTGGGGATGAACAGATCCAGGGCAGCCCTGGCAGAAGGACTTGGGGGTGCTGTGGGTGAGAGGCTGGACATGCTCCAGAAACCCCCTGTCTGCTGGCTGTGGATGCCCCATCCCTGGAAGTGCTCAGGGCCACATTAGATGGGGCTTTGAGCTGCTTGATTTTTGTGGAAGGTGTCCCTGCCCACAATATGGGCATTGGAAAGGGATGATCTTTAAGGTCCTTTCCAACCCGGGACATTTCAAGATTCTGTGATGTTACAGAACTTGAAACCAGTAGTCTCAGGTTAGTTAAAAACAGTTGGTGAGTCTGTTAATGATAATTTTCAACTGAAGTTTTAATAATAAGAGAATATGTAGTATAAATTAAAAACCATCATGTACATGTGTTATACTTCAAGCAAAAATCTTCCTTGCCCTGTATTTAGTCCTCTAAAAAGAAGTGACAACCTGACTTTTTTACTGTTCTACCTACACATCATTGATCTGGAGAAGTTATGTCAACTTCAGCATCGATTTTCAGAGCAAGAAACCAATCTCTAATTAATCAATCAATGGAAGCAGGATTTGTTTCCTTTAAGTAGTTTTGCTTTTACATTGTTTTGCTATGGGATAACATATTTCTTCATGAAATACCTTATATATATATATATATATATATATATCACTTTATTTGATTCCACCCCACATTCTGCAGTCAAGGACATTATTCCTGATGTGGAACAAGCTCCAAAGGATTTTCATCCCTTAAATAACAAGATTTTGTCAGTTTGTTCCATATATAATCTTGCTTCCCTTATTTAAGAGGCATTCAGTGGGAAACTTTCCATAATTCTAAGTTTTAAAAGAGCACCTACCAATCTGAGTAAGTACAGAAATCTGAGATCCCTTTTGATATGAATAGTCCAGTGTGCAATTTGTGATCTGCCTGATTATTTTCAATCTGTGTATTATGGTAGTTAATACAGGGTATATTTGTTTTCACAGTTGATGGCTGTGTTTCAGTAATGGAAAAGCAATCCAGCTGAGCAGTTTCCTTAAAAGTCCTCTCACTAAATGAATGGCAAGTCTATTATAAATTCCGTAATTTTAAGCTAGGCTGTAAATTTATGATCTCTTGGGGTCTGTCTGTAAGTTTTTCCTGTTGAGAGATTGACTTAGTCCATATCAGCAGGATTTTTTTTTTTTTTGCTAAAAAAAATTGTTATTCTACATCTCTGCTTACTGTGTCCTGTCTTGCTACTGTAAGATTAGAAGGCTGGCAGCAAAGAAGATGAAGTTTGTTTTATTTATTTGTTTTAGGTTCAGTTTTGCAAAGCACAATAGTAATGGGAAGTATAATATTTATGAAAAATGGTGCAGCTGGAAACAATGTGAAACTCGATGGGAATTAAAAATTTTAATCCAATAAAAAATGGAGTAAGAAAAGGTTGCAGTTCCCTCTGTCAGCAGCCCTTTTTAAGCTTCTATTTCTAAGGCATGAGAATTAGATGAAAAAAGAGTGAGATATCCGTAGTATTGTTTATGCACAATATATATTTTTCCTCTGAAGCTCCAGATAGGGGCTGTAATCAGAGCCACTGCTTCTCTGGAGTTGTGGGATGCAGCCTTCCCCTGGTCATGAGAGCAGGTAAATAGTGCACATGAGGGGCCTTGTGGTTCTGTCTGCCTTCCAATGTTCATGTGTAAGGGACAGAGGCAACAATTTTCTTCCTGGAAGAGTGCAGAAATGGTGCAGGTTGGAAAGAGAATTTTTCTCCTTTCTGCACATTGTGATGAGTTTACATCATTTGTATCAGAAGTTTGGTTTGGGATGGAAGAGCCTCAAGTGAAAGGTTAAAATATCAACATCCTTAGAACCTCTGCAGCCTGTACCTGCTACTTGTAACTAGATAACAATTAAATCTGCAGCAGTCCCACTTCTGAAATGCTGAGTGACAGCAAGAGAAAGTGTAATTTGCAAGGAGCTTTCTGGGGTCTGCCCTGGGCCTTCCATTCCAGATTTTGTTGTTGCATCCCCTCAGAACCTTTCCTTGAGCACCTTCTCTTATCCTATTTCCCACCCACCAGTCCTTCAGTTTTCCAAAAAGGATGGATTGATTGTTATATTTTTTGCATCTGTCTTGCTTGACAGTAAAGCAAGTCTCTGTCCTGTGGGCTCAGCCTCAAGGAGCTGGCTGGACTCTTGGAAAGGCTCCTTGAGGGAGCCAAAAAAATGCAACATTGGTACATTCACCACAGGATGGTCAGGGCATGGTTTGCATCCTTTAGTTTGTGTGAAGGACCTGTCCCTATAATATGGAAATTAATTATTTTTCTCAACAAAATGAAATAATAAATTGTTGCCTGTTTAGTCTCACTCATATATACAAAAATGATTTAACAGATCTAGTGCTTCATGATTAATGATGGTGATGTGCTTTAAATTTCTGGTTCCACTAATAAGTTTGTGGCTTGCGTGAGATAAGATTTACTCCTTCAACATGCAGTATCAGTAACAAATTAAAGAAGAAAGTGGATTTTTTCTGTCTTGAATAATCCAGTTGTATGCAATATAAAGTCTTAAAAAAATTCTTTTCAGGGGTCCACTGCTTTACTAATTTTTCTAAAACATTGATTAAATGAAAATAATGCCTTCTAATATAAGTACCTATAGAATTTTTTGCATAACCAGAGTTTATATTTTGATTTATGGTGATTTATTTTTACAAAATTTTTGTATGTTCAAGACTGAATAGATTTATATACAGACACATCTTAAATTTCCCATAGAGTGATTTGCATTTTAGGCAGTGAGAGATTAACTAATGCTAGTTGAAAACATGTGTTTGTTCTTATAAAGTGATGGTAGCTTCTTACCTGAACAGTAGAGTTTCAAGTTTCTTGGGCTAGTGTTTATATGGATGCAAACAAATTCTAAAAAGATGAAAAATCTTGGGGCACCTTTCTGTAGACTGCAGGAAGTTGCTTATGTGAGACATCATTTGGCTGCTATTGCTTTTGCTGAGGCGGTTTCTGTGGAGCAAGCATTTTCAGGTGAGCAAGCAACCCACTCCTGCATTTCTGCTGCTTTTTCACCTCATCTGGCTCATGAAGAGCCCAAGTGCACATTGCTGCAGAACCTACTGCACAAGTGGCAGGTAGATGAATTCATGAAGGTGCAGAAAATTGAAAGGAGGGATTGTGCGATACATGATAAAATTATGATCAAGTTCTGGTTACGTGATTTAGGTACGTTTATATTCTTACAAAGAGTGTACTTTTGTTATGCTTTGGGTGGACATGCTTGACCTGACTGCTCAGCTATTTCCATGCTGTCTTCAGGGTGCAGTACTGTACTTCATCCTGTACTTGTCACTGGATCAGATTCCAAACCCCTTCGCACAAAGCACAGCTGTGAATCCTGCTGGGGTCACTTGGAACATTTCCTTCATTAAGGTTCTACTCAGCATAAAAGGAGGCAATGCAATCTCATTCCCACAAGTAAAAAGGTTTCAACTTGATACTGCAACCCCAACATTTTTAGCATTGTGCTGAGGTGTGCTCTGCAGTGTTTACTGGCTAATTTACAAAGCTCTGTAGTGCAATTTTGGTAGTCAGTGCTATTTACTTTTGATCAAAACCGGCCAGAAGGAAGGCTTACATGCTGGGAAAAGCATGAAACATCTTGAGAAGTATGTTTCATTGTGAATAATAAGCCTTTTGTTTATGGATCTAGAACCTGTAGAAGCCTGCTCTGTGAGGAATAATGCCAGATAGACTCATGTGACAAAAAGAACACAAAGTTGAATGCATATTTTTAAGTTTTTTGTAACATCGTCTCTCCTCCTATCAACTTATATTTCTGTCTTTTCCTGCTTTTTAAGACTTGTTCTATCTTCTGAGAAGATGAATTCTTTAAAGTTCATTCTTTGCGAACAATTTAACTAACTTCTTACATTTTTTCTCACCGTTTCTTTCCTTTATTAAATTTAGGAATGTATTGATAAATATAATTTATGGTGACCTTTCCTTTTCAGTTTAATCCTCCACATAACTGCTTAGCACTATTTTAATTTTAATACAGGTGGTTAAAGTGTCTTGCAGTAGAAATGGTACAGCAGAGACTGAGAAAAACAGGTGAAGAAAATCAGTGCTATCTATAAAGAAATTACACACTAAGATTTGGAGAATCTTCTTGATTGCAACGCTGGGAATTCTTGTGCTTGCTCCTATGTTTCATGATAGTTGTTGAGAACATGAACACCTGATTCTTCTTAACCACTCCACATCAATCTATACTTTGAAAGAAACATTTGATTAAAAAAAAAATGTTGCCTGGGAGAAATGGAAGGCAGTATGTATCTCACAAACCATATTCTTGCAGATTCTGAAGAAATATCATGTTAGTAGGGTATGCCTTTATAGGGTGTTTCAAAAAGCAATCAGGCAGGTCACTGGCCTAAGCATTTTTCAGCTTTTCCTGCTTTATGGTGCAAGAATCAAAGTTTAGGCAGTGCCTGACAGACCAGTTTGTTCTGAGCAGCAGGCATCCCTTTCCAGGGATAAAAGCATCCAACTTCCAGGCAGTTTTAAAACCTGCTGCAAGCTGCTAGTTGGCTTTTATGAGTTTTATATATAAAGAGTAACTCCAGAGATGGGAACTTGCAAATTTATGGGTCAAATCAATTCCCTAATTCCAATCAGGAGACAGGTTGTTTGTTGAAGAAAAGCTTAAACCAACTTTATGACTCATATTTCTACAGTGTGTTTCTGCAAGGAAAGCACAGAGGTCCAAAAAAGGCTATTTCAAAAAACATCAAAAGATGAATCTCTGTATGAGGGGCTTTTGAAAGCTTCAAAATCTTTCAAGTATTACAATTTCCACTATGGTCTGTGATTCTCTCTGAAATTTTGCCACTGACTTGTAATTTCAGAAGTGTCAATGTTTTTATTCTAAACAATGTGTAGACAGTGATTGTATAAAATTCCTTAATTTTTAACATTTGTCTAAACAGTTTTCATAGTGCTGTTCAGTACTTGACTGGGCTACCCACTTGAAGATGCTGCATGGCCTACAAGATTTCTAAAAGTTTTGAGATTTTTTTCCTGCCACTTTTAATAACTTTTTAGTGCGCCATATTAATTGAGTGAGAAAATCTTCATTCTGGGGCCAAATATACTGGTTACTTCCATCTACATGTATTTTTCAGCTGCATCATTATCTGGTATATGTAGGGCCAAATACCTTAGGTAAAAATCTTGGTGAAATAAAAGAATAGGTTTCAGTTCATATTTATTCAAAAGATTACAGTTTATGAATGCAGTCTAGAGATGTTAATAAAAGGCATCATCTTCTCATTCTTTCTTCTCTGATGGAGAAAAACATTTTGCTCTTAGTTAAAGGCAGGTCACCTAACCTGTTTCATACTGCAGTCCATCCTCTTTATTTGTAAACACAAATTTACACACCAAACCTTTGACATATTAGATTAGATGTCTTTCCTACCTTTAGTATCTCCAGCAAAGATGTCAACACCCTAAACTCTTAACCCTTGAGCCCTTTTTCCAGTCAGTAGGAAGTAGAAGGCTTTTTTAAAAAAATTGACAAAACAGGTAGATGAACTGCGACCCAAAATTCCTGTCCACCTCTGATATCTAAATCTAGGTGAAATAAAGCTCTACTGTATTTTTTAAAAATCTTAATATGCTTATTAGTATGGACAGATAATTCAATTATTTGAAATCCTCCTGAACATTCAGGCTGAGCACAAGGCTCAGGATGAGAATTGGCAGATTTGGACATTGGACTTTAGGAACACCAAGAGCAACACAATAACATTCTCAGAAGGCAGCAGACAGCGGTTAAATCTCATTCCAAGTTTCATTTTGTGACTGTCAATTTGCTTCTTCACATATTGAGTCCGGAGTTCACAGTGCCCACAATGTAATGAGGGTTGCTAGTACAGGTTCTTTTTAAAGAAGAAAAAATTTAGTAATCTCAAGGCCTTTTATTTCAGGTGAATACAGTCCCCTTTATTTTCCTTGTGTTGCTTCTTGAATAAAAGTTTGGAACAGAGGAAAATCATGATTGAAAAGATAATTTGGCAGTGTCTCATATTTCTTTATTACACCTGCTCATACTTGCTAATCCACAGTCATCCCAAACTCTTGTGTGAAGATTCCACACTGAGAACGAAGAGCTTCTCCTGAAGTTGATGGGATTGGTTGTGTAGGAGGATGCAGGTGACACAGGTCTCCCTTCATCTGGGGGACACTTTTTCTGCTCCCAGAATGGCTGAGCTTCCCTGGGCCTGGTGGTTTTGCACTGACCGGGCTGGTGGCACCCCATGGCCAGTGGGTAACCCTGCCTGCCACTTTGTTCAAGGTGCAGATGAGAAAAACCAGATGAGAACACCAAAAACATGGTGTTATTGCCAGAGATCCTTAAAATTTCTCTTATCCTTGAAATGCACGGATGCACGAAATAATACTAAGCAGTATGAAAATTACCTTCTTTTTTCCCCCTCTTTCTTTCTCTTTTGGTGTGCAATCTTCTCTTTACGGGGGTTTGAAAAGGAAATCCTGAATCTGTTCTTTAACATATAATTTTGGTATCTAAAAACAGCACTTGGGATTAGCAGGCTTGTCAGAAAAACAAGAATTTAGATGTTCGAAAAAACTCAACAATCCACCCCCAGCTTTTCAACTGTGTCAGGCATTATTGGCTGTACACAGCTGCTGTAAGATGAAGAGAGGGGAAATGCACTGAAAAGCAAAGGTGTTATTTTAAGGACATGATGAAAATAATGGAATCACCCAATCTGCTTTGTGTGAAGCGGTTTCCATGTTCTGCAAAGAGATGAAAATGCATGCTGATCTCATATTTGGGCAAGTGTTAATTGCAGACTTACTGACAAGATCAAGCCTCTCAGAACTTGTTTCTTTCTTTTGGTTTTCTCCAAAAGCCAAAGAAGCTATGACTTGATTAATCCTCTTCTTCCTGTCCTATCTGCACACAGATACCAGTCTGCTTTGTAAATCAGGAATGAAATGAGATACAGCCATCTGACACTAATACATGATTTTTATGAAGGCATGGAGACTGCAATAATTATTCCTGACAATAGATAAAAAGTTGGTTTCTTCTTGATTCCGTTCTTTCAAAAGTGTTTCTGTCTGCCCATATTTGCTATTTATGGCAAATGTAATTATTGGGTTAGGGTTTTTTCTGTTCTCATGGGCTGTTTTCTGTTCAACTTCTGTCCACTTTTAGACTGTGTGAAGCTACAAACGAAAGATTAAGTTATTATAATTCAAAATGTTTTATCATGGTGTATAGATTTGTTTCAAGTGCTTAGTTTGTGTGTGCCTAATAATGTTCTTTGTTAACGGTGGCGGGTTTTTTAGTACCTGCTGATCATGAAAGTTTAATTTTAAAACAACTTAAGAAAAATAACCTGCATAATAACAACTTGCAAAATTGACTTCTAGGTTTTGGCAAAAGTCTGAATTGTTACTTAATTTTTCAAACAAAGTTTGCTCTTTGTTCTGCTTTTCCTCTACTTTTGGAGGTAACAGTAGAAGGTTTTCATAATTTCCCATCAAGCTTTCATTGCAGGTTGCAGAGAAGACCATCCTTGGTCTCCCTCCACCCTCAGTCAGCTTGGATACCTCCATCCCTTAGTGCAGGTTCAACCACCAGCCACAGGTTATCTCCCTACAATCTCCAGGGCATCTCCTGCAATCCCCTCAATGAAAAATTATCTTCATGTATGCAGCCACCAACCCAGAGTCAAAAATGATAAATTGCTCTTTTACATCTCCTAAACTCTTGTTTCCTTTGTGGGAGCTATTTTTTAAAACCTCCTACCTTATTGGTTTGTCTGATGTACAACACCACACACTATTGTTCCCTTTTTTCTTCATATCTAGGTGTACATCTGGATATGGGTGCACATAAAGATACACAAACATTAATTGGAATATTGGGGAGAATTATGGGAATAGCAAGCAAAAGAACACTAGCTTCTGAACTATACTGAAGTTTCAAACCCAAACACTCAGGAGCTGGTTTGAAATTCAGTGTTGTACATATATAATAATTAAAAGCTCTATTTTCCTACAGTGCATGTTGCTTTGGTTGCATTTGCAGCGTGACCCAAGGCACAGAGATCATCCTTTCATCCTCCCTCTTCTCCTGCTCAGAGAAATAATATTGTGAGCGTGGTCAGAAAGCAGAGCCTTCTATGATCACTCAACCCAAAGCTTTGATACTTTCATATATGTAAGGAAAATATTTTATTAGATGTGTGTCAGGATTTCAAGTATGTGTGTTTGCCAAGCACCAAGCAGGGTTTTCTGGAGAATCTGGCACTCCCTTTTGTCAGCATGCTGTGATAGAGCCTCCAGTGTGACCCATCACTCTGCATCAGAGAGCATCCTACTCAGGGAATGGTTCAGCTAATGAGTGGCAGATTGTGGGAAGAGGGAAGCACTGGAATACCCAGGAAGGTGGGGATTCCTCCTGCAGGCCTGTGCTGTGTGAGGTGACACTGAGGAGAGCAAATTAAATCTCTGCAGGCAGCGCTAATTGTGTCACGTCCGTGGTTGCTCTGGAATCCCCGCCGTTTGTGTCACACGTACCAGGTGGGAATTCACAAGGACCTCTGGCTTTGAGAGGTACCAACCATGCAGCAGGGGAGCAGCAGTGCCTCTCCTCTCTGCTGAAGCACTCACAAGACAGCAGAGGAAAAACAAGATTATTGAGAAGAGGAGGCTGTCTGTAGTCCTCCATGGGAAATGTCCTTGTGAATTGTGCTCCGTGTGCTGATGAGGGAGAGGCTGAGCAGGAGGCAGAAGCCTCTCAAGCCATGTACCACAGTAAACATCAACCTTCTAGGTAATCCCCAACAGTGCAGCTGTGGAGTAGCTTGTTAATGTTTATTTATTTCATGTTAAGCAATAAAATATTATTCTAGGTGGCTTAAATGTTGGTTATAACTTCTCATCTTTTTCTTCTTTATTTTAATGGAGCCTATAGGCTATTCATTAGCCCATAGGCTATTATGCCTGCTAGTCTAGGAATAATATCTAAATAAAATATTTATACTGAATCTCCATATGTGATACAGAAACACTGTTGATATGAATTTAAAAAACTATACTACATAAACACTAGCAAAATCTAATATTTCAATCTTGCCTCCCAAAATTTCAAATTTGTCACTGAAACCCTTGGTTAAATTTTGAAAGAAAAGCAGTTGTTAATCTCCTGTTATTTTATATATAAATATTGTTTTCATGACAGTGATCCTTTTCCTCAGTTCTTTTTCTACTTTTACTGTTGTGAGTTTGGGTAATATAACAACTCCATGGTACTGAAAATAATCATGTACAGTTCAGCAGTAACAGGCCAGACTTATTTTCTTCTACAAGAAAAGAACAAGTGTACAAGTATTTAAAAAAGAATTCACTCCAAAATTGAAACTTCCTTCCACTCCCTTTCCAAATAGCAAAAACAAATGCATTCTTGCAGTATCTTGTTTATGAAAATGGGAAATATGCAAAAAAATGAAAGCAACAAAATGAAAAAAAAATGGTTTTATATATATAATTCCATTGCATTTTTCTGCATGGAAATGCAAAATGCCTCCCCCTTCTGCCGTAACCGCTTATAGCTGGTTTCCATCTGTTAAAAAGGTTGTGAAATATAAATGGGAAGTCTGCAAGTTTATGATGTTCACATTTGGATTAGTTCTTCATCTTTTGGAATTCATCTGTGTCTAATCTTCCTGGAGTATTATAGTGGTGCCAAATACTGCTTCCCAACCCTACGTATTTCAGCAGCATTTATGTAGGAAGTAATAGCTAGTAAATTGCAGGTCTTTCTACTCCTTGGAAACATTGTGGGTTTTGCTCCCTTGAATATTAAAAGTTCTCTGTGTGTCTGCAGTTTTGTTGAGCTAAATGTGTGCCATAAGAGCACCATGTATTAGATTAGAGGTGTATTTATACAAACTGCAGCAATACAGATAGATGTAGATATTTGTAAAATATGGAGTGGGACAGGCAAATCTGATGAAATCTATAGTTTAAAAAAATGTGAATTGGCATTTATCTTGGGAAACGATCAAATGCCGTGTTCCTTTATTTCTGGAATTGGGAGAAATCAAAACATCCAACTGCTACCTCTGCATTTCCACTTCAAAGTTTGGAATTAAATTTCTGGGGGAATCGAAGCAAAGGCATGTGGTAACATAAAAAACCCTGCAATATAGACTTAGAAACTGTCCTGATAAAGGAGGTTATAAAAAAAAAACAACTTGGAAAATAAGTTATGATAAAGAAAGTATATAAAAGAAGGGAACTTATGGGCTTGGATATTGAAACATTCTATCTACTCTTTCTTATCAGTGCACTTTATTATTCTTTAACACGCTGAGTGTGATGGGTACCTAGTAGCTGTGCTCTGACAGGTTTGTTCATCACTGTTCATTTCACAGCTTGTGAACACCATTTGTTTCTCCTCCTATCCCTAGATGAAGCTGCTGACATGCAGTGCAGGTATTATTTCAGGACAGTGGCAGGGGAAGCCATCCCTAGCATTATCTGATGCTAAAAGCTGAGCTAATCCTACAGCAGGTTTTCTATCTGCTTACTTTTCATCTGGGCTTATTTTATTTGAAAGCTGCCAGTGCTGGTGTAGGCTGGCTCAGAGGAAGTGTAAGCATTGAGGAAACTTTTATAAATGCTATGGGATTATGTTAGAGACAGTGCAGACAAGGCAGCAGGGAAAGTGCAGCTGTCCCAACTTCATCCTGCCTTAGATATGGACCAGCCCTCACCTGGGAATCTCATCTCCAGCTGTAAATTTTATTTATTTATTATTTTGTGTTATAGACTTTGCAGGACCTCAACTGTGTGGAAAAGTCTCTGTGACTCCAGGCAAAATCTTGTTCCAGCTTTGGAAACGTTTGTTACAGTTTGGAAACAGAGCATTTTATGACTGTACTGAAAATTTTAGTAGCATAAGGTATTCCAAATCCTATCAGATTTGAAAGCAGCAATATATTTCGTATATTTGTTCTTTCTGGTTTTGTCCATTTATTTATTTTTTCTTTTTAATGTTTTAGTCTGGCATCTAAAATGTGTGCAATAAGAAATGTGTTTGGTTATCTCTGTGGGTAGAGAAATCCTCAGTGCAGGCAAGACTACAAAAAAGAGAAAAGAAACATGGGTGATGAAATTTGAATAATCTCAGGAAAAATGTTTTCATATTTGGGTGATTGGAGATTATCTAATACTTAATTAATAATTAATTATTTTTTAAAAATAACAGGAAAAGAGGAGAAATGTACCTGTGGAGTTATTTAAATTTGCTTTAAATGCTACTATACTACCTCTACCTTCAGAACATCCTTAAAATCTTATCAGTGCAGCACTGCAAATAAAGAAATTCACTCTGGAATAAAAATTACTATAGGGGCATTTGGAGTGTTTTCATGTCTGTACATGTTTCCAGATTGGGAATTACTGCAGAAAATTTTTGTGAGCCCTCTAGGTTTCCAGAGGTACATTTATTGTCACACATAGGCATTGCCTGTCAGAGAATGGACAACTCAGTGAGCAGAGCTATCTGTGATGGAGTTTTGGACTTTAGGTAAACCAAGCAGTTGTGAATGCCAGGTTGGTCTTTGCATTTCTTGCAGCACAGCAAACAAATAGTTATCATAAAACATTCTCAAAAATGCTTCTTTGTAAAGGAGAAAAATCTTTCAGGCACGTTGCTATGTGTTTATCCTTGAAATGGATAAGAACTCTGGGGAAGGGAATCTTCACAGCAATCCTCAGTACCTTCCTGTTAATCAAACAGCCACACGAGTGGTTTCAAGTGCAGAAGTTTCCTTCCTTGAAGCATTTTTCCTTCTTGCTATTAATACTGGTGCTGTAACAATTAAGTTTATTTCTGACAAGTATTGCTTTCAGAGCTGGAGTGCTGCAGACATGAGGAGAGCATTAAGCATCAAATGTATCAAATGACTGTTGAACGCTATCTGGGGAAATTTGGCACAGTCTAAGAGGGATAATGAGCTAAAGGGAATAATTTATTTTTGTAAGAGAACAAGTTAATTTTGTTTTTGTAATCCCCTCTCTTCTCATTCTGTTGCTTTTTTTTGAAAGCATTTTTTGAAGTTATTTTTATTTTATTTTTACACGGAATTTTGTTCTCCTTGACTGCAGCAGGGAACAGATCAACAAAGTAAACATTTCTATTCATATTAGAGAGGCTTGGGTTAGAATCTGTGTTAATTGTTAGTAAAGAATGCCACTAGGATGTACAAATTTGTCCAAATTTAAATTATGTGACACAGTATGTCTGTAATTTATTCATATATCATCTTCAAGGGAGAATTTGTTTGTACACACCTTCCTGGAGATCTTATAATATCCTGATTCACCACTGGTATTTATTTGTTGATCACATTTTTAGGGCCCAGCTGATGAATTTCTGCAAGCCTCCACCTCTGAATTGAGTAGATTTTATTTCAAAGCTGCTTTTGCTTTTATTTATGGTACAGCTAGAAAAGCAGAAGAGGTAGAACAATGAGCCTGGCATAAGTGACATCATACAAATGAGCAAAGGAGCCAAGATCATTCAGGAAGATGGAAAGAACACGTAGTAGAGAGAGATACATAAAGTAAATTTCTCATATGGACAGCTTAATATGCCTGCTTTATTTATTTAAAAGAATTCAAAATCCCAGCTATAAAAAAGATATATTGTTTCACTCTGTTGAGAAATTTCCCTTAATTTTTCATGCAAGAAGCTTCAGTCCAAGATAGTTGAGTCCCCATGCTCGGGAGTAGCACGGAGCTGATTTTGGGATTCTCACAGTCACCACTGTGTGGCCCTTTGTGAGCAGGGGGCTGCAATGTGTGCTCTGGAGAATGGCCCTGGGTGCACCTTGGAGTGTGCATCCTTCTCTTTGGTCTTTCAGGGCTGCATTTTCCAAATGAGTTAAAAATATTAGAATGTCAAAAGCCTTCCTACTGCAAACTTGTGGAAACTCCAAAAAGAAAGAATTTATTTGATTATAAAAGCAAATCAATGAAATGTTAGATGTGACAGTGCACATTGTGCACATGGAACTTACAAGTGTTCCCAATGCAAGAAAAAATATCTTGGAGAGATATTTGCATTTACAGCAGAAAACTGAATATGAAAATGAAACTATCTTGTAATTATCTATTTTAGTTTTTAATAGATTTTTTTTTTCTGATTCAGGAATTGTGTAATTTTGCTTCAATATTTCATTCCAAATTTAAAAGGTGATTTCAATTATGCTGATAATTTAGAAACATAGAGGTATAGCTGTGTCTCAAAGTCAGTAGTATCTATCTATGTTGATGAGAGTTATATCCAGCCAAACCTGCACTAAAATCACTCAAAAAAAGAAAAAGATAACTCAAAATATTATAGCAAAAAAGATGCATGAAAAAAGTCACTATATAAGATAAAGTTTTTGTTTCTTCTTTTTTNAAAATTCCTATATAAAAAAAAAGTTTTTTTTTTTTTTTTTTTTTTTTTTTTTTTTTAGTTTAGTTTATAACAAGCCAAACAGTTCCAGTTTTATTTAAAACAGCTAAATTTTTAATGGAAACTGTTGTAAATATGAAAAAGTTCCCCAGGATTTATGATAAAATGAAATTAATGTTTGGGGGGAAATCTTGATTTTTCACAAATAAAAAAAAAATTAAAAAAAAAAAAAAAAAAATCTCATCACTACTTTCAAAACCAGCAGAGATATCCATTCTTTCTTGACCAGGAAGGTGGAAGATTTTAGGGGATGCTGATATGACTGTTTATAAATCTTTAATGTGTGCATCACAACGAAAGTTCTCAAGCTAAATTGTTCTACTTTAGTCCACATTCATGGGTTCTTTCAGTAGCACAGATTATTGCTTACTGCTCCTTAAAAAACTTATTAGTTATTTCAGCTGGGGAAAGTTCTTGGGGAGGTTTGGTCATTACTACTCTCTGAAGGATCATGTAAAAAAAACCTCTGCTGGTGTAAGAAGTTTAGTCATATTTATTTTGGCATTTTGCATGAAAGATGGATAAGAAGTGTTCCTGTCTATCTCCAGTAATCCTACATTAATAGCTCCATGGGGAGTTGAATAACATTTCTGCCTGCATTTGATTTGTGCTAATTCCTGAAGGCTTATCTGTGTAGTACAGCATTCTATAACTTCAAATCTCAGTATATTTTCTTTTTAGTTTTTAAACTACAAGATATTATCTTTTACCTCAGTTCAACCTACTGTTCCCAGTAGAAAAGTCTACTACTGATTTAAATTTTAGAAGCTTATCATCTTGCTCATTCCCTTCTATCAGCTATTTGGCTGTTCTGTACCCAGGAAAGTTAAAGCAAAGCACCAGCACAAAACAGATCTGGTATGACCTTAAAAAACCTGTGCTCAACCAGTATTTCTGTTTGGAGCTCTGTTTTAATCAGTAAATGAGTCTTCTAGATAAGATATGAGTGTTTTCTACATATGTATGCCTTTATCAAACCCTGTGTTATTTTGATTTTATTTCCTTTCAAGTTTTAGATGAGCATTTTAAATTTTGGTGTGTTTGGAATTAAGCAGTTGAATCCTTGTTCAGGGGTATGTGAGTTGATTACATTCCTGAGCACCTCAGGACTTGCAGCTATTTCCTGCATTTGAAAGTGATTTGTCAGTCTGAAACACCAGCTCACTTCTCACAGCTAAAAATACAAATAACCACCTAAATTTAGGTAGCTGAATTTGCACAGATGATCTTGTCCAGACTTCTAGGAGATTAGAGTTATTCCGGGTAAAAACTCCCCCAATGCGGTGTGTACATGCAAGTCTTAACATGAATGTTAATCTGTCAATACATTTCTCCTAATGTGCACAATTTATTGATAGAGGTGTACACTGCTGGTTTATAGGTGAGGATTTGAGGGACACAGCACTGAATATCCCATTTTGACAGGACTCTGTTCTGGCAACAATCAAAGAGACTAATTAATTCTTTAATTAGCCCTTGAGGGATTTGGTCAAATCTATGTGGGAATTCTCTCTGCCATCTCCCAAATCCATGCTGGACCCATTTTCTTTCTCTCACTAATGCCATAAGGATACAGATACATGAACTGTCCCCTCCTCCTCAACCACCAACCTCTGAAAGTGTGGGTTCAGCTTGGGTTAATCACCACAAGTCATTCCCTTGGGTATCACCCCTCCTTGTGTGTGAACAACCACAGCACAAAATGTGCCACAGCTTTGAAGACCATTACTTTGAACAACCAGGTTGTTTTACTGACCCAAGCAGAGCTGTTGTAAGCAGCCTTGGCCACTCTCTTGCACTGGAGAGGAGCTGATGCAGGTCCTGAAGGGCTGTGCCCTGCATCTCAGTAAAGATGAGAAAGAGGTGGCCAGGGGACACAACATACCTCAGTAAGTTCATGGCTATGGCCAAGTCCACAGGCTTTTGTGCACTCCTGTTGGAGCCATGCAAAGGGAACTGAAAGATATTTTGCACATCTTTCCTGCTGGCAGAAAAATACAGTTCACGTCAAAGGCAGCAGAGTGCTAAATCCTGCACCAAATCTATCTTTGCTAGGGTTACTCCTACTGAACCAATCCTCATTGAAAAAGACAAATTTTTTCCCTTATCAGAATACTAAAAAAATATGAATTTTGCTTTTGAAGAAAACTAAACTTCAATGCCTAATATAAGAAATATTAAAAATATAATTTTGAGGACCAGTTTTATGCAATGCCTTTTTGTCTTGGTCATTTGCCTTTAATTTTAAACACACCAAGTAATTATGGATTATTGATGTTTGGTTAATTGCTAATGCTTAGTGAATAATTTCTTACCTTTCTGATATTTAGTTTAGTAGACAGGCACCACTTATTTCTTCCCTTTTGACAAAGAAAATCTTTTAGTGGTGGAAAAGTTGGTCTGTGAAACCACATTCCTCTGTACTGTGGTGCAAACCCCATCATGCTCTACAGTTTATCCTGGTTTAGACATTACTTCTGTGAAAACTATATATGAAAAAACTGATAGCTTGATGTTTTTTCTGCTTTTGTGAAATCTCACACCACCTGAGTATATAATTTAAAATACAAATCACTACATCTGAGTTACTACTAGATGCTTACTAATTGAAATTCTGATGTAAAAAAAAAAAGGTTTTTTTCACTTTTTTCTTTGCCTGTAAGTCCAGACATTTGCTGAGTTAATGGTGTTTGAAATTTAAGTTGTTAGAGGAAACAAACTGTAGGAATTAGCAGAGTACATTTGTTATAATGTGAGTTAGCCATGTTTACTGAAATAATGATTCCAGACAGAAAATACCAAGAACAGCGATATTCCAGTATAGGAATATTGCTAAACCAGAGGTGTCATAAATGAGAATAACTTATCCCTAAACTGTGTTTTATGTACTCCCATATACATTGTGAATGGAGAAAATTATTTTTCAGAGCATGAAGGATTTTCTCCTTTAGGCTGCTCCCAGAAGGGATAGGGATTTGAACTTATTTTCATGATAGTATTGACTACAGCGGACCTGGCAGATTCAAACTTGGGATGAGCCAGTCAAGGCTGAATACCAGATGAGCACCAGTTTTAAGACACAGAACACCACTGATTTGTTTGTTAAGTGGTTAAAATGGATTTTTCATAAGACCACATTTGTGCTTTCTCTGTTTAGTGCATGCAGCCTTACATTCAGATGCATGCAAAGTAAAAAATGTTTTTCGTAACAAGACTGTTAAAGTTGGATAAAATAAAGTACAGGGTTAGTCAAACATAAAAGAGCAAAATAAACACTCCACCTCTCAGCTCAGCAGATACCTCCTTATTTTGCTTTCTGGAAAGCTACCTGATCAGTGCACAGTACTTTGTTTGCCTCTCAGGAAATTGGTATCTGCTCCCTGATTTACAGGGAGTGCGTTAGCCCCTGCTCAGCCCGGGGAAAGCCGCCCGTGCAAATCCTCAGGGAGCATCATGATGGCAGAACATACTTCCAGACTGAAAGGACTGAAAAGGCAAGCAAATATAAAGTGTATGATATATAATTGATGAAGAAGAAATCTCTAAATGTAAGAGTTTCTTTCAGTCATAATAAAGTAGTTGAGGGTGTGCAGACACTGGAATTAAACATACATGTACTCCATTCAGCAGACCAATATTTATTCTTCAGTCCAAGGCAGCAAGCATAAATTTTATATTTTTGCCTAAAAGCAAGAAATTTATTTAACTCTCACAGATGTTAAAAAAAGAAAAAGTGCTGACCAGATTTCTGACTAGGGTTTTTTCAGCTTTGTAACATGAACGAATTTCTAAAAGATCAGAAACAATTGTTCCAGTTTTACATAGATTGCATCGGTCACTTGGAAGACCTAAAAGGAAAGTTGCAAGATACAGAACAGAGAAGGACGTTAGCTGCAGGATATGTGCAATGCATGTAAACTTTCCTGACAAAAAGAAGGGTAATTGTTTTTCCCTGAGGTATTCTGGAATCTGATGAGAGTAACTTGTGACCAAAATTGCAATGCACCCTCTTAAATTCATAGTGTCTGGAAGAGTTACAGATTTGCAAACTTTTCTGTGGGACCAGAGCTGAACGGTCTGAGAGGGAGGGGTTGTGCAGAGAAATATAAAAATGAATAAAACTGAAAAACTATAAAAATGAATTATAACTGCTATAAAATGGGAGTGGGATTGAATGAAGGCTGCAATGTGTGCAATGTCCAAATGGCTCTCTCCATATGCCTGTGTTTAGCCACCTAAAGACACCTTGGGTTTTTAGCTTGTTCTCATATAAAGGTGTGTGTGGTGTTTGTTGTTGGTTTTTTTGTTGGTTTTTTTTTTTTTTATTTCACCTGCAGAGTGAAGAACAGGGTTTGAGGAGCTCAGTGGTGCTCTTTCAGCCCAGCAGTGCAAGGATCCTCTGTATGATCCTTGGGTTTCTCAGGCTCAGCTTGGTGGGGGTGGGAAGAGAAGGAAGGAGACTTTAGAGAGATGGTAAAGAGAATAATCAGGTTTTGTACTTCTTACTCAGGTATGGTCTGCTGCAGTTTGGAAGGTTAGTGGAGGGCTGGAGAGCTTCTTGCAAAATGTGTGATCTTTTCAGAGAGACAGCAATTATTTAATGACTTTCTGCTTAGGTTTCTGATGTGTGTGCTGTGACTGTCATTGTGGCATGGCCAGGGAAAACATCCTTTTTATAATGCACTATGTTTGCTCATTCTGCCTACAGTGAAACTATTTCTTCAGTGGGTGCCCTCATTAGATAAAAGTCTTCAAAATAGAAAAAAAAAGTGCTTAGTACTCCTTCTAAAAGAACAGTAGTGTCTGAGGCTCCTCTATAACACAAACTCCTCAAGTATTTGGAGTAAGTTGCTGTATTTAGATGTGTTGCATAATGGTGCTCAGTAATGTGCAACTTTTCTGATGATTGTGGGATTAATTGATACAAATACAGTGCTTTTCCAAAGACAGTTTAGTGAAGGGTGGTGGATTTTAATTTTGTGGGAAACTGGAGAGTTATTCCAAGTTTTGAATATGTAGTGTGTGATGTCTGTGTGTCTCCACACTGTGTGGGCCTGGAGTGGAGATTCTTCTCTATTTTACCTCATGGTATTGCTGATATTTTGCCAGGCTAATGTGGTACCTGTGCCTGTGGTATGGCAGAAATAGAGGTTAATTGGAGTGCTAAGGATGCTTCTCTCTCAAACCAATTATCAACCAGTTATTGCCAGTCAGTATGTTTCTTCACTTGATGCATTTATTTATCATCAGAGGAAGGTCTATGCAAACACAAAAGCTGGTCTGTTTTTGCCTTTGTAACATGAAGTGTATTATTCAATCACACATTAAATGGTATTTCATATACAAACCCATTATTTCTTTGTATAAACTACTTGTAACTATCCAGCTAAAAGGATCTTTGCTCCTGCAACAAAACACCAAGATGGGTGCAGTAAGGTCAGTTAATGCAGCTGGGGTGTTCCTATGGATAATAAATACACTTGTGGCCACAATGCCTTTGTTCATTACTGGGCAACAGCCAAAGCTGGAATTTCCAAGTTAGGGGATCGTGATCCTTTAGGACTTGATTAATTGTTTTAGCAAGAAGGAAATTTTGCTGTCCTCTGTGAAAAGTGTCTGTAGTGAGACCTGATAAAATCTCTATGATAAAAGATGTAAATTCTTACTAGCTTTAAGATAAAGAGGTGAGGATCAAAAGTTTGGTTTTTTCAATCATGACATTTCTGGTGTCTTTTTTCCCAAGTTTCATTCAACTAGCAAACACAATGATTAACTGGGCATGTATCAAATAGTGTAGCTTTCACTGACATTTTCTTCCAGTAGTGATAAAATGAGGTATTTTTCTGCTTAGAAATGGGTATTAATATTACTGCAATGAGATTGTATCACAGGGAACACTTACTCATTTGTTAAGATCTTTTTATTACTGTGATGTCTTATACTATCTGTGCCATACATCCAGTGTAGTTGCTTTTGCTTCTTCATTTTAGGTTACCGTAGATAAAATATAAGCCCATATCTATTTGATTTTCTTTTTATTAATCTTATTTACGAAGGTAATAAATTATTTTTTAAGTCGGGGCACTTTCTGATTTGAAGGCTTTGAAGACATGGACAAATAGAAATGTTGGAGCATTTTTTCAGAGGGAAGCCTGGTCATTAATCTCTTCTTCCTTTCATCTCTGTCACTATACATTTGTATTAAAATCGATGTACTTAGATTGTATCAGGAGAGTAAGAAAGTGCATGCAAAATCTACTCATTTTGTATGGGTTTAAAGATGGAAAGAAATTGTCCCCTACACTTCAAATTGTTGTCTGAGGGATGCCTAGTGACACTTGAGTTTTTGTGGTACTTCCCTTAGTTTATAGCAGATACTTCACTGCACAGAGTGGCTGCTGCCTGGAAAGGCCACCTGCTTACTGTGGATCCTTGCACCTCAGGGGAGAGCTTGTCTGTCTGGAGGGAGGATGGTCAGTGGTCTAGAAAATGGCTAAGATGGACCACCATATTCCATCTGATTAGCAAAGAAACAAGCTAATTACCCTCACACATCTGTGCACGCTCAGCCCTGGTGTAGCTGGGAAGGTTCAAGGCCACTTGCCTTGGGATTCTTCTCTCAAGCTCAGCAACCAGTTAAACTGGGTCTTTAGACAAGTTAAAAGCTGTATGAAGATTTCTGTGCTCTCTAAGTAGTCTTTCCAGGGGGTTTATTTGATCAATTTAATGCAAAAGGTTGGATAAATTTTAAAATCCCTTGCATGCTGAAATAATTACCTACAGCCTTGCCTTTCTTTGTTCGCTTTTATTCAGTTTTGAGGGACGGAGCATATAAGACACTTTGTTAAAATTCTTGTGATTTAAACTGCTTTCATCTCACTTTCCAGTGGATGACAAACCCATTGCTCCCCGTGCTTGTGTCCATGCACATCCTTTGCAAAATCAGTGAGAGATGCAATAAATTGGGAGGCGGGTGGGGAACTGCATTTTCCAACCACGCAAAAGCTTTCCTTTCACCAAAAAACAAAGTTAAAGTTTCCCATGTTTGCGCCCCTTTCTGTACCACTGGTAGATCTAAGAGCTTGGTTCTTTGTCAAGTCAGCAATTTGGAATCTAGCTGAAGTAGGTCAAAGTGGGGAAATGCCAGGCTGAGTAAAGGATGGGCAAACTCTGCTTTTGTTCACTATCGACTGAGAGTGACGTGAACCGTCCCTAATTTGTTTAGACTGATAACACGGAGAGGCAGATTATGTTCCAGAAGTGATTTCAGCACACTTTGGTTTTTAATGGACTGGGCTGTGCTTCATCTGAGAGACACATTGGACTGAGCACGGGGTGGAAATTAATCGTCCCAGTTCTACACAACCTTCTGCTGCTGTGTTCAATTTATAAGTACTAATGATTAAAATTTACCAAGATGGTGAGCTCAGCACTGCTCTTATCTATAGTTTTATTAGAAAGACTTAAAAATGACAGCACTGTCATTAAATGTTGTTGGTTTTCCTTCTTTTTTTCCCCCAAATCTGCATATGTTTAGACATAATTTGCAAGAATATCCGTTGCATTAATAATGCAAATCCTAATTACTTGTTAGAAAATGGATGTTACCCCTCCAAGCTACATTATTGCAAAGGCTTTCTCCTGAGTAAGATTATTTGGATAACAGTCTCCTGAGGATCTCAGGTTTTGTGTGGTGTCAAATTTTTTTGCAGCTCTGTGGCTTGCAAGCTAATTTTTTTTGCACAGCAAGGGTGAATAATAATCTTGACTGGCTTATTAGTAACCCTGTTTAGACACCTGTACAAATCTTATTGTTTCGAAGAGTGATTGAGTTGGTGTGTATTAATAAGGTTGAAAATACATTTCTTACCTATTTTACATTGATGTTCATTTCAGTCTCTCCTTTTCTCACTAAAAGTATAAAAACCATGCCTGCATATAAATTAACTGAGTATAAAAACCATGAAAACCTTGCTGGCATTTTTAGAATTTTTTACTCTCATTTTTCTTACAGGATTCTCTATTCAAAAGCACAAAAAACCTGTGAGAAATACTAGAAATAATTGTGTTCTGACATTTTTAATGGTTCTTTGTGGTGTGTTTAGCACAACATTATCGTGGTCCTTCAGTTAGTAGTCTAAAACATCCTTCATAGTGAAAACGCAATGGTAAACTTCTTGAAAATGAAGCTTATCCATGATTTTGAGTCACTGGGCCTGTCAACCTTCAATCCTTTTCTTCTTAAAAGCTGAGATATTCTCCAACTTTCACTACTCCTAAGTGCGTATGACACTATAGAGTGATTTAGATGTTTAGAAACAACAGCAGTATTATATTTTTTAGGATATAATTAGAGTCCATGTCCATTAGCAGAATTTCATACAGCTCCTGGTTAGCAAAGTGGCCTTTAGTGGTGCCATGAGTACATGGTGGGGAATGTTTTGCTGCAGACTGGAAATGGACCTCTCTGGGTTGTGAAAATGTTGAAGGATTTCTGAATAATTCTGAAAAAAGCTTTCTGCTGGGAAATAACCACACAGTATCCCTAAAGACCACAATGAAAGCAAACCTGAACTGGTTGAGTTTCCTCAACCAATTGTGTCAGAACACACAGACCATGTTTCTACCAGCTCTGTGGACTCACTCTTGAGCACTTGATTGCATAGTCCACTTCATGTTCTCTCCAGAGCTTTCTCTTTAAAAACAAAACAAAACAAAACAAAACAAAACAAAACAACCAATAATAACAAAACAAACAAACAAAAAAACCCAGGGTATTTGTTTATCTCAGTCATAATTCCGAACATATTGTCAAACATAACTTTAAAAAACCCAAAACTGTTGCAGTACATTCGTGTACCCCAGTTATTCATGACTGAGATTTGTATTTCAGAATATCATTAATTTCTAATGGAATTTAGGATATTCATTATGTCTTGCTCATATGCTGATGAAACTAAGAATGATGTTTTTTCCATGGAAACCAATTTTATTAAGTTTACAGCCATCTTTCTTTTAATATCTACAAATTTGTGTAATATTAATTTTCATTCGATGACTCTCATCAAATGTGTTTTCTGATCATTGCTCAGCCTTTATGTCACAACTACCTCCAAAAGAATACACAGCTGTCATCTGCCCATTACAAAAATGCAGAAAAATGCAGTAGTTTTTTATACTTTCAGAAGGAACATGCAGTTCCAGGGGTGTACCAGAAGCTACTAATCTTCTTTATATATGCACAGAGGAATTGCAGGAGCTTAATCTAAATTTTTGCACATCCTCACTGTGTTTATCCTCACAACAACTCTTCCATGCTGTCAGTGGTTGTGATGTTCCATTGAGCTGGGACAGGGAGAGAGAATGTTTGGCCTGTGGTCATACTGGAAGATTCCTGCTTCAGTTTTTCCTGTCCCAAGCTGCTCCAGCTTCTCTTGGGATAGTCATGGTGGGAATTTTCTTCCTTGTTTTCTTGGCAGCAAAACTTCCCTGTGCATGGAGCTGCTGGAGCTCTGAGACAAAAGTGATTTCCAGGATGGTGCCTTGTATCCCTTACAGCAAAAACAAGGGGCAGCTTCAGGTGACAGAATGAGGTGTGGACAATAATTTAAATTAGGCTTTTGGAAAGAGGTCCTTATGCTGCCCCTCAAAGTTCACTTGCAACACAATTAGGGCAATACTGAGCTGGGTCAAAAATTCAATGCAAATGAAAAAAAAAAAAGGTAATGATTTACTGATAAATCAAAATAAAGTAAAAACAAACAAGCTGTGTTTGAGAAATTCCACTGCAGAGGAGCAGTAAATGTCTGCAGTTTATTTTTTGTGTGATGAAAACTTTTCTCCCATTTGTCTGTTTCATCTTTAAAAGCACCAGACACATTATATCATTGCACTGAGGTAATATGAGATAATCATGATTTTCCTACTAGTGATTTAATGAAACTTTCTCTGGCAAAATGTCAAATATCCATTTAACATGAACTACTGAAATATGTAAAGCTTAGAAATTTAAAACTACAAAGATTTCTTATTAGTAGAACATTGATTTAACTTAATCCAGTTTAATTCCTTTGTAATGTTTCAAAACTTAAAATTGATGAGTTTAGAAGACTGCATAGTATTTCTTAGCACTAAAATTGGCAAATTTTTTTAAGGTAGAACTACTAATGTTGTTCACTATTCATGACCTTAAGATTCTGTTTACTGTGCTGTGTTATATGCTTTTTATTTTTTTTTACTTTTAATGCTATAGATTTTTGGAGTGCATGAATATATTACAACAGACTTTATTTTTCCAAAGCACTGAAAGGAAATTACGTGGTAACAAGCTGTTTAATGCTGTTATAGTCAGCATTAGTGACAGAAAGTATATGACTGGAAGACTAAACTCTAAATAAAATTATGCCTCAGCTTCTCTGCAGACAGTGTGGAAAGACACAGCTTTGGAAGGCTTCAATTTGGACTTAGTCAAGCATGGTCTGTTTCAATGTCCTCAGATGGGTTTTACTGGGGTCACAATGAGCACTCAGAACTTTCTTTTGTCTTTCATGTGGGGGGAGTGGAATTAGAAAGGCCAGCAATTAATACATTAATAAGTAAATGCTGAAAAATATTATATAATTACTTCACCAGCTGATGAGAAATAGTGGGTGCATATCATAGACTTTGTTGTGCTTGTTTTACTAATTATGGAAATGCACATTTAGATGAGCAGTTGGAATGCCGCTGGGTAGGAAAAAGTATCTTCAAAGAGCAATGGGAAACTTTATTTTGAAGTATCTGTTCTTTTTACTGATCAAACCTGTATCATTCAGATTGAAAGTGGTTTTCTTTTGAGGTGTTTTTTAATTATTATTTTTAAATTTGTGACTATAGAAAATGAAGGAATTAGATTATTAGTTTTGATGGTATATTGGAAATCTCTACACAACTAGGGGGACTCAGTTAAAACCTTCAATTTTAGTATGTTGGAATAGTTTGGTATATTAGGTATATGGTGCATAGGAGTTATTCAGTGCCTAATTATAGAAATTGGAATCCAGCTCTATTTAGTTGGCCCTGGAAAATGTTGATTCTCAGCTGGGAAAGTGAAGTGAAATGTGGCTTTACAAAAACTGTTGAGTCTTTTGGTTTAATTCCTTTCACTGTGTTTGAGCAGGGCCCCAGAGCTGTGTCTGGGGGGCTCTGGCTGGGTGGCAAATGTGGTTATCTGAGCCCTCTGCTTTTGCTGCCCTCTGCACATGAGCAGGCACCCTTGCTCATCCCCTGCAGGAGAGGCAGAATGAGCAGGCAGCCTCTCCCAAACTGGGTTTCCAAACAGGCTCAGCTGCCTGCAGTGCTGAGCTAGATTCAAAAATGTGTTTAAGCAAATTCTATGGAGATCTGGGGCTGTATGGGGAGATCTCTGCAGCAGATGTGTCAGGGCCTCAGCAGCTCAGAACTGCCACTTGCAGTTTGACATGGTGCCTTTTCAGAAGAGATTTTCTTGAGGGAGGACTTTGGTTTTAAATCAGTGCCTTCAGATCATCTGAAGGAAAATGGCAATTTTCTGCTCTTTTATTTTTCTTTTTTCTTTTTCTTTTTTTTTCTTTTTTTTTTTTAAGACAAAAATATATTTCATCCAAACACTATAATTCAACTTTTACATAGATGAATCTCCCTCTCTAGAGAAGACCTGAGGGCAGAAGAATTACCTACAGAAATCACTTTGAGGTCAAAGTCCTGGAAGTGCAGTTACCTTTTCTATAAGAGGTGAAAATGTATAACCTCCCACTGGGCTTCCTGGTAGCCTGAGGAGGTATAGATAAATTAATTGCTCAGTACTGATGTGCACAGAGCTTTGCTCCTTGCATTTTGCCTCTGGTAGTCGTAGGCACCTCTGTTGGCAGCTGGGGAGGACGTGGAGGAGCCAGAGTATGAATTTTTTTTAGAGCCTGCCAGATGGCTGTGCTGGCAATGGCTTTTTTGTGTTGCACAGGGCAATAGGTACCCTTGTACCAGAGCTCTGCATCAGGCCCTGTCCTTTCACTGAGATGCAGACAGATGAAACTGTGTGTGATCATTCCACTGAACCTGCTCCTCCTTTTGTAGCCCATTCTCTGCTGAACCAGAATAGCTTGGCCAGGAGTCTGGGGGTAGAGAGAAGAGGGAACATGAAACAATAACTGTACATCAAACCTCCCACATCCATGCCCAGCTAAATCTTCATCAGTCATTCACTCTAATGGTGGTGTTGAAGGATCACATCATTTATACGTAAAGTTTTTCAGTGTGTGTGCGAGTCAGTAGATAAAATTGCATGAAAAATGGACTCACCCTGAAAAATATTAGTCTTTCACTTACAGCTGCATCCATAAAATGTATTCTAGCTAAAATCTGTGAAGAAGCTTTAAAAAAAATCCCCCTTGCATCAGGTTAAATCTTAAACATCAAAACAATTAAAAAGTTTACTGCAAGTAAAATGTATTGTGTACCAATCAAAATTTCTATATATAGATCTCACTTGGAAGTGGTGAGCTCTCTCTAATAAATGACAAACCCTGTGGTTTATGTATTACATCTTCTTCTCCACTCATTTAAAATATATATAACCCAGTGATTTCAATTAGTTTTATATTTGCTTCTTGCAAAGCTAAATTGGGCTGGAGTCTGGCTTGCCATTTATTTTTCTTTCATCCCACAGTAAATAACTCTGTTCAAAGTTTGAAAGGCAACTGTACTTCATTTTATCTTTGCTACAGGGAAGAAGTGAGGAAGTTGGCAGAAATTGTAGAGCTGTTGTGACACAGAGCTTCCACCTCTGAGTTTTTTTGACTTTCTTCTGAACACTGTAGAGCAGGGAATAGCAGAAACCAAGTGACGCAGTGGGTTGGAGAAAAAAAAAACAAACAAAGAAATCCAAACTGCTCTCTCTACTCAGCTGAGCACATCTCAGGGGATTGTCTTGAGGTGTTTACTTGCTCACCAATTCTGTGCTCCACAGGGTGTTTCCTCGTATGCTCAATGTCAACATTTTGCTCTGTGTTCAGCTGTAGAGTCTTTGTTTGGGAGACACTTGAAGGATGCTCTTCCTTATCCCCAGCAATTATCTTCTGAAACACACCAGTTTTTTTCCTCCTCTGCTGCAGATATTTTAAAGCTTATTGCATTGCAGAGGATATCTTTCTCTCCTTAAATCCTTTATGCAAAACCTTTTTTATGCTTGAAAGAGAAGTTCAGTTTGATATAAAATGTGTTCAGGCTTCCTGAACGACTATTTTAGCAATTCACAGCCTTTAAAATGATAGTTGCACAGAAGGCATTCTGTTTTTCTCCCCTGTGTTGGGGAGACCTTCATCCCACTCCCATTGTTCTGCAAGGCAATAGAAGTAATTTGTTTTCCTCTGTACAGGAAAAAAAACCAAAACACAGTGATATGAAGATGGGAGGAAGTGTCATAATACAGATTTGTGTGTAAAATAATAGCATCTCCTCTTCCAGTCTGATTTCAAATAGAACCACCTGCTGATAGCTCAGATTGTGTCCTAAATCACTTGGCTTTTGGTGCATAAAACTGTCAAGGATGAATATATTCAGCCTGCTCTGATCTTAAAATGTTTTATTAGTGAGAATAGTGAGTTTCTCAGAATTTGGAAAAGATTATCTTATAAACATGATAAGGTCTAAAGATGTCTAATCAAAGTTCAGGTGGCTTTCAGGACTAGAAGATGGTATATACCAGCCTACAATTAGCAGCACTTTATTAATTTTTTTAAAATTTTGAAACGTGCTAGTGACATGCTTTTTCAAGGTGTTTCATCCTGTGCTACAGAAAACCTGAGATTCGTATTTTTTCAAGCTGAATAGTAAAAAAAATATAGCTCTGTGTGTTATACAGAGTTGACAGTGATAGATGTTGGTGTGGCACATGGAAAAAATATTTTATTGGGAGCTTTTCTGAGTCACTGACTGCATCTCTGGTGAATGACTGGCACCAGGTATGTTTCCCTCAAGAGGAGGGGGCTTGTTGTACTTTGATCATTCACCTTTTGTCTGGCAGTTTGCAGCTAGTAATGCAGCCAATGCTAATGCCAGCCTCGTGGGTTTTAAAAGATCTAGGGATTATAATTTGGGATTGTCTCCTGTTACATTAAGCACCACATGAAAATGCTCTGTGCCAACAGTGTTTAGTGAAGTGTGTGGCATATAGCATGCTCACATATGTTATATGACATGTGCAAATTTCCCTTCTGAGTGGTGGAGAGGAAGGATCATTTTAAAAAAAGATGAATTCCCGACTTTCATGTTTGCCTTCTGAAAGTGGAGATGTGAGGAACAATGCTGCAAGAGATACTGGTAGCTCAGCATTTAGGAGGAAAGGAAGCTTCTGAATCTGGCAGAAGTCTCATTGCAGGGAAATAAAACCACTCTTGGGAAAACTGCTGCAAATGCTGGAGCCCTGAAACTAGTAGGCAAATCTTGTGTGGCACCTGCTATGAGATATCCTAGCTCCAGGTCCTTATCACCTGATAGATTCCTTTGGGGGTCACAAAGACAATGCACAGTGGCCAGGTGGGGGTCTGCCTCTTTTCGCAGGCTACCAGGGACAGGATGAGAGGACAAAGGCTCAGGCTGCAAAGGGGGAGGTTCAGGATGGACATCAAGAGGATTTTTTCACAGAAAAGGCTGTTGAACACTGAAATGGACTTCCCAGGGAAGAGGAGGACTCACCATCCCTGGATATGTTGAAGAAACAACTGGATGCAGAACTCAGTGCCATGGTCTGGTTGACACGGTGGGGAACAGTGTGAGGTGGGACTCTGTGACCTCACAGTGTTCCTAAACCTGAGTGATTCTGGGATTCTCTGTGATGGTGGGAGTGAAGCACTTCAGGTGTCCCTCTCTCCCTGGGAGCAGGAGGTGCTGGTGTGCCAGCCAGCCTTGGCAGATGCACAGAGGAGTGTGGCTAGCAGAGTATGTTTGGGAAGTATAAATATGGCCATGGTCTCCTCTTGTGGGCACTTATTGCAGGCTTCTTTCCCCAAAGAAAGTGCTGTGTGACACAGGTATTTGTCTTTGCCACTACTGCCTACTTTAATATTCTTTTTAAATTCTATTCTGTTTTTATGGTAGAGTTTAGTAACAGTATTTGATGGGGAGAAGGTAAAAAGGGCTGAATCCTTTACCAAGATATCACAGCTTTGGAAATGTAGACATTTCTGTGGTTTTAGGTGTAGGACTATCACATCATAGTTCTTACTGCTTGTGTTTCCAGAGTAAGGAGCAAGAATGACAAGCTCTGGCTCAATTCTGGCATTCTTGTTTTCTAAATAACCTAAGGATTTACAAAGCCACAGAGACAGCAAAGGTGGAGCATCTTTGCTGAGCAATGTAACTTGAACACAGCCTTTTTTCAGCATGAAGGATTTCATCAAGGGCTGAACAGTTTTGTATTCCAGCATGAAAGATGTAACAGAACTGTAAAAAAAAAAACTGTTCCAGGTAATGTCAGTATTTGTTGAGCTTGCAATCCCAGAATCACCACTAATTTGTAGTTATGATATGGTGGTACACAATGCTTAAAATACATCTCATCTTATTGTGTTAGTAACCATTTTTAGACATAGAAATTTTCAAGGTCATCTGTGGGTAGTTATGAACAACCTTTATTAGCATTCTCCATTGTGTATGTTTGACAGCAAATGAAATACAGGAATTAATTAGAAATGATGCTTATTTTACTGCATAGGGAAGTAAGGATATGAAATGAATAAAATGATATAATCTAACAATTTCTTGGTAATTATCAGAAATGAATTTGTCTTCTGCTTTCACAATTAAATTTATGGGTTTCTTTTGTAGAAAGAGATGCTTTATTTCTCCCAAAAAGTGTATATCTGTATTTGTCTATTGTGGTAGGAGTTATAGAAGTATAATTGAAATGCTCCAGTAATTTTTTGCATAATTTGCTAGTATATAAGTTGTGGGAATCCTGGGAAGCAGAGGCTTAATATGCATCATTAGACATCACTCTGTTTCTTGGTGAAAGTGAAGAGGTTTTGCCAGGGCTTTTTCAGTATATCAGTAAGAGATAACTTTTGCTTGCTGTTGTAGAAATAAACTTTTAAATCATTGTATTATTGGTTCCATTTCTACCAAACAATGACAACAGAAGATGAGACAAGTAGATTCCTCCAATAAATATGAATATTTGGGCTTGCAGCAACAAATGTGTCAGTTTTATCTAATACAGTGAAGTGGTGTACCAAACAGCTTCAGGGTGTCATGTAAAGCTTTTTAGAGATGGACTTGTATACCTGGGGTGCTTGTGTAAATAATTTGACAATGAACTTGCAATGTTTTTACCCAATGCAGGATTTTATTTTAATCTGGTGTATTTTATTGCTACAGAAGGCAAACAAACACAAAGATCCAGAGCAGGCAAGGAGATTAACTCCATTCTGCCTTGCATAGAGTTGCCCTTCAAATTTTTTCCTTTCATGAGGGGTTACAATGCTATGAATGTACACATCCTGGAAAGTATGTTTGATTTGTATTTGTTTTATAACCACAAACCTTTGATACTTCACTGTAAGGCTGAGGTCTCTATTCTCATCAAATCACAGAATTATAGAATATTTCAAGTTGGAAGGGACTTTTAAAGGTCATCTAGTCCAATCTTTCATAAGCATGGGCATCTTCACCCAGATCAGGTTGCTCAGAGCCCTGTCCAGCCTGACCTTGAATGCTGCCAGGAATGGGGCGTCCACCACTTCTCCAGGAGCCTGTTCCAGTGTTTCACCACCCTCACAGCAAAGTGTCTTTCTAACATTTGGTATAAACCTCCCCTCTTTCAGTTTAAAGCTTTTCCCATTCTCCTATCCCTGCATGGGCTTGCCAGAAGTCCTTCTCCAGCTTCCTTGTAGGCTCCCTTCAGGTACTGAAAGGCTGAAAGCAGTAGCTGGTGTGTTTTGTCCCTGTGTGAGCACACGAGGATGATGACCATCCCTTACAGAGTCTGAGGTCCCAGCATTCCTGAAAATGTGGATAAACCTTGGGAGCATCCCCTGGGAATAACCAGGCAGTGCTGATATTTTGCTTTCACAAGTCACTTAAGCCTACTCCCGCTTTCCCATCTATAACACATATTTTCTAGCCATATGTTCTTCTTCTTCTTTTAAAAAAAGCAGCCAGAGAAAGATTAGGGTCTGCAGTTATTTTTGTTAGGAGGGAACATGTGAGAAGATGTGTGTTCCATGCCAGCATTTTATTTTTAAGGTGATATAAATCTGTGATAAAGCCATCTTTGAATGGAGGAGGGGCTGCATTGAAGGGTAGGTTTCTGGCTTGTAGCCCTCCTGATTTTTAAATAAAACCTCCTCAGCGTGCTGCCCCTTCCCTGATCCCTTAGAGGTGATTCCAGCTCAGCCTGAAGCCCCCCCAGCCACCTGAGTGTGGTGCCAGCTCCAGGAGCAGCAGGGCTTCTGCCTGGCACAGCCACACCCTCTCCCCTCCAGCCTGTCAGCATTTCTTAGTAGCTTCCCAGACACTTCCCTAATTTATTTTATGTGGTTATTTTGTCTAATTGTCAGCTTTTTCCTGAATTTTTTCCCAGCCTATTTGTAGAAATATTTGAATGCTGTGAATTTTTTTAATATTGCCCTTTTTACTTCCACGGGCATGTTATGTTATTTCTCTGCACAAGTTAGTTCAGGGTTTGGGTGTTTTGTTGTTGTCCTGAATTTTCAACTTTAAAATCTCCTATAAAAACAAAAAGGCATTTTCTGTGTGCCACAAATCCAGGAGACCAGCAATCCATGTTCTTTGCCTGTTACTTATTATTTAATGCCTTTGTATTTTGCCTCTGCACTTTAGAAGTAACTCCTTTCCATGTAGTTCTCCCAGCTTGGTAGTTTATTCCTTGTAGGAGAGTTCATGCATGCCCTGGACTGTTCTCATTTCTGCTCTCAATCATTCCCTGGCAGTCAGGCATTGACAGGGGCAAGCTTTGCTCCAGTGAAACTTCACCTGCTGGTGGCATCCTGCACTGTTGTCTCTGGTGTTCCAAACATGGAATTTTATACAACTTTTTCAGACTCACATTTAGCAGACCCTGTCCTTGTGCTCACCAACTCAAAGATAATTCAGTTTCCTTCCCAGCTACATTAAACTCCTCTAAGGTGAATGAGGGTTTCAGGCTTCTACCGCCAAATACAGATTGTTTTCTCTGTGTGACCCTTTTAGCATTTGAAGTTTACCAGATGCTTCTAATATTCTTTCTTCTTGATAAAGCTTTGTAATTTCTCTAAATGTTTCTGGTATTCATTAGCAGTTCTCAATTATTATCTTGCATTTTAATTATATTTATGGCCAGATGATATAACTGTCATCTGAAATATAAGCAGAGACTTCAATAGGCAGTGACTTTTCACAAAATATTGAAGAACAAATCCAAGTCATGAGAGCTTGCATATCATTCATATTTCCCTTTGTAACTTGCATTCAAGTGGAGAGAAATGTCCATGAAGCTGTAGTGAGTGAAGACATCCTTTTAATGCCAGACAAATAAATTCTAAACAAGAGTAAGAGCATTTATTTTCCAAACTGATTTGTGTGATTATCTTATAATAAAATTGTAGTAAACATTAAAAGACTATCTGCAACTTGGTGAACTACAATAATATGTTTATGTAGTGAAAACAAAAATAGCTTTAAATAGTAAAAGAGTATTTCCTCTAAATGGTAATAGTAAAGTATCTTCATATACTAAATGCTTTTTAAATGTAATGTTTTCCTTTCTGTTTGCTGAGCAGATTTTGATAATTTCAAATAATTTGCTCTGTTCTCCAGCTACTTAAATTGCCAGTGGTTTTCTATGTGACACTTTTTTCAAAAGGATTTGGAAGTCCAAATAAATTATGTCAACTGGTTCTCTTTTATCCATTTTATCCATTATTATGCTTGTAGAGTATGACCCACTTTGAGGAGTTTATCAGATGAGAAAGAGTTACATTGAGGTATAATACAGACCAAGCTACTGTCTAAATGTATCTTCAAGCACCATAATGGAAAATGGGACTCTTCAGATCACTGTAAATTAAATTGATTAATAATACATCATGATAAAATGAATTTTTCATGGTTTGGGAGCTAATGTTCTCAATTATTCAGCAATGCAAAATGTAGGAAACCTGCATATAAACAGCATGCAAGAGCTGATCCATGAAATCTTTATTTAGAATACAGTGATTTTTTTTAATATGCTACAACAATTTTACTAAAAATATATTTTGTTTTTTGTGGCAAAAATTAAGTCAGAAATTAAACTGACCATGTGTAGACAGTGAAAGTATCCTGTCCATTACAGCAACAGCACATACACTTTAATCATTGTATATTCAATTTTTTCCCCTTTTTTACTTCTGCAGTGCTATGAAATAAAAATTTTGTTCCACACAGTTAACACTGAAGTTTCTGGAATGCATTTGCAATGCTCATATAGTAAGTTCTGTTGTCTTTTGAAAATGTCTTTGTTAGAGAAATTTTCAGATTATTCAGTTTATAAATATTGATGCTGTGGATGTGTGTTTTTTCCTGGGCCCTGATTCCAAGTCATAATCCTGTGTGTTTAAATGTTGAAGTGTTTTAGCAGAATTTTGCGAATTCCGAAATTATCCCCAAAAACAATTATTTCCAAAATGGATATTTTATGTTTAGGAGGCTTCTTTGTTTGGTTGTTTTTAACATGTAACTTCAATCAGGATTAATTTTTATTCACAAATATTCTGAATGTGACAAATTATATTGGAAAACCAATTGCTCCTAGTCCATGTAATAATCTCAGCAGTAAATGTGTATTTTTGTAGTATCCCACCAGGAAATATTAGCAGTATAAGCTTTTGTACTGTCCTTTCAGACATCATTTATTTTCATCACTGGGCACATGTAAGGACACTAAAAATGCTGAGCACTTGTAATATCTGAGTGCTCCAAAATATTGAGTATTTCTCAGAACTTAGTCTGTAGAAATGAGAAATGGGAAACACATGTAAATCCTCTTTGTATAGCACATGACCAATTCCCTAGTGGGTACTTTTTAAGAATAAATGACATGATCACCTCTTTTGTGGAATAAACTTAAACTTTGGTAGAAGGATTAAAATCTAGGTTGATTTCAGGATTCCACCTCTGCAGTCTGGTGTCACTTTAAGTGACTTTTAGGGCCTCCACATATGGTAGCAATGGTGGCTAACTTTTCTAAATTATTCTCTATTCAAACTTTGTATGAAGTAAAGGTCTTGATTCTCTTTCTCCACGTTGCTAAATAAATTATGTGGCCAAGAATGCAAGTGTAGTAAAGTATCACTCAGCATATCCCTAGTCCTAGACACACATTCTCTGTTTCAATGTCTTTGCACCAATGGTCTGCAAAGACTTTGCACCAAAGTCTGCCAAGCTGCTCATAGAAAAGTGTCCTGGTATGCAATTCTTGATTAAAAAATAAATAATTAAAAAAAAAACAGTGAAGGAATTGAAACAAAAATTTTCAGTAATACAGGAGGGTTTCAGAAACAAATTGAAACAAAGGTTTTCAGAATTACAGAGTACTCAACATTAAAAAAAAATAAATCCAAATAATTCTCTATTTTCCCTTCTCCCTTAAATCTCGGCTCTCAAACTCATGAAGATGTTTGCTGTGCACCAGTGAGGTGTTTTGTCAACCAGAAACTATGATGTTCCCAGACACAGATCACAGTAATTGTGTAGAGGTTTTTGGTGCATTTGGTTGCTTTTTCCCTTCCAAGAGTGACAGAATTTTTTTAGAACAACTGGAGAAAAAAAATATCTAGTCATTGTGCTTGTGTTTTTCAGCCCACAAATACAGAGAGAGATGACTGGGGTTTGAGAGAAATGTGTCTTTCCCTGAAATAGGAAAAGAGGGAACTTATCCTGTGTGACCCCTATTCAGTATCAAAGGTTGATGAACAAATTATTGCTAATGGCATCATCTGTACTTTAGTCAATTAGTTAATTTGCATCAAAAGATCTCTATTACATGTAAGTAACCGCCATTAGGAGCACAAGACTATTATGGGTTGCACTTTGAGTTTGCCATATCTTTCTGTACGGTTGGAAGGAATTACAGTAATTTACAGCATTTCTCTTTTCTTCCTTACCGGAATTTTCACTGAGGTCTGGGAAAAAAAAACCAAAACAAACAAACAAAACAAACACCAAAAAAACCACCAAAAACAAAACCAAAAACAAAACCAAAAACAAACACAGTATTTCCCATGAGAAGGAGTAGGAGGTTTCCTGGAGAAACAAAGATGCATCCCTTTTTCAATGGTAGCTTCCTGTGAGCTGGTATCTGGTGTGGAGACCTGACTTAGCCATTGGGATTTCTCTTAGTGGGCTTTCTGAATTGCAAAACATTTGTAGTTCACAACAAGATGTAAAACAATGTAAATGTGAGGGGTGGTATTTTTGTGTTTATCTTCCCCTGAAATCTCTTAATGATGAAAGAAAACGGCTCCTCTTTTTCAGTGTACCCATTTCAGGAACAAATTGCAGATATATGGGTAGTTGGAGACCCAGGTGTCTGGGCTGCAGTAGCCCCATTCCACACAGGAATGTTCAGAAACAGCATTTAAACCACAGCATTTGGGACTTACATCCAGACACTGGGTTATTTTCAACCTTGCTGTCATCAATCCCTCTATCATGCTTCCCATCAAATCCTTCTCCCCTCAATATATTCCATTGCTGTGCTGTTACCAGAGCTGACTCTTGAGCTCAGATTTAGAAGTGAGATTGCATGAGTGAGAACTAGCCACAGCATTCACTGGTACCTATTTATCTTGGGCAAGATCTTTTAGCTGTGCAACATTTGTCACAGCTCTGTCGGCAATGTAATCTGGAGCAATCATTTCTCTTCAGTCACTGCAAATTCTGCCTGGGAAATCGTAAACCTGAAGTAGACCTCTTGGAGAGCCCTGCTGAGCAAAAACTGAAAGAGTGGGAGCTGCTGAATGTCAGCAAAGGTTATGCAGTCATTTCTCATGTCACTGTGACAGGCGTGCCACTGGCAGGAGAGCCCAGGCGCGAGGGAGAATTGCAGGATGGGGATCCAAGGGTGCACGGGGGAGACAGGAAATGGACCATTAATCAAGGGCAGAGTGTGGGAAAGCTCCGTCTTTCAAAGTGGGGTGACCTTTAGGAAATATCCAGTTAGCACTTTGATTAATGTTCTGTGTTCATTTCTTAATCAGTTGCATTATTTACTGTGAAAGTGGGTGAAAATAAACAAAAACATAGTTAAAAGGAACATCTTTTTAAAGACAACACTGGAGTGGTTCTGTTCAGTTGCTAGTTTTTTGTTAGATTTGGTACAATTAATATCCATGCTGCAGATCTTCAGAGAACACTTCTGATGGGGTACACAGCAAGATTATATTAAACTGCTCAAAGAGACACTGATACATGTTACTGCCCTGTCGATTCATGATGTTTTATTGTATGAAGTGTAAAATCACTGAACCTCAGGTTAAATATTCAGTGTGATTTGGGGTCTTTTAGTCATAGAAATCCTATTAAAGGAGAAAGAGATCATACAGCTAAACTGCTGTGAATGGCACTGAACAGTTACCTTTAGTGTCCTGTAATGATCTTAGTAATGGAGAAGTCATTTGATATTCATTGTCGAGCCATTGATCATAATGGATTCATTCATTATTAATGTGGCTGTAGCACAGTGATGAAAGACCTGTTGCAAAGTGAGCATGAAGATTAGTTCTGCAGAGGAAATCTTGGGGTAGCTTGAGATCAATATTCTTACCTGCTGTGGTAGCAGTATCACTGGAGAGGAAGTTAAAGGATATCAGTGGTTGGTTGACTCTTCAAGAAGCTCAAAGAGGAAGAAAAAAATTGCTAGGATGAGATATTGAAGCTGTATCAGGAACCTAAATTTCCTAGACTCAAGTAATGCCATCATAAATTGACCCATCATCATCACTGGTTTGAAGATCATCTGCCAGCCCTGGTTGCACAGAGCCTGCCAGCTGGAGGCAGCTAGGCCAGGAGATGTAAAAGGATTTGGGGCACAAAAAAATGACCCCTGGACCAGTTCTGCACCTGCAGTTGTCACCCACTGTGATGCAAAGGAGCTTTCTTTTTCATCCAAAGGACCATTGATAATTGAAAGCTCTACCCACATATTCCAGCTGATTTTCCGGTATCCTAATCACTAATTAAATCTGTTTTTCAAGTATCTTTGCTCTACTATATCCTCACAATTTTCTTGCTTTTCTTTATCATCTCCAATAGGCATGAAGAAATACTCAACCATGCTACTTCTTAGAGTACCTGTTTGACCTAAATTATTTCCAAAAGACTTGCAGGGTGTCATAAGTCAAAAGCCCCTTTCTGGCCATCTCTTCTTGCACTTCCCAGTTGTATGATTGCTCCTTGCTCTGCCAGGCAACAAAAAGACAGGTTTGGGTTACTGATGTGAGTGGTGAACCAGTCATGGTTTTTATCCCTCAGGTTTTTCTGTGAAGTATCAAGAGCTTTGAAAAGGCTCTAAACAAAAATTTTTTGTGGTGTCAGTTAGCTAACTAAAACAGGAATCCTGTTAAGAATAGCTTATGTCCACTTTTTTTTGTATTTTTAGGTAATTATTTACACATTTCTTTTTATTGGGAGCACCTAGACCTTCTTAAAATACGTATGGAAGATTATTTTCCAATTCTGATTTGAAAGGCCAGGGAGAAGTTCCTCTGAAGTCCTTTGCTCAGCAGTCCTTTAGGTGCTTTCAGAGTTACTTTTACCTTTGTTAGTCATCGTGGTGTGTGGAAATGTTACCTGTGCCACATCTTTGACTGGTATGAGACAGATAGAAGCTGAGCATATGATTCTTTTATTTTCTTATTTCACTGAAAGCATAGGCATCAGGGATTGCACTGATGTTTTGTGTTTGTTTCTTCCCTAATACCTTTATTTTGCTCTATATCTCTACCTACTCCTCAAGTAGGTGGACTGTGATAACTTAAAACTGGATTTGAAACTGGCATGTAGGTGGCATTTTACAACATAATCCTCGAGGGAAAATGCAACTTTATTTCAACGTTTTTGATCAGAAGAAAGCAGTCTTCCTTTCTATACTATTCTTTCTCTTCTATTCCCCTTAAAATGTTAATGAATCAGGATTAATAAGTCACCTCCAACCTTTGAGACAACTGAACTCATATTCTCAGCTTCAGCCTTTGTATTTCTGCCTGTGTTGTAGGATCACATTGCCTTCACATACTGCTCATCCTAATGCTGAGGTCTATCTTCAGCCTTTGTAATTTTTAGGGTATCCTGACTTGGAAGGATCCATAGGGATCATCAAAGTCCAGCTTCTGGCCATACTCGGGACACCCCAGAAATCCCATCAAGTGCCTAAGATCATTGTCCAAACACTGTCAGGCTTGGTGCTGTGAGCACTTCCCAAGGGAGCCTCTTCCAGGCTAATTGTGTGGTTTAACAATGTAGAACATTATTTAATTTAAAGCAGCAATGTAAATCTTCATGTGTCAGACTTCATGTAGATGTTGTTCTTCAGTAAGTCGAGCAAAGTCCATAGAATGTGGTGCCTGTTCAGCTGAACTCAAACACACCCCACAGTGGAGGTGCTGTAAGGGCTTTTCAGAGGAGTGGGAACAGATTTCAGAGAATTTTAAGTGTGTGTTTTGTTTTGGTTTGGGGTTTTTTTTCCCCTTTTTTGAGCAGAAATACTGTTCTATCAATGCAGTAAAACACCTGTCTAGCAAGATTTTAAGGCTGCTGACCAGTAAACGGTGGACTAAAGATGTTTTTAAGTGCATTTCATATCTCAGATATTTTTAAATTATTTAAGTTTGCTTCATACTTTGATAAAGAGTGAACTTGTGGAGTGGCTGTCTTAATGAATGAAGGTGTACTGGGTAGGAGACAACGAAGTAATCTCTTGATTTTTTTTCCCTTATTTTTTTCAAGAGTATGCAACAAGAGGTTATAGCCAAGCACAAATAGACAGAATGGGATGGTTTGTTAATAGTGCTGAGCTCCAAAATGCCTTGAAAATCAGTGCAAACTCATTGATAGCCATGTAAATTAGCCCTGTATATGGGTGAAAAACTAATGTATGGTTTAGACATAGATACTTTAAAATAATAAATATCAAAAAATATTAATTTAACAGCAAAGCACAACTTCTCTTTCATTCAAATAAACACCAGTATTAGTAAACATTAGTATTAAACATCAGTGAAATGTTCAATTATCAAAATAACTGAAAGCAAAAGTGTCTTTCAAGATAGAACATTTATTTCCATTCGAAGCAAGCTTGAAACTAGGCTGATAATGACATGGTTCTGTAAATTTAGGAGTTTAAATAGTTGTCCAAAAGCTGTTGTTTCAACATTCCTGGACAGAAAACATGCCCATGCATCAATTCATAAACTTGTTCTTTTGCATGCCTGCACTTCTGCCATCTGTTAGTGTGGCATTTTGCCCACTCTAGGAAATGGTGTTTCGTTTTCTGCCATGTACAAATATCAACTTTCTTTCTAGAGAATCCATGAAAAAATACAGCTGTTCTTTCTGGCTTTTTTCTTTCCATGCATTTCCTCTTGTCAAGCTCTCTCACTATGTGTTTTTATTGGAGGAATGATAGAGTTCATTTCAGCTCACTCTTTTTCTCATTTGCCAAGGTCTTTTCTGAACACCCAATGTTCAGCTGCCCCTAGATGGCCAAGAATTCCACTGGCTGTTCAGATGGTGTTGTTAGAGTTTAAATATAAGCTTGGATTATCTTTACCTGGCCATGAATGGATGAGGCACAACTGCTGTCCCTGTGCTCCCTGAAAGTCAGGTGACAATCTGTCCCTGCTAATGCATCAATCAGTGTGCCTGAAAAAAACCAAAAAACCCTATGAGATTTCTCTTGTAGAAACTCCCAGACAGATTTCTTCATCTTGGAATGATGATGAGAAATATTCATGGTGTTTTGTTGAGCTCCCAAGCCTTGCTCCTGATCTCCTGATTCGAATTTCTCATGTTGTGTAGCCTGGGAAAGCAACATAAAGTAAACTCTTTGTTCTCAAGTTAAAACATATTCCTGCATCCTCTGAGTCACTGGCCCCACATTTGGTAGTGAATGGCATGACTGCATGTGAAATAATTTCCAAAACACTCATATGAAATTAAAAAATGCAGCAGCAAGATGCAAGATAGCTGGCAAATGGCTCACATGAGGTCCCTTTATCAGAGTGCTGAACTTACACTTGAATAAAGAAACGTGGAGAGGGACAGTAATTCCCCTACAGAAAAGTGACATCTACAGGAATAATTGCAGGATGTGTGCAATCACATGGGGCAGTCAGATGGGGGTTTCACGAGTGCCTGAGTGATCTGTGAGTGCAAGACAAGCTGAGAGGCCCAAACAGGAATGGGCTCACAGGGAAATATCAGTCAGCTACAGAGAAGCTCTTGTTGTGAATTTAAATCTCAGTGGCATAATTTTCTTGTTTATCACAGAGGATCAGATTTGACTGATGACTTGTGGAGATTTCCTTGAGATCACTGACAGCTATGCTTAATTAGAGGAAAAGATTCAGTGGAAGCTGAGTGAGCAAAGGCTCCCTCTGTGTCAGTGAAATTCCTTTCTTTACACCAGCTGCACTTCACAAAGGAACTGGGAGGGAAATTGCATTAAGGTATAGTGGTTGCACTGGAAGTTTCAGCCACTTAGTTTTCATGTCCATTTCCAGGTAAATATAGCAAGAATATTGTCAAACAGCGTGGACTGAAAATGTGGTCTTTATTTTAAAATGTCGTGGGAGTGTGTTGTGGCTTAAGCCCGGAATGGTTGCAGACCAAGGAGTGTTTGACACACACATCAGACTAACAAGAAGATGGATCTGTTTTTGAGACTGGTTAGAGTAAAAGTTTATGCTTGAAAAAAGGGGGCTACTAGCAAAGGAAGCTAAGAAGTGTCCTGGGACTGTGACCATCTTGCAAGGTCTTCTCTCCCCTGCACATCCTTCCCTGCTTCTTTCCCACATAAAAGCTGCATGCCCATCCACCTGCCATCAGTCATCCTGCTACTCGTGCCTGCTCTTGCCTTTTCCAGCTCCAGACTCATTCTTTCTGCCTGTCATTCCCACACCAGCTCACCAGAGGTACAGTTTGCACATAAGGGAATTCTTATTTGTTGTTATTAATACAAAGTGCAGAAAGAGGAGTTGGTTCAATAATATATAACAGAAAAGCCCTTTTAAACTGGCTGGCTGCCATAGCTATTTATATTAGCTGTGACAAAGCTCAATAATCACTATACACCTCATAAAAAGTTTGGTAGAGAAGTGTAGACACTGTATATTTAGGTGCAACTGATAAACCCTTAGCATCATCACAGTATTGTATATATTTTCATCTGAAGCTGTGTTATATATATTTATATGCATGTATATATTCTCTATGTAAACACACACAGAAATGGCTTTGTGTTTCTTAAAGGTACATAAAAAATTTACAGAGAGTATGATCAGCTGATGCTGTGTTGTGACCTTTTAAAATAACAGTTGGCTGTACTTGGAACAGCTTTTGGAAGCCCATTTCACATAGAACACAACCTAAATAATTCATATTCTGTAAATAAAAAATAGTTGGTATGTACTCATGTGTTTACACATCTGCATACACACATGCACATGTATATATTTATAAGTGCATAATTAACTCCATCTACCCTTCCAAAGAGGTTTTCCAGAACCAGGCTCTAAAATCCCTGATAGTTCCCTTCTGCCATTTGACTGGAGAGCACAATCATCCATGGCCATTGCTTAAATGAAGGCAGGAAACAGTGCTTATGACAAGAAATGGCAAGAAATAATTCTCCAGTGTGCAGGAACAGACTTTCTTGTGGGAAACAGGTACTGCTGATAAATTTCCAGAGGTCATTTTTGTGGAGGTGACTCGAAGTAGCCATTCCAAACTGCCAGCCCCCTGGTTTCCCCTGTGCACAGCTGGAATGGGAACTTGACTGAGTGATGGGCAACTCCTAAAATCCATCTAGTGCTCCAAACACACTGTAGTGTTTTTCATAAGCTTGCACAGCGTGCAGTGGCAGGCATGAAATAGTGTCAGGGTTTTGTTCTTCCCCCTCTGACTGTATTTCATTTATATGGGAAAAAACCCTCAAGCAACCTGGTAAAGAACACTGAGATCAAAGAAAAGGCCTTCATGAGATTCACATGCTTGCCTCATTTCCATTTATGTTCCATCCACTGGGCTGGTCAGTATTTAAAATTAAATCCTTACTTCCTTGTCAATAAAATGTCACACTGATGAGTATTATGTGAGTAACATAAGTGGTAATAAAGTGCTTAAGTTCATGTACTGAGAAGACCATGAACTGGAAAATGACAAGTTGAGGTGGAAGGACTAGATAGAAGAGAAACATGAGATGGGCTGTGACCAGACTGTCAGTCTGCCACTAGTGCAGCTCAGGAAGACGAAGGACCACATTTATGAAGCAGGTGGAAGCCTATAGAGAGGTCAAATGTGTTCTTTGAATACTTACTGTGTGAAAAAAAAAGGCAATTTCTTAAATGGTCTGTAGTAGAGATAGAAATCATTTTAAGTTTGGATGACAATAGCTTTTGGTACAATCTATTTTAATTGTTCAGGGATGATCACAATATATAATTTTTTCAGGTAAGTTTTTATCATTTTTGGGTACAAAGAAAGTATAAAATTGTCCTCATCCAAGTGAGGATGATTACATCTGTCTGCATTTTGTTTTCTTGGCAACAAGTTACAAACCTCTGAGCTAGTTAAGGGCTATATATTTTTTTTCTGCTGCAAGAAGTTTTCATACTCTTGTGTTACATGGAAATATATGGCCTTCCACACTCTGCTGCCAGTTGCAATGGTGCTGTGATATGTCAATATAACTCTGAAAAGCTATAAAAAACTTTATAAAGAATTTTTTTCAGATTGCATTTTTTAGACATATTTTCAATCTAGGTATATGATGTGAAGAGATAAAAATCAGTGAATCATTACATATATTTAGGTGGGTTTTGCAAAATCAAGACAGATAATTACTAAGATTATTTTCAATGTGCTCATTTCAAAGTATATCTATATTATTGATTTTTTATAATTTGAATATTTATAATGTCTAAAGGTACAATAAACAAGAGTGTATTACTGGTGTGTGTTGTACACTGGTACCTGGTAGGCTTTAGAGAGTGAACACAAAAATTTTCATATTTGAGTAGTCAGGGACACTGCCCAAAGTACTCACTAAAATATCTAAATTAGATCATTCTTCTCAAATCCAGTGTATTCTTCCACACAGAGTCATTCCCTCTTTCATTAACCTAACATTAATGATTTCATTAAGTCCAGAAGGTTGAAACACATTACAGAAGACAATTAACAGAAGGCATTTTCTAAAGATTATTTGGACAGAAAATCCAAAGATCTGCCCAAAGAAGGGTTGTTATCTATTGCTAGAAAAATAATTGGTTATTAGTATAGAATCTCACTACAGCTAAAAATATTCCAGTCACTATTTCAGTGTAAAAAAACAACCAATTTAATTTCATTCGGCTTAAATAAGTTAGACAGTCTGCGTTCTATAAAAATTTCCTGGATTTTTGATGTAGAGAGGACTATCTCTTCAGGGTATAAGGGGTACCTCCATCCACTGGTCTAAGGGGTAGTTTGATTGATTTGAAGAAAATCTGGGGCCAATGGGAAGTTTTCCACCAGCTGACATGGTGAGGCATCCTATTCATCAGAAGCCTTGCCTGTGGAATGGGGACATGCCCTCTCTTCCCAGGAGTGTGTGGAAAAATGTGTTGGGAAGGGTGTATCTCCTAAGTTTCTTTTGAGTGGCTCATGGTCCTCCTTAAAACAAGATTTTATTTAGATAATATAAACTAATATTTCTGGATAAATTCTTTTGCATAGATGATCATATCTTTAAACACAAGTATTTTCAGCATTATTATTGACAGTGTCCTTCCTGAGCACTTCAGCAGCAATAAACCCTGAATCTTTGTGTACTAGGAATAACCATTTAAAAATTATTACACCTTGTTTTGGTAGACCAGATTAGACTTCAGATAATTTATCTGTAAAATGCTGCTAAATCTTTTTAGTTGAGGGAGTAGGACCATAAGATTAAACACAAGAAGTCTGGCTGGCTTTCAGCAGCAACAATTTGTTTCTCTTATAAACAGGAAATATTTTCCAAGTTCCACTGTTCCAGGTTTCGAGAGTCACGTAATAACATAAAAAGGTTTCACTTAGGCCTTGAATGTTGCAAATCTTTTGCTGCTGGGATTTCATGGGCTCAAGCCTAGATGTCAGCAGGTATTAAAGTGTCTGTCACCATAAGTACCTGAACATTTTAAAGGTTACGGTGTCCATATGTAATTCTGATGCATTTTCTTTTTCCCCCCGGACAATATTAACAGCACATTACAACATAAGCAGTTCAAATATTATACTTGTTCAAACCATATGTGGCCTGTCTAATGTGGCACACGCGTTTGTGGGTTTTTCCCAAAGAGTAACACAATAGTGAATTAATCCATGACAAAGGCATAGAAGAGGACTGGAAGTGTTTTAACTTTGACATACTCCTTTACCACCAATGCACTGGAATAAAACTAAACCTCACAATGTTGAACGGTAACTGGAAAATAACCGAGCCTTTGGAACATTAAAAATAACTTTTGTTTGTGTTTTTACTGCAGGGGTTTCTTTATAATTCTGTAAGGCAATGTGTATCTTAAATTGACAGTATCTACATAACAACAGTTTACCAGCCATGATAATGCTGCAAGACATGGACATCACTGTCCCTAGGGCTTGTGCAGGGACAGGATAATCCTTTCACTTGATGTTTGTGGGTTTTATTTTCAGAAGTACAGCACAATCTTTGTTGTTTTTTCTTCATTTTGTTCTCCATCTTATCTGAAAGGCAGTTTTTCAAGATACCAGATGTCTGTGTCCCCGTTGGCAATTAACTGGAAAAACAAGTTCTTCTGTTCATATACCTGAACTGGGTGACCCAAAAGAAGAAGCCAGGAATAGATGGAATTTTATTTATTTCGATCTGAATTCTGAAATCACCATTTTTCCAGTAAATCACTGTTGATTAGATTGATATGAGTGTAAATTTAATTATATTAAGAACTATAAAGTTAAAAATCATAGTCAAGCTAATAATCTATAATTAATCTCTCAATAGCACATTGAGAATTCACACATGATAATTCTGACATAGAATAACTGTAGACTTATGAAGTTCACACATTAGACTTTAGGCATTCACTGTATCCTGGTACTTGAATATTTTAACTGTTTAGATGTGCTGCGAGAATCACTGCAGGTTTTTTTTTCCCCACCTTCTTTATTTTCCAAATGATGCCATTCTTTCTCTTCCTGTGGAAATTTTGAGGCTTAATGCTGTTGTGTACAACCATAAGCAAATAAGGATCTTTGTAATGGTAAGGGGAAGCACTGTGATGAGGAGTAATGCTCTTTGTAGGGCAAAAAGACATGCTAAAAGCAGTCTGAAGGGAATAAGTCAGCACATTGCAAGTGAAGGCTGGAGCTCTGTAGAATGTGAGTTGTGACAGCCAGGCTGGACCCAAACTCTGCAATACTCATACCCTGGACCTGACTCTCAATGCTCTCAGTAAGGGCAACGTTATAAATAATTTAATATTCAGTATAAGGTACAAATGTAGGTGCTGTCCTATGAACATCCATAAGAGATAATCTTAAAATAACACGGCTTCTAAATATACTTTGGTTGTAGACCTAGAAAGGTGGAGAGAGGCTTTACAATTGCAGGTAGTGACAGGGCAAGGGAGAATGGATTCAAAATGAAAGAGAATAGGTTTTGATTACATATTAGGAAAAAAAAATCCTTACTGTGAGGATGGTGAGGTGCTGGCACAGGTTGCCCAGAGAAGCTGTGGATTCCCCATCCCTGGGAGTGTTCAGGGGAAGGTTGGAAGGGGCTCTGAGCAACCTGGTCTAGTGCAAAGTGTCCCCTGCCCGTGGCAGGGGGTTGGAATGAGGTGATCTTTAAGGTCCCTTCCAACCCAAAGCATTCTATTGTTCTGTGATCTCTCTGTAGAGCTTTGTGATGCTACTGACACTTCACAGTCCAGATGCTGCAATGACTCATTGCTTTTCATCCCCAAAAATAACACCCACCCTGTTAGCTGAAACCTCCCTGCCCTGAAGGACACTGACACATCCATGTGCACACTGTCTTTACAGAGATCAGCTGATCTATAGTTGTGTCCAGCTGCATAAAAAACTTACCATTAAAACTTGGGAAAATTGTACATTTCCAATGAGTAGGGAACATTGTTTTATATTATTTCAGCTCCAAGGGAAATTCAGACCCATGTTCTCCTCCATGGACTTCACACTGAATATCAATTCAGGACAGAGTACTCAATGTGTTGGGTCCATGCTAAACATTTTTGGAAACTCTCTGGTAAACACCAGCCCACATTGGTGAGGTGCCAGACAGTGTCCATGGTAAGAGCAGGAGAATGTGGGCACAGAGTCTGCACACTTTAGTGTGGAAGGTAAACTGAAAACATGCAAGCAGCCCATGCCTGACAGAAATGTAAATTCCCATGAAAACAAAATCAAATATTGTCTTTAATGTGGGGAGGGTAAAAAACCCTGCAGCTTATAGAACTGGGTGTTTACGAGTGTTGCTTTAATTGCCCTCATAAGGTTTTTGGGTCTTATATTAAGCAGTATAAACACATCTATCCAAAATTGTTAGCAATTCCCTGTAATTTCTGAGACACTTAAAGCAAATGAGTTTTAAGTACTTGTTTCTGTAGCATACACACAAATGGGATTATACCTAACACTGATTTTCCTTTGGTTATCTTGGTTACACTTTGTGTTTTGAAAGACCTGCCGACTGTGCATTGGTATTTATGGATTTGTATTCACAAATAAAATAAAGTTGTTCTATTTTTCTAGTGCTTTAAGTGTTGTTAAGTGGCTTTTTAGCACTGGTTTTCAAACATATTCCAAGATACCATTAAACTAAAGAACATTCAAGGGACATAGGTAAACATAAAGGTGAAGTAACCCACTTAGTTCCTAATGAATGTCAGAACTCTCTCTAGATTTCAAAAACTCTAAAATGAGCTGATGATTTATCTTAAGGAGAAACATAAAAAATTGCTAACCCCTTTAAATCACATGTTCCACTTTAACATTATTTGAAAATGCAATTATATATGACAGTTTTAGAGAAGACAAAGCTATCTGAGTGATTAATTCCTCAGGTATTTTATTTCACAGTTTCTTTCTATCACTGAAGTGTGCAAGAAAGGACTCATTCAAACCATGAGCATTTAAAAGTTTAATATAACTTTTTATTTGAAGTATATACAAAGCAAACTTTTAGGCACTGTTGATTGCTAAGATATTAATTTATATTACAGTAGACTGTTAGCAAACTGATAATTTTACAATCTTGCTTAAAAAGGCCTTCAGAACAAGGGGTGGTCTTGGATGTTTTTATGAAGGAGCAAATAATTCATTTAGAGAGTTGCAGATACCTGTGGAGCACTGAGAAAGCTATTTCTGTCCTTCAAGTCCACTGATCAGAGGTGTTTTTCCAGGAGAGACTGAAACTGTGGAAAATGTATAGAAATTAGATTTTCATCCTTAATGGATTAAATAAAACCCCATAATAGTCAGTTATAACAAGTGAGTGTCTCAATTTTCACCTCCAGTGTCTGGCGTTTTGGTATTTTGAAATTCCCTGTTTTGCTTTGGCTCTTTTATTCTTCTTATTTCCTTGTCTGACTTTCCCTTCCACCTGTGTGGCTGGAGAGGTACTATTGAGCTCTCTCATTCTTACCCCATTTCCACATTCCTCAGTTATTCTCAAAAGTCCAGCCTGGTTAAAGGATTAAAAAACTGCCCAAACTAGTTTAGAAAATGCCTGCATGAGACCCTTTTTCATGTAGACATGTGCAAAAACTTACAAAATCAAAACCCAAAACCCCAAAAAGCTACCACTCCCCAAAAGAAAACCCAACCAAGCAACAAAACAACAATCCACAATCCTTTCTTTTCCTTTATGAAGTTGCTATGGTTTCAAGCCACCTTGCCATCTGTCTGGGACTGAATTTATGAACTTTCTGTAGAAGTTATTCCATGCTTCACAGGCCAGGCATTGTTTCAGTGACACAAATCTTGGGTATGTGAGCAACCCTGATACCTTAAAGCAAGAGCAGCAAAGCTGTATTATAAATATATATATATATAGTTTTCAGAATTAGAGTTTGAATCTATTATTTTTCTATAGACTTTCTGTGGGACGTTTTTTTTCTCTGCAGTCCTGTGGGATGAATTTGAGAGCCCACAGACTCTTACCAAGTTGTTGTGGTTTCTTGCTTCTGGCCCCTGGGAGGCCCTCACTGGGAGACACAGGGAATTCCTTCCCTCTACACATCATCAGTGGACACAGACCACTGGTAGCCAGTTCCTGGCTACAAAGGGAATATATTGCAAACACATTGTTAATTACTGATATATTAATGGCATAACATATAAACCAAGGCAGTGCTCGGTGTCTGCTATGATTTCAATTCTCTTTCCAGATAGTGTAGAAGACGCACACAATAAAAAGAAACTTTCTGAACATTAACACTGGATCTTTTAGTACCATAAATAAGAATTTACAGTTATGAGCCAGGGAAATTACACCATCATATGGATTGGAAACTGGAATAGAAATCCAATAAAATACCATGTCTTACCTGCTGTTTGATAAATTAGAAGTTTACATTTCCACACAGGAATGTAATCTGCCAAGCAAAATTACTTTACCTGCTGTCAGATATTTTGCTTATCTGTAAATACTGAGTTTTTCCATATATAACTTGCTTAATCTGGCCTCTTTCAAGCTATTGAATATGTTTATTTTAGGCCAATACTTGCCGCAAAAACACATAAGCTGGCTCAACTCAAACTTTGGTAACAACTTTCTGAGGAAAATATATGATGCAGTAGCTCATATTGATTGTAAACAACTCTCAAATGTAGTTAAACCTCTTTTTTCATAAGAAAGTAATTTTACCAAGAATAAAGTTGTCTAATATTTTTCCAACTTGTGGATTTTTAGATATTGGTTCCATGGTGTAGCTCATTTGCTCTCACGGCATTAGGAATTATATTCTTAATTATTTCTGCAGATCCCTAAATCCAAAGTCCCCAAGGAATGAAAACCACAACCATGTACCTATTACTAATTTGTTGGTGTTTTTAATCACTTTGCTTTAGATGTAGGTTTGGATATGCACATGAATCATTTTTCAAACTGGCAGATTTCCCTCCTCGTGCTAAGAGAACGGGCAGGTGCCTTGTGAGTGGACTCCTCCTTACAGATTTATCGCCATAGAAATTACTTGTTCTAGAAACAGCATTTAAAAAAAATATTTAACATCTGAATTACTTGTACACTAGGCTCTGTATGTGTTGTGAATCTTGTTTTGATTTTTTTAAAGGACAGTACTTAACTTTCCTAGTCACTGTTTTCTGGCATAGTGTTCTACACAGCCTGAGGATGTATCACAAGCTCGTGGGGTGCCAGAGTAATATCAGATGTTTGAATAAATGGAAAGAACAACACCTACCTGAGCTTTAATTAGAAATGTCTTCTTCAGGGCACAGATTAGAAATACTCTATAGTGAACAGGTTGTGTTTCATGCACATGTGTTTGGGTGTGCAAGGAAAACCTATCTGCATTTTTATATCAGTGTCAGTGCCCTTAAAAGTAGAACCAAAACCTCTAGGAACTTGTTAAACACAGAACAAATAGCATACCTTACGTATCCTTCTACAAAGGTGCTCTTAACAATTGCTGCCCTTATGCCCATGAATTCTACTTCTTCATCATAAAAAAAACCCTATCCCTTCTCTTTATTTATATTTATTTAGCATCTCAGGTGGTGGCTCCAAATTATACACACAGCAATTCAGTGTTTGTATTCCTATTAAAATGTGTACCTTTGGGATCTATTTGCTGTAGATCAAACTCTTTTAAAAATAGATCAAATATTTTAAAGTTGGTTTGTGTTTTTTTTTAATAAAAACTGAAGCATGTCTCAGCCAAAATCCTACAGGCAGCTTCAGGGTTTGACTAATCCTGAATAATAACACACAGAATCATAGGATGTTTGGGGGTTGGAATGGATCTTAATGGTCATCCAGTCCCAAACCCCCTGCCGCGGGCAGGGATGCTTCCCATTAGACCAGATTTTTAAGAATTTTCCCCTTTTGGTGCCAACATGAAAATGAATGTATGCAATCTCTCATGATGCACGTGGTTATTGTTGAATATTATTGAACTGAGTTGGCATCTCTATGAAATAGCTGAGCTGGCAAGGCCACAGATTGCAGCTTTATCATTTCCTTTTTGGATGGGTCTAGGTTCCTTTCTTTACTTTTCATATTTTTCTCCAGCAAAGCATACTTTTTTTAGTTTTTAAAAACCTCTGGGGCACAGTGGGAAACCACTTACTCATGGGGTGAAAGGGCTTTTTTAATGGATAGCAAAAGCTCACAGAATGAGCATGGTGCTGGTCTGCCTCACGAGTCACAAAAAAGCAAGAAACTGTAAATGATGCATAACTTTTTAATGAGTAAATCCTAAGAAAAAACGTCTAATATTTGACAAGGAAGGCCAAATTTCACTTTAAAACCTTTATGCAATTTATTTTATAGCCATTGTTTTCAGTATAACAATTAAAGATGTTTCATAATTGCAAAATGCAGTTATCTTGTTTAGTTTAATTGTGTATTTAGTCCATTCCAGTGCTGTGCAGAATAAGACACTGACTGTCTCCCCTAAAGAATGTTTATTGTAGCAGTATTTTCAGTGACATGTAACAGAGCAAGCTAGAAAGCCTGAAATGAGACCACAGGCCTCATCCAAGGGATTTTCCTAATTTAGTGCCATGTGCAATGTGCTCTTTTAAGGCAACATTTTGAGCCAATTCCACCAAAGAAAATTGGAGACATTTAATTCAGATGCTACATTTAAGAAAAATATGTTTTGGGTACAAATACTTCTCTCACCCAAAAAGAGAGTATTCCAGACCATTTCTGATAATCGGGGGAAATACTATAATTGCCAATTTTAAAAATTCATATTTCTGATATCTACATAGCTGTTCAGTAAATATTATTGAAAATGTTGTTTATTTTCAGAAGTCTGTGTGTGATCACTCTTTAGGAGTATGCATTACTCAAGATTATACATCCACATGCATTTAGCTAAAGGCCATGGTACTAGAGTATAGAGAGTAGATTTTGTGTTTCAAATAAAAATACAGGAAAAAATGGAACATGGAAGTAAAACCATTTGCCACGCTAACTGTCATGAGAGGAAATTACTCAATGTAACATCTGAACGGTTGTAAAAATAAAAAAAAAAAGTTTTTTAAATGAATAGGATAATTTTATTTCAATGTACTTATTAAAATGCTCTTAGAAAGCCAACAAGTAAGGGGTTTTTCTCTGACTTAGCTATGGATTCATCTGTAATATTGCTAGAAAAGATGGACACAGCTTGAAACAAGATGTTTTCTTGGACTTGAGAATATGTGTTAATGGATGACTGCTATAGAAGAGGTGGAATGTGGAAGTGGGGATTTATCAGTAGTAATGATCATTCCATTTGAAATTAGAAACCCAGTGTTCATCACTGCTTCAGTGATTATTTATTTGATTTCATCATCCTCAGGTATCCAAGAGAATGAAGTTCAGAGCTTTATTTTCAGTGATGTGCTGGGAAGTATTTATAGGAAGTGTACTGTGCTTTGAGCTGGATGACGTCTGCTGCTCATGCATCATCCTTTACAAAGGAAACATTGATTTATCTGTACAAATTAACCAAGTGGACTCCTCTGTGCATCACAATTCTTTATGTCTGGGAAAAAACAAGGAATTGTGAAAGGACTTGCATATTTTTCAAGCATAACGCACGGGTGTTCTACTTTGCTGTGTGCATACAGCAGGGCTACCTCTCTGACAGGTTTTTTAAGTTCTATCTTCTTTTAAATAAGGTATTCTGATGAATTAAAAATTATCAGTTTCCATTTATGGGGAGAAAACAGGTTGTTGATCATTAATAAACAATTTCTTCAGAGGAAACATCTCTTACATAATTAAGAAAATCAAGAAACGTTTGAACGTATTCACAGATTCCAAAATTTTATGTCTGCTTAAGGTGGGAATTCCTTTGCATGCTTTTAAAACAACTATTCAGAAATCATTGATTTTAAAATAGTTATCCTGACTGGTTTGTAATTAATTATCTTAAGTGGTGCAGGCAATCCAAGGAAGATGTACGGTGTGTGTAGCAGATGGCATCTGCTTTCCTTGTGTGCAGGGTGTGGTGGTTGCTCCTCATTAAGGCTGCAGAGCCTGGAGGGAAGCAGGTTGCTTCACTGGTCCTGGCTGTGCCACATCAGGTGAATCAGGTGCAGGGAAAGGGATTTCTCCTCTGTCCTGGGAGCCTCAAGGTGTACAGGGAGGGCACTGGGCCATTTCAGGTGATATTATATTGCTCCATCGTTTAGCTGGGTTTCTAAGTTTGTTTTTTTAAATATTTAGGGGAAAAAAAGTAGGAATGTTCCAGCAACACTTTTAATGAAGGTAAAAGTACAAGAATATGCAGCGTTATAGTAACATATGTTGTTATGTACTGCCATTTGAGTGGAAACTTTAGGTCTCCTTTCCGGAAAAAAAAATTAAAAGTGGCTCTGAAATATTGGTTTACCCTCATGCAAAGACCTCTTAATCCCTGGAGTGTCTTTTTTACTCTTATTAATCCACTGCCTTCCCCTCTAAGGGTCAATGCAGGCTGCTTGGGCTGAAGGAAGGGATCCTGCTGTTCCTGCTGCCTTTTTCCTTTTTTTCTGTTTTTCTGAGAGCTTGTGGGCAGCATCCAAGTTCAAATGCCTTAGCACTGCAGCTTGTTATCAAAAAGTTATTGACAATCTGTAAGATCACAGCAGTGAGAGTGGTGGCAGAGCTAATGGGATTCCTTTGAAAGACAAAGGTTCAAAGAGCCTTTAGACAGACACGTTGTGGCCAAGATGTGGCAAGGCTTGAAAGCAGCGAGCGCCCTCCTGAAGAGCACAAACACGAGAAAGGAGAGGACATTTCATGTCAGAGAGACTAGTTAGTGGTAATAATGACATGAGATTAAGCAATTATAACTCCTGCCTGAATCTTAATGGGTACTTTTGGATAATAGGATTTGGTGACTCATGGAGCTCTCTCTCAAGGGGAGTGTGGATGGTGCTGCCAGGCTAGTGTCTTAAATTTGGTGGTGCTATTGAGAGCCCTTTGCTGGCTGGGAGCTGGACAGGATCCCCCACTTTCTGCTCTCCAGCATTGGCAGCCTGTTCTTCCATGGCATTTGTTGAATATAAAAACTTTGCCTAAGTAATTTTTTTAAGTTAATATGTTAAAAAAGTCTGGGATCTTGTATGTGCAGAGGAGGAAAAGGGAGACAATTTCAAAGTTCAGGTTTGTTCCTTTGTAAATCCATTGAGATTTGTGTTTCTGTGCATATAATGGATATGTGAAGTACATTGTGCCAGTGATTCTTGGTCTGATGGGTGATGTTATTATTCATTATGGGCTTTATGGGTGAGGCTGCCAGACAGACTTTACTAATCCAAGAAATTTCACAAAGCTTTTTTTAGAATAACCACTCGAGTTTTATAGATCTGTTTATGGTACAAGGCAGTACACTTGTAGCCATCAACAGTTACAGCTACAAACAAATCCCAAACCAATCAAGTTTCTGCTTTCTTACAGTTCCCTGTTCCAATTTCGTGGGTTTTTGTGAAGGTGTGATTCAGCATCATGTTGCTGCATTCCATAGCAATATAACTAATAAAATTAATAATTAATAGTTACTAATTAATTAATGAATTAATTAAAGTTGTAGAGTGTTTGTATTAGTTTTTTCTAGCCTGGTGGTGAATGTGAGCTTGTCTAGATCTACTGAACAGCCCAATCATATGGGGTCTGTTATTTGACTCTCAAAATTAAAGGCAGTGGTTGAATTTGGCAATTACAGGTTGGGTTTTGATTCCTTTCCAATTAAGTGATTTTCAATATCCACATGTTAAAAGTATATTTTCAGGCTACAAATATATCTATATAGCCCTGCAAGGAGGAGACAGATTTTTCCTGAACAAAACCATGTACTTGAGTGTTTTTGCCCATGTACTGAAGAGGAAAAATCTCTCTCACTAAGTGTATAATGCCAGTTACAAATTACTGGAAAAAGATGCATTAATTTTCCAAGTTAAACATTTCTTTTAAATGAGTGTAAGGTAGTTATTAATTCAAATTAGTAGAGTTGAATGTTTCTTGTCAGAAGTATACAATTTTTTTCTTTTAAATAAATAAATCCGATTTAAAAATAAATAAATAAAACAGCACCCTTCCTCCACCTAAAATAACAAAAAATCTCCAAAACCTTCTAGCAGTGGACACATAGTTAACGACATTTTTTGGTCTAGCAATGATCAGGTCAAAAGTGTAAGTGACTGAAATAAAAATAAGCACTATAGAAAACTACCAGAAAATTGTAAGTAGTTGTATATGATCTTAATATTTTTGTAGAAGAGGTATACAGTATTAGGTGCTCTGGAGGTCTGGAACAGGGTGTGTTCTTCAGAGCTCCAAGATATGTAGTTTCTGTAGAATTTGAACACAAGTTCATTCCTGTGCTTGAGTATCACTAACACTGCAGTGCCAGCATAGGAACAACATCAGATCTGAGTCAGCTCCCTGACCCTGAGTGTGACAGTGCCAGTGGGGATCCACAGATTCCTTAGTGGGCTTAAACAAGGGACAATAAACCCCAGCTGCAAGTTCTTGTCAGTTCAGATGTATCCTCAGTGACTGCCAGAATTGTTTGGTTTGGCTTCCTTTTTTTCTGTTCTGCTGGGGTGAAGATGTGTAGGACAATTGTACAAAAGTAAATTTCAAAATAGAAGCAGTTGCCTTTATTGATGCCACCCAGCAGCTACCCTTCCAATGGAAATATTCCAATTTTAAGTAGTACTAACTGAACCAAGGAGAGAAGAAATGTCAAAACTGAATCAAAATAGAAGGACTTCTGGTGTTGTACTAATACTCACACGCAGTGTTTTATTTATTGTTTCAGCCACACGTGTCAAATCATGTGAGCAGATGAGAGAAGGTGAAGAAACCTAGTGCTGATTCCTTGGAAACAGTGCAGGATAATCCAGGACCCAATTTAATTATGCCCCATTGATGGCATAAACTTAAATTACTCAGGGAAAACACATTATTCATGAAGGAGATACAATAATCAGAGAGGCATGTGCATTATGTTTGGGTTTTTATTTTTTAGATTTTTTTATAAAGAAATATAAACTAGTCAAGAAATATCTGTCTTGTAACACATCTCTAGAACTTGCTGTAATATTGCCCCCCTTGCAAACTGACTTTATCTAGAGTGTATTAGGACTACTGCTAGTTGTGATCTTTGAGGTGTGGTTTGCCAGATGCTGTAGGCATAACCATCTTACTTTGGCTCTCTGATCTCTTTCCTCAGATCAGAGGGAAGTTGCTTGAAAGTTTGTTTGTTTACACCACAAAAGGAATATTCAGAGGCCAGCCTTTGCCATGTTTATCAGTCCAACTTTATCTGGCATCTTATTAGTAACCTCAGCTACTGCATCACATAAATTAGCTTGTGTCTTTACAAGCATTGCTTAATAAATAAAACAATTTTGACTCTCCAAAGGTTTTGATTTAGTCTGTGATCTGCTTGCATTCACTGTGATACTTCTGTGGAAATACTGAAAGTCTTCTTTTTTTTTAAGTGTTTTTTCCATCCCTGTCTTGTGGATTACTCTAACTGGTAAAAAATTGTGATGAACTAAATAGAGCATAGCAAGAAATGGGTCTAGTTTGTCACTTCACCTCATTTTGAAAGCTGAAAATGAATTATTTAAGCAATGAGAAGCACGGACTTTGCATCAGTGCTGATCAACGCCCATTCTGGATGTTTGCCTTGTTTCCCACCACATGTGAACAGTACAATAATCAGCACTAATTGACAAGCTGATGTTATTTATAAAGATTTGACAATATTCTTTCTTTTGATGTATTCTGAGAGTTTCTTCCACTAAAAGGTAGAAGGTGATGGAAAATCTGCACTCCTGTTTCCAAGACATGAAATGATCAAATGCATTCAAAACCAGATGTTATTTGCTGGGCTTTTGTAAGAATTTCCTTTTGTTTCTTGCTAATTACATACTTAAAGCACTTGAATTTGTATGTTTGCAGTTTGAACTTTCTTTTTCTTGTTGCTTTTGCTTTTCTTGTCCTGATATACAACTTGCCAGGTTTTGATTTGCACTGTGCAGTCTCCAGGGCAGGTAAACAAGCATTTCTGAGGATGGGAATGAACTGGATGATGCAGTCCTGGATCATCCCTGCTTGCTCCAGTGACTGGGGGTGCTGGGTTTGAGTGACCAGGCTGGAGCCAGTCTTACCATGTCCAGCTGCCAGCCCTGCCCTGCGAATCTGCTCCCTTGGATTGCATCCCTTGGTGTGGCTGGCAAAGGCTGGAGTGCTCTGACAGGGCTGTCAGGTGGACTCACCTGTAGAGTTTTTCTTAACAGCAGCATTCCAAAAACACTCAAGGAGCTTTTTTTAAACTCTTGTTAAGATTTTTCTTAAAAATAAAATAAAACCGTGAATTTTTCAAACACAGAAATCCAGATCTGAGTGAAACAGAATAAATTAAAATTGAAGATTTAGCAAAAAATTCTCTCCCTCCTCGCTGTTTCCTTTCAGAGAAAATAATTTCCTTCAGCTTCACTTTCAGTCCTGTAACTTTTAGTAGCTTTTTAGGTTGTAAAAGCCAATGTGGCCTCTTCTGAAACCCTCAGAAAAGCCTACAATTTCATTGTCTCTGCAGCACATCTTAGTGTCTGGTTCTCCATTCCCCAGAGAGATATGGTCAGTAACTTCTAGGAAGGAGGAATTTTCCTAGGCAGACTGGAAAGGGAATTACCTAGTCCAATATGCTAGAGCAGGAAAAGAAGTCTCTCAGTAAGACAGTGCATATGTAATAAAATGTGGTTATACAGATTGTTAAGTTATGTAACTTTCCGTATTTGGGGTGAGGGGGAAAGGAATGAACTAAATCTACTGTATTTCATACATTAAAAAACACTTGTTTTTTTTTTTAAAAAAAGGTCTGTTTCAGTCTATAGTAGATCAGAAATGGCTTTGCTTTTATTGCTTCTCAATTTATTCCTGGAGGTGCTTGGGGAGGAAGAAGGGGCAGTGTCTGTGCCGAGGGCACTCACTGATTTTATATCACTTGTGCTGTGTTTTGCACATCACTTCTAAACGACCCAAGCACATTGAACGGTTTGGGAACATCAGCTCTTTTATGCATTGGCCTTTGGGCTTACTTAATGGAGTGTTTTAGAAAGTCTTCATGTTATTACCATCAAATGTGGGCTAAGCCACCACAAAAGTTAGGTTTTACTTGGAGGGAGGCATAGGAAACAAAGTATGATATGCATTGCCCTAGGATCATTGTAATCTGTAACTGATCCAGCCCTCAGGTGCTGGTACACAAAAGATCCATTCTCTTTCTGGTCTCTGAAAACTAGTTATGGATACTTCATGGCTCCTTTTTTACACTGAAAACTGCACGGTTTTTGTTGAAGTAAAAATTGGTTCTTTCTGAGTGCAAAATCAGTAATGAGCTAAAGTTAAGTAATCTCATGACTACTGCTCACTTGTAGCTTGAGCTAAAACCTCAGGTTGTTCTGCTTATTCTGTCACAACCTCCTGTCATTTTCCCTCTCTGTTATTCTTTAATCTTTGCTGCTGAAATCTCAGCATTTTTAACAGTACATTTTGATTTCATCTTCACTACTTCAAACATTCTCCCTTTCTGCACATCCAAAATGTTGAAATCATTATCAACTGCATTGCTGTGATCACAGTTCCCTCCTTCTTAAATTATTGATCAGGATTTCCTCTTTCACATATAGTTCATGTTTCTCCTTATGCTTTATGTGTTTATTCTAAACTGCTCTCTGGCTCATCCACTCCACACTTCTCCCTTCTCTCTCTGCCTTCTTTTCCCTGCAGCACTTGGAGAAAGTTTGTCTCTGTTAACCTTGCAAAGCACAGCCATCCTTCTCTTTGTAAGCATTTTTGATAATCTGTATGTTTGGCAAAGCCTGTAAGTGTAGGCACCCCTTGAAGAACCCATTTGCAGCATAAGATGAGATTTTACTCTGGTTCCCTTCAGCACCTGATGACAAAAGCACTTCTGTCATCTCTCCATGGAGGGTGCCTTAGGGGAATGGAGCTGATGGGACTCTGAGCTCTGGGCACTGTGTGTGGATTCCTTTCAACTTTTAATGTCACAGTCTGCCTCAATTTCAGCTAATGGCCCAAGAAAAATGAGGAAAAAAAAAAAAGCTCCTTCTACCTATCTGTTAATGCTGTATTTACAAAATTATGGGATATTTTCTTTTGTGAAACCCCAGATGAAGTTCCTGGATTTGTGTTACAGCTTTGAAGGTGTTTGGTGGATTGTTTATTTGTTTGTTTGGGGTTGGTTGGTTGGTTGGTTGGTTGGTTGGGGTTTCTTAATTTTTTTTATTTTTTTTAAAATTGCATTTCATTTTAAAATCTAAAATTCATCTGAACATTTCCTCAGTTGATTTCTCAGTCACCATTAGCACTCAGTTGACTAATAGTATCAATGTCCTAGGCAATGTTGAACTAGAATTGTAGAACCCTGCATGTCTGTTTGGAATTTATTCCTGCTTCTCTTTCCAGCAGCAGCAGTGCTTCTCTTTGCAGCTGCCCACAAATATCCCTGCTTAAAAATGTGTACTTCTGCGGTGAGATGTTTTAAATAATGTGAGTTTCTTTTCTCCCAAGACCAATATCTAATGCACTTTCTAGTAAACAACAGTGATAGTTTGTCTTGGCATTTGGTTGATAATCAAAAATCTTCATTTTTTTAGTAAAAGATTTTTCAATCCTGTTTGATTCATACATTCAAGTTTGAACCTTCACCTTAATTTCCATAATAGGAGGAGCAGAGTCTTTAAAGATTTAATGCAAGAGTTTATCAGCCAACTGGTAGAATGGTGTTTTATTATAGAAATTAGACAAAATGTTACCCTGAGAAAGCCTTTGCATTTGGAGAGCCTAATTTCATTTTGATATATTTAGAAGGATGTAATTACGTATTCAGGAGGAGGACAAAGATTCTGTCATTTCTCAGTTACAAATGTGGAGAGCTTTTATGAAAAGTGGAGATGCACTGGAATAGACAAACCCACAAGGTTTCTTACAACATTGCCACACCAAGGCTCCTTGAAGCTTCTTGAAAATACCTGGGCTTTTTTGCAGGAAATGTTAGCCTTAGGGGAGCAAAATACTTCTTATAATTACTAATTGATCTTAAAATATTTCCGATTCCATTAAGTACAGAACAACTGTGCAGAGGTGGAGATTTTAATTAAGATTATCTTGGAGCAATATTTTGTCATTTAAATATTTGAAGTTTCATTGGCTAATAACATTTTTATTTAGAAAGACAATCTTACAGGGAAACTTATTTGACACAGGCTTTTTTGTTGCTGTTGTTGTTGTTTACAAGCTGTGCTTGATCCTCTGCATCATTCCCAGTGCAAGAATTCAGATTCTTCTTCTTCTTCTTATGGGTTCCTGTCTAAGTAGAGCCTACAAGTGAGCTCTAGCCAAGTTCCCAAACAGAATAATATCCACATGAGCCTGTGTGCAGAGGTCTACAGCACTTTTCAAGACCATGTATAGATAGATGTTTCTAATTTTAATGGTGCCTTAGAGCAACTAACGTTTCCACTCTTCATCAGATTGAAGGGCCATAATTTTAATATTGTCTTCTGTACACTATCACATTCTTTCCAGTCCATTTCACTGGGAAATTGTCCATTGTTAGAAAGATATTCTTTGCATGGTTTGGTCCATCATTGTCACACTATTAACCTTCAAGTATTATGCACACAATTGACATAAACGAAAAAAAGCAAAGCAAGATGTTTTCCCTTATTTTTGCCATCTAGTTGACAGGCATTAAATAACATGCTCCTAATTTGACTGACAACAGACCACAAACATGATACTTGTATATTACAGAAATTAGGTATGGGAAGAATTTTGAAGGTGTCACTGTTAGAAGTGTGTTTCTTTTCCCCTTTAAGTACTGTAACAAATGACTGCCTGGACTTGAGCACTGACCTGTGGGCCAGCCAGCCTTCCATGGGGAGGAAAAGTGTGTTCAGGTCTGCTGGCTGTAGTACTGACCCAAATCCAAGAAGATCATTGTTTGCTTTGATAATCTCTGTAGGCTAGGCTTTGTTATTTCCTTCTCATACTTTTATAATCAGAATCAAATAAAAATGGAAGCAGTGTGAATACAGTGCTGGAAATATGTTCAATATATTTAAAAATAGCAGCCATTGTTGTGAAGCTCATCAAACCTTCAAAGTGTATGTAGGTATGCTTTAAGAGCCTTGGAAATCCCAATTTACAGGAATAATTGAGCCAAGTGCTGTTTTGCTTGTTTTAAGATCTCTGAAGTTGTTGGAGGAGAAATTTTGTTGGTGAAACAAAAACATGCGTGAGAACCTAGTATTTTCTTCCTGGGTGATTTACAAGGATTTGGTTGTCTTGAAATTAAAGATGACTTTTTCTCTTAGTTTTACAGGAGGGGTAAATTTGACACACAGTCTTCATGGTCCCATAGGTGACTCATTCCTTAGTTCTTGCACTGGTACTGTGAACACGGTTCTCTTTAAAACTACATTCCTGTCTTTCCTCCTAATACAACAACCTTCCTGGAAATACCCAGCCCCCATGGACCTCTGTAAATTCTCTTAAGTCTTCTGTCACAGCAAGAAGGGTTCTGCTACTCTGTCCAGTTGGCATGGGGAAAAAGCTCCTCTTTCCTGTTGCCAGTGAAGTGTTGACTCCCTGCTTCACCACCCAAGCTGTTCTGTGCTGTGCCCCACTCTGAGCATGGCTTAGGGGTCAGGGGAATGGGAGATGGGAAGAAACAGGTCTGAAAGGAAGCAGGTCCAATGTTTATTCTACCTATTCACCCCTACCCTGTAAATCACCTTCTCAGGCCATTCTCAGCAGAATGCTTCTCAAGGACTGCCAAACACACAAATCATTTTCCTAGTGATTGAAGAAAACTGCTGGTTTTCTTTTCACAAAGTGAGTAAAATTTCTGACTGGAAAGTCACATTTCAGCACCAGATACCAGCTGTTTCATAGGCATCTCTAAGGGATCCTGAATGCCAGTGTGCTGTTTGGAAAAAACCATAGGTGAATGTGGTTTTTGCTCATATAGAGTTTCAAAGCAAGCCCTAAACTAATGTGCTTCCTTTAAAAAGTTTGTGGATTTGTGTGCATGCTTATCAGTGGGTGGAGACGTGCTAAGGTTGAAAATGTTTTTGGTGGTTTTCATTAAACCATAAAATGTAAGGATATGCTCTAAATTAGATTTTTGTTGTGCTAAACTACTAAACTTTTGCCATGACGTGAGGTTAGCCATTGTAATTGTCACCACCTTATTGCAATTAGTCTTATCTCTGGTACCTCAAAGAAGAAAAAATCACTGTGTTTGCTTTCTGGATTTTGTTATAAAGGTTTAGCAGTGAGAGAAGTGTTTCTTTTGTTTCAGAAATTCATAACAGCTGTTTGTCAATATTTTGAAACAGAAACAGATAAAGACATGAAATATTAAAAGTGTGCCAAATCCCATCCTTCCTGCATGTATGCCTTTGATTTCAGTAGTTCTGTTTAGTCTGGGTTATTTATACTTCTCCAAGAAGAATAATTTAAACATTCATATTCCTAGAGTTCAGTTAAATATTTATCTAAGTTTATAAAGCTGTTTCTGCTGATTAGTGAGCTACCTGTTATGGGAGAACAAAGAAACTCAAAAGGCAGCAAATTAAGGTCACAGGTCAGTGTTCAGGCAAAATAGAGCTAGGCTACCAAATGATTTTCAGTTATTAAGCCAATAAATCAGGCAGATGTTGATAGATGCAAGCACTGGGGCAGTGTGTCAGCCTCATGAAAAAATTGTTTAACAGATTCAGGTGATCAATGCTGTCAGAATCTTGCATGTGGAAAAATAAGATGACAAATTAAGCTGTAAGGCTGTGACACCAGATATTATTATGTGCCCCTTCTTCCCACTCCCCACCATTGTTTTACATCTAGCCTAAAAGCAGAAGCACACAAATAAATAAATAAAATTATGTATCTATCCATTTATGTCCCTTGGAAAGCCCACAAGTGAGGCAGAAGGCTAATGGATTTTCAGAGCAAATGCAACCTGCTGCATAAGCCCTGATTGAAGAGCTCTGAAGGGGAAGGGAATAGATAAAGGGGGTATTGAATTATTAATGGACTCTATGATAGTGGTCTAATTAGAGCTAAAGAGTTATCACTTTTTATTAATGGCACAATGAAAACAAAAATAACCCATCAAAAGTCATTAAGATAGAAGTGATCCTAAAATTGAATATGTTTTCATGGCAAAAAGCACTGCATTGCATCTGTTTACAGGAGTTTCTTGGGTTAGCATATTGTAAAATACATAGCTAAAAAATACAAAAAATGCCTTTTTTTTTTTTTTTTTTTTTTTTTTTTTTTTTTTTTTTTTTTTTTAATGACACTAGCAAAGTAATCCAATAATTGCTGTTGAAGGCCTTGGGACTTACAGTTTTCTTAAAGACACTTAAGGCTGACAACAAAACGAAAGTAGTCTCTATTAAAAAGATTTCCTTTTCATTCTGTGTATCTGTAATCAAGAGACACTGAAGGCTGAGTTCTATGCTTTTTCAAGTTTTTTATTTGTTTGTTTGGGGTTTTTTGGGGGGTTCTTTTTGGTTTATTTTAAGAAAAAGGTGATTAATAATGTGTGTCTTTTGGAAACTTGAGAACTTGATCCAAGAGAAGCTCAGTGTGACTTTCCTGGAAGGTCACTGAGACTGGTGTGGTGAGATGTCAGGGACCCAGTTTTCCTCCTGGGCCAAGCAGGAGCCCTCTCCTGACTTTTCCTGATGCTGTGTGAGATGAGCCATTGTCTTTACAGCAGAGCTGGAGAAGCACCTGTGCAACTTGACCGACAAATTGCCCAGCATTCAGCTAATTTGCAAGCTGTTAAATATCACCAGGCTGCAGGAGTGATGATTTATAGGGAAAATTAGCTGAGGGAGACAACAAAAAGTGTTCATGTCTATCTTAGGAGACACCAGAAAGCCAGCCTGAGCTGTCATCAGGGCATTTAAGATGTTTTCAGCATTTACTCTGTCAGAGATTTCGGGTTACTGCTGTTACCTGTCTCACAGATGGACAGGAGAGAGCTGTGTATGTGAGTTCTTTGCCAACAAGCTCTTTCAGAGAAAAATAAATTGTTCTTTGAATGACACCAATTCCCTGTTTGTTTATCTGTCCCTGATGTGTTTTTTTTTTTTCTTTTCTTTAATAATCTGTCCTATGCTCTGGCCTTGGCACACTCAGAAGGTGGAAGGAATCTCTTTGTGGCAGCCTGGAGACACCTGCCTATCTCAAAATGAAACTAAGTTGTTGGATGGATAATAGACATATGCAAAAATCTATTTTTTCCCTAAATTCTCCCTCAGGTTTTTAGTTCAGTTCATAGTACCAAAGTCATGGTAGAGAATAATTGCTAATGATGTGAGAGAAGTGAATGACTAGAATATTCTAGTTCAACTCAGATTTTTTGTAAGAAAATATAAAGTCTACCTTACTCAAGGCTGCCTTTCTTTCTCTTCTCTATTTAGCACAAAACAACTGCAGCCCTTGAGTCCAAGCCACCCCAGAATTCAGATTACAGTGCACACCTTACTGTGGGGTGTCAGGGGTGAGAACAAAACTCTTACTGGCAAACAGGAGCACAAATGCCTCTGCTTGTCACCCCTGTGCACAACCCCACAGAATCCTTTGCTGTCAAAAAACAGCACTGCTGTCCAGGAGTGTCTGGGTGGCACAGCTGGTTTGGGGGCAGGATTTGCTGAAGCTGATTACAGATGTTCTGCCCCAAACACCACCTTTTTTTTTCCCTTGGATAAGCCCCCAAAGGGAGCTCTGCAGCATTTTTCACACAAGTGCTGTGGTGCAGGTGCTGGCACTGTCAGCAACACACTTCTGGCCCTGTGATGTACAAGCTGCTCTGTCACACAGCTGTCACACAAGTGTCTCTTGCATCTCCTGGACGATGACTTCAGGCTGTTTCAGACAGTTCTTCTTGTTTTGTATAGGAAAAAAAGGCAATAAGAAGGAATAGAAAACAATAATTTTTTAATATCATACAACTTGTGAAATATTGCTTCCTCTGAGATCTTGTAGAAATGTATGAGCAACATAGATCAGTTTGTGAAGTTAATTTCTTTCAAGAATTCTGTGTGTTGCAGGAAACTGCATAAATACTCCATAACAGTGCCATTTGCTGCGCTGAAGCAATAACCATTTATTTTGGTGAGTTCCAGAGTTAAAGTATGAGGATCTTTTATCATTAACTCCAGCGTTCCCTGCTTAGGTTTCTTTCCTCTTTATGGAAACATGAAACCTGCTTTAAGCAACTTTTAATTTTCCTGCATAGAGGGAATTGAAAAGAGCCAAGTGGGCACCCCAGGGACCAAGACATGACAGGTGATGTATGTTGTCATTTTAATGGAGACACATTAACAGTTTCTGAATACACAGTGTACTTCCTGTGTGTGCCAGTAAAAACTGCCTCGAAATTTGGGCTGAAAAAGAAAGATGCAAGTCCTTGGTTTATCATGTGTACAGCAAACTGTCAGAAGACTGCATGTGGTTTTATAATTAAAGGCCTTGTACTTCTGCAATGGTGTTGTTAATGAGTCTGCTCTATTGAGGGTCTCTTCTCAGGTAGAACTTAGGGTGCTGTACACTATCATTTTAAAACAGCATGAGTACAATGGCAATTTATTAAAATATTGTTAATTCTCTCAATACGACCATGAGGCTAATTAAATATAACAAGTTTCCTTCTGGGATTGGTTCCACAGTCTGCAGGCTGTTCTTTCAGCAGATCCTTTGGGGTTTTCCATCTGTGTGGGAGACCAAGATCAGCCCCATGCAACACAATTTTCTGTACCTGGAGAGATTTATAATTCCCTGTCAGAGAGGTGAAAATTACATTTAGCTCTTGACTGCCTCCAGGAATGAGGGGCAAAAATTCTTGATCTAAAAGTTTGTCTTAATGCTGTTAAAGTTTTTTCTCTCTTAATGCTGGGGCTCTGTTTGTACTGATAAGATAAACATGACTGCAAAAACATGACAGTTCAGTTCCTGAGGAAATAACTGATGAGGAACTGCTCCTATCCCTCCCTGGTTTAACTTTCTTTAGCTATTATACCCTTATGGTCAGTTTGGCTCAGCTGTGCCCCCTCCCAGCTCCTTGTGCACCTCCAGTCTAACTTGCTGGTGGGGTGGTGTGAGAGGCAGAAAAGGTCTTGGCTCTGTGCAAACAAAAAAGTTCTTGGCTCTGTGCTGCTCAGTGGTAACAAAAACATCCCTGTGTTACCAGCACCACTCCTAAGCACAGGTGCTATGGAGAAAATTAACTGTAGCCAGCCAGCATAAGTATTGGTACTATCATCTGGCCTGGAACAAAGTCACACCATGGATATTCTACCAGTGAAAGGGTATAAAGAGTTTTGTCCCAGATCCCAAGGTTTCATGAGATGTTGTTTAATTTGTGGGTAACGTGTGAATAGCACCACAGGTTAAAACTGCTCAGTTAACATCATTTCAATCAGTTCAGTACCAAAACAGTTTATTCACTTATTAATGACAGATATTTAACCAGCAATCATGAAACTCTGAGTATCAATATCACCAATTCAGCCAGTGCACTGTAATATTAAACATTCAGACAATGTTAAGTAACGCCTAGAAATATCTAGGCATCCTTTCTGTAGCTAATCCCCAAACATTCTCAACACACCCACACCAAGTTAGGGGCTCCCCACACTGCATATGTTTGACATTCTGGGTGTTGAGGTCTCTCACACTCCTTACACTGTCTGGCCTTTCTTTCCCTCTGTTATCTAAGCCATTTAGCCAGGAAGGGCCAGTGGGAGCCATTCCCACAGAGTAACTTCCATCTCTGATAGACAGATGAGCGTGTGTTCGACTGGACTGCAGAGCATGAAATGTATGCAGGTCTAACCTTTCTTTAAAAAAAACAATCAGTAGTAATAACACCAGTATGATAGGCTTGCATTTTAAAATGTTTTTCTTCTGAGTAACAATGAAACCACTCACTTTAAAAGGCTCTCTCATAAACACCTTTGAGCAAAAAGCTTGAGAGCCTTTCCTTTAACTATTCTGTATAAGAATTTAAATTGTTCATCAAAAGGAGTGAATACAGGCCATACTCACAGGATTTGATTCGCACAAATGAGATTGTGGTCAGAGAAAAGCATATTGTATTTATTTCAATATGCATATTCTGCAGACTGTTTTCAGCAAAGTCATTGGAGTTTATGCCTTTTTATTTTTTCCCCCTTTTTCACTTTTTAGCTCCTTATCTCATATTTTCAAAGGCTGGAAATAATCACTTTTCTGTTTTGTTGACATAAGAGAAATTTCTAAATAATTTAGCTTAAATCCTCAGGACAGGCTTGACTAAGGCTCCTTCTTTTATGACTCATTCCAGTGCTCATGTAGGTATTTTTTGTAGGCTAAATCTTCTGTGTGCATCTTCTTGTCTGATATTTCTGCTCCAGAGCTGAAATGTCTGTCTCTCTGTAATGCCAGCTCTGGAAGCCCTGGCAAATGTTCCAGGTACAGGCCAGCTACCAACCCATGGTTCAATTTCCTCATACATCCCATCATCTTTCCTCACAGCAGCTGAGCTGGTGGACCATGTTACAAAGCACACACATTCGTGTCTAGAAATAGGTAGGGTGAGCTTCCTGAATTTGAAAGTTTATAAGGCTTTCCCTAAGTCAGTCAATTCTTTTGTTTTTAATACTGTTGTCAGGAGCATTTTTACAGTTGAGGTGGTGCACTTAATCTAACACTTTTGTAAGTTAAAGAAATAGGTTGGGACTCCAAAATTCTGTTATCTCTTGCACTGTTTTCCTCTGCCTCTGTTTCTAAATGTAATAAAGGTGTGCCACACTTTCTTGAATATTTTAATCTTTGATCAAAGCATATGTATAGTGAATAACCAGTAAATTGAGTGCACTAGAATAAATTGTGTAACTTCCTTCCAGATTACCCCATAATCTCCAGGCAGTGTTTCTTACTTTGAGTACTAATTATCCTGCAACTTAATTGAGCCACGAATTACCCGTAATTATCTATTTTCCATGGTTAAACAAAACCTGTAATTATGCTTTTTTCCATGCCTTGAATTTATACATGGTGTGAACTGAAATTAGGCCAATGTGTACTGAGCTAACAACAAGAGTGAGCTTTTTCTTTTACCCCTGAACTTCATAGCTGTGTAATTTGATGCAGAGGTGTCCCCCAGGGGAGAACCAATCTGCTTCAGGCTGTGAATAGTGGAGGTGTAGTCTAAAGTGTGTGTTTAATTATCCTTCTCCCCACCACTTAAGCCTGGGTTAAGGTGTGTGGTCATAGTTCACTGTAATACTGCTCTTTCCCTCATACTATGGCTTTTGGAGATATGAAATGCTTTTTACTGCATTTGTTTACAGCAGGGCCTTGAACAGCTCCAGGGTGAAGTGACCTTTGAAGGTGCTTAAAGTTATCCATCTCTGTCTGAAGCGTAGTAATTGAGACTCAGCCTCAGCTTTGCCTGAATTAAATCATTAATTCAACAAAAAACAAACCTAAGAGAATATTCCCCAGAGTAGAATAGATACAAATCTTTAGGATAATGCAGTCCTAAACATTATATCCTGAGATTTGGCATCTCATTTTACAAAGGCCAGTAGGTGACATGCTCTAAAACAAATACAGTGCAGGGAAGTCAGAAGCCCAGATAAAAGGTTTTGAATCATGTCATTCTCTGGTGTGTATCTCTGTTATGTGTCCCATGATGGAGCACCTGCACCGAGGCTTTCTAGAAATGACATATCACAAAAAGGTCAGATATCATGCAATTCCTCTGCTGAGGCATCTGTCAAGTCATGTTTGCCGTCAAAACAAGGTAATGTCCTGAAAGAAGGCAGCATGTTTGGCAACTGCCTGCAGCATATGGCGCTGGGAATGCATGTCAGTGAGGCAAAAGTCATGCCACGTACCTGCTTTTCACTGCAACATGTTATTTGTCATAAAAGGCTGCAGTTGTTTAATTTTTCATTAGCAGTTTTCATGTCTTCACATGCTGCTGCACGCGCTGGGTTAAAAGCAAAAAGCAGGAAGCCTTTTGTTCAGCGTGGAAATGTACAGTGTCAGAAGGCAATGTGGAGTAAACACATCATTTCACAAAATATGAGGCTGATTGTCATTTACACAAAGGCCCACATACACTGGTTCAGCACTGCACAACAATGTTGCTTTAAATAATCCACAGGAAACTGTGAATCAGGCCCAAATACTTGAATTTAATTCTAACAAGAGTCTTCTCTTGAAAATCCTTTGTGTAAATGTCAAATAAGCTCTTTCAAAGATATGCAATGTCCTTGAATGCTAATATTTTTAGTGGGGAATGTACATGATGAAATGTGATTTAAAATCTGCATGGATACCACAGTGCTAGCAGCACGAGAAATAAATATGTTTGATGAAAGATGAAAGGCTCAGATCCCTCCTTATTGGCTCTACACAAAAAGAGTCACTGAATTCCAATGAAACAAAGGCTAAAACACCTTCTTCCTTTCCTTTACCTGTTTAAAACATTTGCCATCTGGAAGGAATTTAATGTCTTATTTTATCTCCTTTAACAGCACAGAAGTTGTGTCTTGTTTTATAGGTCAGTGCACCCAAAACTTGGCCAGGTCTTGGAGAGGCTGTTAAAGGTAATAGGTGGGTGCAGTTCCTAGTGAGGATGGCCTTTAATCACAACTGCCTTGATTTGGGAAAATGGCAATTTATAATTTCTCCATATCATGTACATTTAAACACCTTGAGTAACTACTGCTTTAGAAAAGCTGCACTATATGGAACATTAGTTCCTGTCATTTTGTTCCTTTTTCTTGTTTGGGAAAAAAAAAAAAGTAATTTGATTGTTGCATAGAAATAAAGTCATAAAGCTCTGGTGTTTGCAAACTTCTCTCCTTGCTTTTTGCCAGTTCATTGCTATTCAAGATTATATTGGTATTATTGCAGTGTATTATAAAGAGATTTGTGTCTGGCAGAAATCAGAACAGCCTGGCTTCTGTGCTACACTCATGGTTTTAATCAAAGTATGATTACATGCACTGTTGTGAATATGTAAATCAGAAAATATACAGTGAGATTACTCAGCACTTTATGACAGCAGAAGCTGGAGGTTCTGTGTTCCCATCCAGGAGTAAAGGCTGGTAATCATTAGGGCTGAATGTTGAATCTGCAAACTTGCAGTGTGAAGGTGCAGCCTTGCTGTGTGTACATGTCAGAAATATCATAACTTTTTTTTTGCAAAGTGCAGCAGTACATCAGATCAGTGAGCTCAGAAAATTTTTCCTGTACTTAAGATCTACTTTAAAAATTAGCAAATTTCCCAACCCCAAAGCCCTAGGAGTAAATTGAGGAAAGTTGTTACAGGAAATTATAGCTTATACAGGAAAAAAAATCATTTCACTTAGCTAGTCTAGAAAGTGTATTAAACAGCAGCTGTCTTCTTAGTTAAGAGGATTTTGTTTGGCTGGTCCTTCAAAGATGGCAAGAGCATTTAAAATGAACTGCTGACAATGGTAAAATCCCAATGAATTATGAATGTTGTGAGAAATCCATGTACCTATTTACTTGTATAAATCTAGACAGAGCATTTACTTTTGAGTCCTCACTTCTTTAGCTGAAAATTGGGACACTCCAAACTTTACTGTGGTTTAAGTTTCCTCTGGAGTACAGAAACAGATTTGTGGCTCACACAACAGGCTGCCCTACATTGGACAAACATAGATCTCCCCACATTTAAGTTCTTTAAAATTTACATTCCCAAGCCAGGAGTTCTCTATCATTTGGATTGATTTTTCCATCATTTCCCAAGATTTTATAGTCTTTTAAAGCTTTTAAGACTTCAATCTCTAAAATGCTTCATTCAGGAGGCTTTTAAAGATGCTTAATCACAGGTAACACAAGGCAATGGGAAATCAGCCATGCTCTTCAAAACATCAGGTATTACATTGCAAGGATTTCCAAGACTCTTCATGTGGCAGTGTGAAAAAGATGAATACACAGGTTGGGCATGTATGAAGTGCTCACTTGTGTGTGCTGTCTGCTCAGATCCAGCACAAAAGAGCTTTGGCAGCAGGGCCATCTTTGAAGTACACAGCTCATGATCTGTTCAGATTTTGCTCAAACTGGCATCTGCGTGAGGCTCCCCCTCCTGACCCTGCTTCTTGTCCCTCTGTCTCTTCCTGTCCCTGTCACCTGCTGTGGTTCAGCACCAGCCCTCTCCCCCTGTGAGGTCAATTCCCAGCCCTGCTCCCGTGGAACCACCACCCTTCAGTGTCTGGCATGAAGGGCAAGAGGCTGAGGCACCTTCAGCTCCACCAGGGCCAGCCAGGGCTTGCTGGGCAGGGAAAAGCAGCTCCAGGTGCAGAACAGAGCCACCCTTTGTACATGATGGGAACGGGCACCATGACCCACCATGGCAGGGACCTGCTGCCATCAGCTCACCTGAGCCATGAAGGCTCGTATTTTGGACACCAGGCTGTTATAAGGGGGCTGAAAGTTTATATATTAACATAATTATGTCACAGAAAACAAGACTAGATTGTGTGTTTCTCATCAGTGTTACCTCTGGAATCAGTGAAAATCTTCTACTTTTAGTCCTTATCCATCAACTTCTGAAAGAATTGAACAAGCAGAAATCCTATGTTTCTCCTCATGGTGTCTGCACTTTCAGAGTTCACTGTTTGCTTTTTTTTCCTTCATAATTTCTCCATATCTTCTCATAACTGCAGAGAAATGCAGTGATACAAAACAAATCTACCTTGTCTTTCACTGCTAGCTCATCTTTTGAAATACCTAATGTGAGGGAGAGAACATGTCCTTTAAACTCACTACTTTTTTCTCTCCCTGATTTTGTACCTTGAATCTAAGGGGATGAAAACTAAATTTCCTCATGGGAAAAAAAATCTTAATGAGATGAATTGTTTATGCATCTTTTCATAATTTAATATTCAAAACTTCCAGAATATCTTGGTCTACAGGGATATTAAAATATATCTATATTAGACAGCTGTTTTTCTTCATTTTCTGGTCTTGAGAACGTTTGCAGATGCCAAAAGTATTCTGGGTGCATTGTCTAGCATGTCAAAAATCTGGTCTACAATATTTTCATTAATTTTATTCTATATCTCTGACTGTAGGATTCTTTGTAACACATTTTAGTATCAAAAAACCCAACGACTCTGAATCAGGTCATCCAGTGAAAGTAAGATCTGGGAAAGCACTATTATGTGGGTTAAATTTTAATGACTTCTATTTTGCTGCTTGTCTGGTGTTAACCTATAAAGTTTATTGATTATAATAAAGAGTCAGGGAGTTAATAATGTTAACATGTCTCTTTCAAAATCAAAAATTTATTTTAAAATGTTTCAAAAGGATCAAATGGTATTTTTTTAAGCAGAGGCAGTAGGTCAGGAAGCCGTCTTAAAAGTGCACAGACATACCTTTACATTGCATTTTAATCACTGAAGGGGAAACTGAAGCTTGGATAAAGTAAATTGTATGTACAGGCAGAAATGTGTTTTGTTTCTGCAGCCAATATAAATGTGATTAAGCAGCTTTATATTTTGGTACATGTGAAAATATTAAAATGTAAACATTTTCCCTGTAAATGGTACCTGTCTTATTATTAACTTGCTGAACGTGTACTGGGAAGATATAATTTTCTGCTGTTCTCCCTAGTGTTTCACAGGTTTCTAACTGTTTTGCAGTGCACATGGTAGGATAAATTCAGCCTTTAAATCTTTCCAGTGGTCACTAAAATCTCTTCTGTCTTTCTTTTTTGTCAGAACAAGGGCAAACTGTGTTCTCTGGAGACTTCTCTGGTGGTCTGTGAATCTGCCTAGTGGTATAATTCTGATTCTTAAATTCCCAGCTTTAAATTTGATTAAAAAGACAACTTAAAGTGCTTTAAATACCCTTCTGTTATCTGTTGTCAGATAATGAATTGCTGTGGTTGGTCCTGTCATCAGTCACTAGTGGGAAGAGAGGTGATCTGTGCAGAAAAGTACTTTGTTTCCTGTAACAGTGTCTGAAAAGGGTGATTTGCACTCTCAAGGCTCTAATTGTTTTGGCTGGGCTAGAAGTAGCTTTTCTGGGGTAATAATTTCATTCTTCATTTGGCATTACTGCTCCTTACTGCAGAGGCACTGAAGTGATGGCACTGAACACCTGGATGTGTTTGGTATCATCACCACAGGATATCCTGGGACAAAGTGAAAAAAGTGCTGCTAATAGAATCTCCATAAAATCATAGAATAGCTTGGGATGGAAGGGACCTTAAAGATCATCTAGTTCCAACACTCTGCTATGGGCAGGGACACCTTGCATTAGAGCAGGTTGCTCAGTAGAACAATCTCAGTCTCACAGACAATCATTTCATTTGCTCTATTTGGTGTTGCTTTGCATTTTGGAGTTACTCAGAAGTCAGCAAATCATTAAAATTGGTGGGAAATCGTCCTTCCATTCTGTGCTTTGTAAATATTTGTCATTTGATTTTGTAGAACATTGTGTAATTTATGAGTCTTTTCTTCTATTAAGCTGAACCCCAGTATTCTGTAGTACTGTTATACACTGTTACAGCTATTAAATCACTAGAATGTGAGATTTGCTCTGGTGATGACTCTGTATAGAATATGCAGGAAATCATCTCTAAAATGCCTACTTCACTTCTTAGAGCATTTAGGAGCTTTTAGGAAAATCTTTTTCATTTTCTCTTTTTTACCTGTTTCACCTTATGTACTTTTACAGGTCAGTCTGATCTGAAATATTGTTTCATGTGGGATTGATGGATTTTTTCTTATTTTATTTGTTGCAGTCAAGAGCAACCAGACTGGGAGGTGTGTGGATGTCTCCTAAGTGAGACCAAAGAGCTGTGCACAATATGTTGAGTAGGCATTCCATACAAATGCATTTTAGAGCATTGCACAGTGCACATTCTAATCCTAAGGGGCCAAGAAAATGATACAATCATCACACAGGCTTTTGATAGTTTAGTCAGTGGAAGAAAAATATCTGTAAACATGCTATCAAATTTACAGCTCATTGAAAGTGACAGAGAGATAAAAGAGAGGCTAAAATGATGTAAATAGAATATGGAACATTGCAGGAATGTATAGCACTTAATCTTGTATAGACAAATGCATGTAACATTTCTGCTCAGTTAATGATCCAGTGCTCAAGCCTGAGCCATAATGCGTCACTGCCAGACACATCTATGAATGTAAAAGATAACATTGTCTAATTAGTTTGGAACAGGCTTGTTTTTTTTATGTTGGTATTGGTGATGAAAATCTTTTCTACATCTTACTCTTTTTTACAGATGCTGTTTTCATGGAATTACACGCTTCTAAATTTTTATTGCTATTACATATAACATTCCGCTTTTTGCTGCTTTTATCTAGTTTCATAAATGTAATGGGTATTTCTCTCCCCTTATCCCTTTTATTCTCCTTCCCCCTAAGAAAAAGAAGATGGGAGCTGAAAGTGAATTGTGAAATTGACTTGAAAGTTAAAATCTTTCAAATAACTGGTCTTGTCATTGACAAATCTTTTTCTTCCACTCTGGTGCTTTTCATGGTAATTTAGAACAAGTTTCAGAAATTTTGCAATAATAAATACACTTCTGCTGAAAGCATACATTATACAAGCAATAATTTAAAACTGCTCATGACATCAATTATATTTTGTCATGGTGAAATATATAACACATTACATTTTATCAGCACAATGAAGAGATACATCCCAGAATCATAAAGGTGGAAATCAAAATGGTCTTCCCTTTGCCTAATGGCTTTAATTGCAGGATACAGTAGAACAAGGTTGCTCCTTTATTTAAAATTTCTTTCTATCAGCTGTCTGTAACCTGTCACAGTCTGCCCAGAGCATGATGGTTATACCATTGCATTCAGTTCCACCTCAACACACTCATGACAGTGCCACCAGATTGTTTTCTCCTCTTCCTTCAGGAAGGGGCAGGTTCTGCATGCTACAGATTTATTAAAATGCTGTCTAAACTCCATTACAGATGAGGATTATCCATTAGACACTAGCTGTCCATCTATAGACTTATGGTGTCCATCCATCCATCCATCCATCCATCCATCCATCCATCCATCCATCCATTCTGCACCATAACTGTAATTTTTTAGCAGAGTTCATAGAGCAGACAGAACTGTTGGAATGCGAGGGTGACTGCAGTGCTGTTTGCACGGTCTGGCAGTCACAGTGTGCTTTACTGTCTTGGCTCTGTGCCCATATAGATAAGCTTTACAAAAGTTCTTTTGAAAACAAATGCCTTTGGGGAAGCTTCTTTCCCTGCATAGATTAAAGGCTGCTTTACTATAGGAACATATAGAATGCTAGAGTGTTCTGAATGGGAAGGGAGCCAGAAGGATCATGGAAGTCCAGCTCCTGGCCCTGCAGAGGACAACCCAAGAACCCCAGCACCCTCCTGAGAGCATTGCAATTGTGATGTGCAATTGCTTTTGTAGTCATGCCTGATGCATATAAATAAACTTTATATATAGAAATCGAATTTAATTCCATAGTTGGTCAAACTGTCCAATAGCCATACTTCCCAGAGGTGATCTGAAATAGGAAGCAAAACCCCTGGTTTTCCTCTTGCACATATAATTAAAAATAAAGGGAAAAAAATGCGTACACTGTATGAAAGGCAGGGTACCAGTGTGCAAATTATTATTAAAAAAAAATTGAAGCATTTCCATTTCATTTGCAAATGTTTCTTAATCACTTAGGAGCAAAATGTCTTTTTTTTTTTTTTTTTTTTTTTTTTTTTTTTTTTTTTTTTTATAAGCACAAACTCAAGAATTTAAGTGGATCAGCAATGCCTTGGATGATGCGACCTCAACCTGGATTTTTGGAAGGGATTTCCCAGAGCAGACTGGGGTCAGTTGTACCCTCCTAGTGCCTCCAGAGGTCAGATATGCTGTCCAGTGGCAATACAGCCTCTTCATTTTAACTTTGTCTGCTTTGGTGAGCAGAGAACCTGTTAAAACTATAGAACAAGGAAAAGCCTTGCCATGTTAAATATCCTTCCTATCACAGAAACACCTTGAATCTATTCAATTTACCAGTGTGGCTATTTTTACATAGCTTTAAAAAAAATCCTTAGGGAGAAAAAAGGATGTTAAAATATAAAAAAGGAAAAGGTAGACATGTGTTTCAGCCAGGCAACTGGCATTAAAAAAATGCTTTTCATTTTCCTGAAAAGACATTCTGTTTTTAATGGTATTTATGAGCATTTAATTAAAACCAATATCTTCTCTCTCAAGTGCTCCTCATAACCAAAATTCAGAGTAGCTTGCTTTTGTGGTGTATCCATTTATCAGCTTTAGCCTTGAGGCTCTCAATGGCTCCATCACTTTCAGCTCAGGGGATGGTCAGGATTTTCAGTGAGACACAACATTGCAAAATAATGCAAAACAGAAGAAAACCAGAACTAAAACCACAACAAACACACAGCAAGCAGTAAATAATTACCTACCATGGAATTAAACAGTCATTTCCCTTGGGAAACACATGGTGGGACTAGACAAAAAAGGGAAATTAACTACGGAACTCTGAATGAATAAGAAGTATAACAGTTCAAGCTTATCAACTATGATCTTTGCTATAAAATAAAAATATCAGAAGAGTGTTGAAAGGGTAATTGAGCAGATCTTTGAAAGCTGGTGTTGCTGTTTGGACACAGTGGTGTTTCCTTGCATAAATAGGTGCCAACAGAGAAAAATTCAGTCAGCTTAGCTGTAACACAGAAAGTGTATTAGACAATATGAGAGCTTTGGCAAGTTTATGCTTCTGATCTCTCTCAGACACAAGGTTGTCCACATTCCACTTTTAAAATTATAAAAAGAGAAAGAAAACACCCTAGCAATTTCCATTTATATGAATAGAAATAACAATTAATCATCAGGCCTTGCAATTATCTTCTTGAGTAAGAAGGAGCAGGTCCAACTAGCTTGCAAAGAATGACTTTATTATGGCTTCATCCTTGTAAACAGATTTGTTCATCAGCCATGTAATTCAGATGCAAATTTGAATAGGCAAGAATGTCATGCTTTCCACAGGCATGGATTTAAGGACTGGAGTATCTCCCTCCTCTGAGGAAAGGCTGAGAGCTGGGACTGCTCAGCCTGGAGTGGAGATGAATCAGAGTAGAACCTATTCACGTGTATAAATATTTGAGGGAATGTGTAAAGGGGATGGAGCCAGGATGTGTCCAGTGACAGGACCAGAGCCAGAGGTTCCTTCTGAGCACAAGGAAAGACTTCTGCACTGTGACCAACAACTGGCACAGGTTGCCTAGACAGGCTGTGGTGTCTCCATCCTTGGAGATATTGGAAAGGCACCTGGACAAGGTCCTGGGATGTAGGTGGCCCTGCTTGAGCAGGGAGGGTTGGATGAGATGACCTTCAGGGGTCCCACCCAGTATCAGCCATTCTGTGATCCTGATCTATGGTTATGAAAGTTAGCAATGATAAATCAATACTCCTTTTTTCCCCCTTGCAACATTGGAAAGGTGGACATTTTGATTGATTTCACATATATGAGAATATTCCTCATTGATTTTTTTTTAATGAATTTAATTTGTGGTCCCACTTCTATACCTAATAGTTTCAAAATTTTGAATGTAGTATATTTCAAAAGTCTAGTAATCAATCATTTTAAAGGTTTGGTGAAAATCTTAATGTATCATTTGATAAACTATTACTCAAGTATTCACATCATAGACAAGCATACATTCAATGCATTAACAATAGTGTATTGTACTAATGTGTAATGTGAGCTACTCTTGTCTATCATATTCTTGTTATATGTAGGAGTAATCTTTTTATTTTAAAAAAGAATGAGCATTAATTGTTACGACTTTTTGTGTCTTGGGTCCAGAATTTTGTCTTCATCTGCCATATTTTGGGAGCTAAATTTGATGTAGACACAGTAATATTTTGATATAAAGTGCCTCAAAGATGTTCAAGGGTAGTCCACAAAAGTAAGAGAATAGTGTCTTTAATGCCAGTCAGAAATGCTAAAACTTCTGTACCAACTAATTGTAAACACAAAAGACCAACCTTGTTGGGAAACCTGCTGGCTGGAAAAGTACAAACCCACGAAAATACAGACTTCATACTTTTGTCTTGGCACTGTGTTTAAGGACAAGAGGCTCTCTGACACCTTTCTCTGATGACCACAAGAGAAAGTCTATAGTGATCTACAGTATCCTAGAATAAAAAGCAGATATTTAAAATGTGCCTTAACATGACCCCTTCAGAGGAGGGTTGTTTATTATTAATAAAGTAAATTTTTGATAAATTCTTATTTGCTATTGCCTTTGCCAGTAGCCATTTATTAATTAGGGGAGATAGCTTGCCTTTTTCTTTTTTTTCATGGCCCTTAAACAAATATGTGATGTCATTGACTCTGAGGTAATCTATATTAACAAAAATCCTTATTCACTGATTACATTCCAGCAGAATTATGTGCATCCTAGGCATGGAAAAAGACACAATTTAAAACAAAATTTAAGTCTGAAATGGAGAGAGAGAGGTAGTCATTTTGTTGAACTGCCACATAATTCCTTCTAGGATTTTCATTCAAATATAAATTACAAATTCTCAAACTGACTTCTCTGATCTTTCAAATAACATATACTGAGCACAAGGGTGTCACTGGTCAGGAGAAGATGAGGGGGATAAGTGATGCTCTGTGTGTCTGGGGAAGACTTTAGCCTCAGATTTGTTTGTACAGGATGAATATCCTAAGATGCTATGAAATTTTTGCATAGTGCTCCATGCCAGAAACTGCTGTTGACTCAGACAGATGAAGACACTGAGAGCACTGAACACCTCATAGGTGTTATTATGCTTTATCACAGAAGTTTTACCAGACAAAAGATGACTCAGTCCATCATTTTCATGAAATTGTAAAGTAAATGCAGTCCTTGCAAGATTGATGGCACTGAAGAGTGAAGTCCTCTATTGACCTGCAGGGTAGGTGCATCCCTTCAGAAAATCCATCCCAAGCTGTAAATGCCCCACCATTTCAGCAGAGGAATTATCCTAGAAAAGAGATGCTGTGCCTGAAATTGGCCAACACAATTGAACTGCTTATGTACAATTTGAGATCACATCTTGTATATTTCAAAGGAAATATCTTCTTTGGGGAGGATATGCTTGTAAAGTGCTAGCAGTAGAACTTTACTTCTTTTTATGGGAATAAGTATTACCAAAACTTCAATATAGTGGTGTAATGAATGATAAGTATATGAGGTAGGACAAAAGAAAGTGGATTTTTGTTCCCCCGTGCCAGGATAGTGACACCAAAATCATGCAGTGGTATAGATCAGGCCCAGATAACTATTATATTTCTTCCTGTTTTAGTGAAGTTTTGTTAAGTAAGTTCCTATATGTTACTGTTTCTAAGCTATGCTGTCAAACAAAGCAAACTGAAAACAGAAAAAGTTTTCAGTAAAACAAAGTAAAACAGAAGTTTGGAATAGTTGTGACCCTTCTTTACGCCAAGAAACTTGTAATGAGCTCTGTTTCTGTGATCTTAGTCTAAACAAGCAGTAGACAGAAGTCTTCTTTTTCAGAAACTTCAAGTCTACCTTCTCCAGCATCTGCAGTGTTACAATAAACTTTCTCTCTTCTTCCCTTAAGCCCCAGGTAGCTTCTGCCTCCCTCATTTTCTTGGCATCCTTCTGTGAAGGTGCTGATTGCTTAGACATTTTCTCTAGTTTGAAAGCCAGCATCCCGTCCCTCCCTGTGTGCACTTCCAGACTAGACAGTTCACCCCTCCTCCAGCTGTGCCAATTCACAGTCTGAAGTGATCTGTACAGAAATAATCCTCCAGAATGTATATATGTGTGTGTGTGTAAGTGCAAGTTAGGGTATAGATATTCACTATGGAGCTCAGTGCTCAGCATTGCAAATGGTTAGGCACAAGTGAAAGATGATGAACTACAGCCCCAGACTGAGAATAGAACAAGAAAGGCTTGGACAGCAGGAACCTCCTAATTGAGGATTATGCCCAAGAGCTGATTGTGCACCTCTGCACATCCACAGTGTGACAACTCCTGGCCCTTCAGTCCAGCAGCTGTAACTTGGCATTGCAGAATCACAGAATGGTTTGGGCTGGAAGGACCTTTAAAAGTCATCTTTTCCAACACCCCTGCTGTGGACAGGGACACCTTTCACTATCCCAGGTTATTCAGAGCTCCATCCAACCTGGCCTTGAACACTTCCAGGGATGTGGCACCCACAGCTTCTCTGGGAAACCTGTGCCAGTGTCCTATCACTCTCATCATAAAGAATTTCTATCTTAAAGCTAAAACTTCTGTAGACAATGCATATTTTGGTCTCTTACCTTAATTTACCATCACTGTTTGCACCTACCAACACCTGTGGGCAAGGGGATAAATCCAGAGGCAACGGGGTCCAGCAAGCCCAGTCAGCCCAGTCTCTGTTTTATAACACAGCCCTGTTGAATTTGGCAAGGATACAGGTGGAGGCTGGGACTGCCCCTGCTCCCTCGGCTCCTTGAGCTCTGTTGGGATGAATTCTGTCTCATCAATGAAACAATTTGTACCATTTGCAATACAGATCAGCTGGCACTGCAACTTGCAGGCAGCACCCTTGAGTGACATGAAAATGCAGTTACTTGGAGTGGTGCCCAGGTGGGCAGATATTATAGAAAGGTCTGTGAGTCCCCAAAGGTAATTTTCTGGCTGGCTCATTTCTGAATCATTGTCAAATCCAAATTCTGCATCACTACTTCTGAAATATGATGGCACAGTAATGAGTTGTAATATAAATAGAGGAGCAAAATGGCAAGAGTAGCTTCATATGCTAATTACCCTGAATCCTGTGCATTCTGCAGCAGGCTCACTGAATACACTGTACACTGAAAATCGGTGATGCTAATTCTATTTAAATATTATGGATTGTCAGTGTCGATTTACAGAATGGACATATATTTTCCATATTTATAAGAAGAGCTACCTAACCATGGCAAAATAAATATTGACAGCCTTGTAGATACAGTACCAAAGAAATTACTAGGCCAGCAGTAAACTGCATGTCAAAAAGGCTTTACAAAAATAGTCCTCGAAGGATTACAAATTATGAGGATGATTTCTGACATTTTATCAAGGCAGTGTGAAATATCAAATTGCAGTGGTCAAAACATTTTCACCTTTTTCTATGTTGTAGCTCAAACCCTGAAAGAAAATCTGTTACTATCTTAAGAGGAAGCTAGTATATTTAAAAAATAGATCAAGATGGCAAAGGAAGAACAGCCTTTACAGTTTTGAAGTTTATGAAAGGCTGATGTTTGAGCTGATAAGGATCCTTCAAAGGACACTTCTTTTGAATGCTCAGCAAGAAATCTGCAAGATGCTAAAGGGATGCAATGTTACTCAGTTTTAAATCAAGGCTGGTGCTATACAATCTTGACAAGAAGTCAGAACTTGATAATGATGATGATGAAGAAGAAAAAGAAGAAGAAGACTGATAATGATGATAATATTTTAGCACTTTCTTCTCCAACAGGCTCATTCAGACTGTACTCAAATCTTTAAATGAAACCAGTAACACATCCCCTTTACCCAGGAGGTTGGTATCATGATTGACACCATCAGGGTTGGGAACAAAAACATGTGTCTGTCTTGATTGTCTCTTAGCCCTCCTCAGAGCTGCTGTTTTCCTGTTGCACCTTGCTTTACTGGTCTGTCACGGCTCTCTGGCTGTGGGGGCTGCATTTGTGTCTTGGACCCTTGAACCTGTCAGGTGTTACCTCAGCACGTGACCATCGTTCTCTTGGGCTCTGCCTGTATTTCTCTTAAAAGCATCATGTTGGAGACATGCCCATGGCTCTGAAGTGGCACAGTGGGAACAGCAGGAGAAATAAAAATCTACAAAACAGGAAACCTATATCTGGAGATCTATATCTGCAGTAATTAGAGACCATCAGTTCTAGACACATTTTCATTGCTTTTGAAATTTGTTTTTAATGCTTATTTGAAGTTCAGTTTAAGACTTCTTCAGTAATTTACCTTCAAGCAAGTGCTGGCAAACTTGTAGATAAAGCATGTAGCTGTAGCCATAAAAACCTGACTGACCTAGCTTCAAGCAACATGGTGGCTTTCAAAAGATTATATTATTTGGTCTTTTAATTTTGAAACCAAAGTCCCAGGTCATCCTGCTGGCTGAGCTGCTCATAAATTCAGGGTCATTTTGTAAAACAAGAAGGCTAACAGGGACTGTTATCTTGAAAATAACTCAGAGTGCTGAGTATGGACACAGTAAACAAGACAGAAAGGTCTGAACAGAAATGGACTTTACAAAAACTGCATTTGAGTGAGAAAGAGGGGGGACAGGTTAGGTTTTGCTTAAGTCCTAGTCAGGAATTCATTAGCATGCTGTGAAGTCTCTTGTCACTTTCTGGCTAATTTGCAAATTAATAAAGTAGCTGAAGGCACAGAGTACTTTGAGGATAAGTTTCTATGTGTTTGTTGTGTTCTTTCTGATGTCAACTCAGTCTTCAACTGGCTGGAAATAAGTGTATTAAATACTAAGTCATCAACAACGCATTACAATCTTCTTTGATTGAATATGTTCCTTTTCTGCATTTCTGTTATTTCTGTTAGGTGCCCGTGACCTTCTGAGAGGGTTTATGATTTTCTCTCTATGGCTGTATCATTTGCCATAAACAAAGACAAGCAAAGACCGACCAGTAGGTATCATACAGACATTTTAATTTGAACAACATGAGGACTAGAGCTCAAGTATGAGGTATTTGTAGACTTTCTCTGAATTATTTAACTTGCATTTTATGAGTTTTTCTGATTTCTGCTCCCTCTCTGACCCTGCTGAAATGATTCAAAAAGTCAAAATATGCAGTCCTGGACTTCTGGAAGCCAGTCAGTGAGGGGTTCTCTGGTTTTGAACACTCAGCTAAGATGTGAGCACTATTTTTTAAAACTGTTAGGCCAAATTAATTCCTTACTCAGATCTAGGCATTTTATTGAGTTATCTTAAGTGAAGCACAGTCATTTTAGATTTCTTCTGTGGAGATAAATAGGCATAGATACTACTGCAGGAAAATCTGCATCACCCCTGGAAATCCGGCCCAGCAACTCCCTCTGAATTCAGGCACCTAAGCTAAACAGTTAAATCAAAGTGATTGTAGACTGGTCTGTTCAGCCTGCCCTTCATCCCTGTTTTCTTGAAGTCTGGAGCCTGCTCTTTCAGATTAATGGCTGTGTTAATTCATGTTTGTACAGAGCCCAGCTGGCTCCAGCAGGGCACAGATTAGCCCTGCACAGGCTTGATGACAGCCCAAGTCCAGAACAGAGGAACTTGTGCAAGCAGCTGCTGATATAAATGGTGTAAATAAGGATCAAGTCCTATGCTGGAAGGTGCTTCCAGTGCTTTTCCAGCCAATTTGTCCTTCCTGTCTCTGCTGTTTTAGGAACTTGCTGTAAAGGAGCACTTGATTTTTCTTATCTCTTCTCTACAGGTTATAATTAGGATTAGCAGAAGTGTTTTACTTAATGTTGCAGTAGTTCTTGTATACAGCACTCATATCTTAAGTATAATTAACACTGGATAGCTCCCATCAGTGTTTTTAAGCATTTAAAATGTACCATAATGGCCAGAGCTAAAGTTGTCATTAAAGGGCCATTGCTATTTATTATGCTCATAAAGTAGACACTTTGCTACAGAAAAATATATCATTGGGTTCCATTTAGAAAGCAGTAACAGACAGCAGCATTAGTGATGGGACCCTTGGGAATAAAGGACTGCTTTAAATTGATCCTATTCTTATTCTGCACAGGAGTCAATAGGGAAATCTAAAAGCAGGTGACAAATCATTGTGTTGCACAGCATAACTGATTAGCTGAGTTATGCTGTGGGGCAGGTTTGCTGTTGTTTCATGAACATTTCTTTCTGTAAATGCTTGGCATTTAGTTTTCAGTCTGTGTTTTCTTTATGATTGCAGGTCTATTTTAATTAATTTTTATTACTGTTGGCTGACATTGTTTTAAGCAATTATAAAAGGGAAAAAAAAATATATATATATACTCCATTATATTTTGGGAAAAGGGCCAGGTGCATTATTAACATGAGGATTTTGCAAAAACCTTTGCCTCTTGATCAGATGCCCACAGCTGTGAGCAGGTCAGGTTTCTTATTGCCACTACTTCATCTGGTCCACTTGGTGATTGAATTAATTTTTTAGAAGTAATATCTTCTCATACACAGTCATAAAATGCTCCCTTACTTTCATAACTCCTTTTCTCTGAAGAAGTTAATCTTCTTTGCCTACACTGCTCTGAGGATACATTTTAGTCACAGTCCAAGTGTTGGAACAAAACATGAGGCATTTATAGCAGTAAACAATTATCACTGAAATGAGATAACAATTTAATGGTTTTGCATGATTAATGTCCTACATAAATTCTTTATGACACAGAATTGAGGGATGATGTTATGAATGTATAATAGAAAGTCAACAGAATGTGTCACCTTTTGCTTAGTTTCTAAGGAAACAGGCCATGCAAACAGTGTTTTCATAATAATCAAAAGTTCATAACAGAACCACCATCTATTGTCCTTACTAAATTAAATTTCCAAAGGTACAGTTGTTGGCTTTTTTGGCCTTAGTGCCAATTATGCACACAAGAGGTCAATTCAGTTAATGGCATCCCTAGAGTCTTTTTCATGTTTGTGATCCAGAGCAGGCATTTTCCAGTGTTGGTACCTACAATTAATTTAAATTGCTGTCCATTTCTAGGCATATAAATTAGTGGTCTGCTCTTCATAAAAGCTTATTACCCACTGCTGATTCAGACTTCACCCTCTGTCTCCAAGGTGAACAGGCCTTGGAGTTTAGTATTGAGTATCTTTGAAAATCAGGGCAACAAACTTTGGAAGCCCAAATACAGTTGTAATGGAAAAGTTTTTCAAAACTGAAAGTCTAGTATCACACCCCTGAGTAATTTCCTGGAACTTAAAGAATCTCTAAAAATCAGTAAAATCTGTTAGGCTTGTAGCATTTTTAAGATCAAAGCCTTTTGGGGTTTTTTTTTAAGCTTATATTAAGGCAAAATAAAGTCAGCATCCAAAACCATTTGCTTTACTTCACAATTTTGAATATCTCTCTTCTTCCTCCCTACATGTATGTGTATGCACATAGAAAATAAGCTGTTAATATAGTTACTTTTTTTTTTTAACTGTTGATGTGGACCATCTTGCATCTGACCTCTACTGAAGCAATGCAGAGCCCTCTGCTGACTTCACTTGAGGCTTCCCTCTGTCATGCATGGCAGGAGCAAGGACATTTTGTCTTTCATTTCACTGAAAATTCTTATGGTCCAAAGGATGCTCAGAGATGAGCAAGATCATGAGCTTGTCCTACCACCATGCTGCCACTGGAAAGAGGGAGGGAAAAGTAGGATTTCTTCCCATGATTTTTTTTATCTGTGGCACCTTCTGAATATAAAAAAACATCCTTCTATCAGCTTTATGTGCATTTATTTATGAAATATGTTCCACTCTTTCATCAGACTAATTTAAGATAGCCTAAAGTTTGGTTTAACTCACTTGTTGATTATTCCTTAGCTTGGTCCTTGGGGGAATGGACAAAAGGAGGCAGAGCAAGAGCATTATTCAATACAGATATTCCCTGGATCTGGAGCAGGCATTTAGGGCCAGGGCCAGAAAGAAAATATGGAGCTGGAATTCTGAAGCTAAAAAAAGATTAAATCCACAGATTAACATGAATGAGAAAATTATATCACCCTAGTAAGAGCATAGATAATGGACACATAGAGTTACAAGGAAATTTAAAAAAAAAAAAAAAAAAAAAAAAAAAAAAAAAAAAAAGAAAAATATAAAAATAAGGAAACACCTTATTTGTTCCTAGACCCAGTGTGACTCTGTCTGGTAGAATATTCCATGATTTTACTGGATTTAGTCCAATAAAGCATGTTTCCAGAGCTAATACCCTTTGATAGCTAGACCAAGGGTCATTTTCCTTTGGTATTTACAGACTTCATGTCTTAAATAAACAAAATAAATCACTATGATCAGTTTGATACTTTCATACTTTTACTGTCTTGTAGAGATTTGTAGTTCATGTGCTACAAATCTGAAAGTAGCCACAGTATGGAAGCAGTAATTTATTTTTGCTGGTTCTGCTTGGGTATTTCCTAGTCATTTCTCAAAAATAAGTTAGGAACCAGGGGAAAAAAAAAACAAACCAAACAAACAAACAAACAAACAAAAAACAGCCATGTGAAGCTGTGCTTCCTCAAAGAAAAGAAATTTTAATATCTATTGCTGTATTGATAATTCATCTCTAGGATATAAAACTCACTAATAGACTTTGTTCTACATTCCCACTAAAAACTAGGATGGCATAAAAGTTCAATAAAAGGTCACTAGCACACATATCTGCTAGAATGCAGATATATGTAAGTTTAGTGAAGCAAAAATAAGACATAACATCATACAGTTTTATTTATTAAGCAAAAGTAGGAGATAATATTTTAGTGTTATTCATTAGACCATTATTAATTAGTAAAGCTGATCAGAACTTGTGTTTTCCCACTGCAGATGTGTGGTTTCCTTTTAAAGTTGATCATTTCTGTGGGAAAATGTCAATTTTGACATGATTGTTTTGTACTCTTTTCTATGAACCAAAGTTAAAAGTTCTGTCTGAATAGTTTGACTTGCAATTTTTAACTTGGTGGGAGTGCCAGAGTGTCTCCAGTGAGCCACGTTCAAATCCATATGATTCTGCATAAGGTTCCTGTCTCTGCTACATCTGTCCTTTGAATAAGGGAAATTAATCTGTTTCAAGATGATGCAGCATAGATGTCATTTGATCAAAGGGCCCAGCATATGAAGAAACATATGAGCACCAAATTCTGGATGTTCAGTCAGCGGTACTGAAATGATTGGGACATGCAAGACTTCTGAACTTCTAATTTTTTAAAAAACCAACACTTTCTGTTTGGTCTTTTTGCCCCAAATTGGGAGTATAAGAGAGAAATTTCTAGCTTTAACCAGTCCTTCTGTAAGAGAAATCCAGGAAAGTCCAGTTATCTGTGAGAGAAAGGATGAAAGTGAGCCCACATTCAGGTTGCAAATTTTTTTTTTTAGCTATTTTTTGACAAACAGGAAGAGGACACTTCAGAACTGCAGTTGGCACAGTGTTGCAGTAAAGAACTGTGCAAGCAAACAGTGCATTTTGAGTTTTCTTAGATTCAGGATGGGGCATATTATAGAAAACATGTAGAAATGGCTCAGTCCAATTCAACACATTTTGTTTGGGAAAAAGTGTTGGGCTCCACCTGATCTGAAATGAGTTTAGGATATTAGGAGCTATGCTGTCTATTGATTACTTTGTACTTAAAAAAAAAAAAAA
>VXBR01003448.1:328984-342135 GCA_013400215.1 Cisticola juncidis
AAAAAAAAAAAAAAAAAGTGCTGAAAAGGCCCAGCTTTTCAGCTGCATCCCTTCTTTCCTCTTCTGGCAATTGCTAGAAGCCTCTATAGTTTTAAGATGTAACTGCAGCCCTTCTAAAATCAAATGTTGCTCATCTTGTAGAATGCTGGTATAAAGCCTGCTTTGTGCAAACAAGTCTTTTGTTTCAGCCAGTGACATTATCCCAGGATGATGAGCTCTCTGGTGGTCATGCCACCTCACACCTCCTGTTTCTGCCTGATGAGCTCCATGGGCTGCATTTCTGGGCTTCCTAGAGATCACCAGCCTATGTGGGGTTGTCCACACATCTGGACCTGTGGCAATCCCTTCTTTCTTTACTTTTCTGGATGCCTTCTCCTGGATAGGCAGCTCTGTCATACCTGAACAAAAGCAAGCAGAGTGTCCAAGAGTTTCCTGCAGTCAAACAAAAGTAAAATATTCCTGTTCTTCATTATTCTTCTCATGTTCTTCATTATTCTTCTCATCACATCTTACCTTGTGACAATTCTGTTTAGACAATGAGTCCCTGTTTGTTAACAGGCCAGGGGTGAAACAGACTCCTAATCAACCATTCAAGTATTTACACATCTATACTCTCCCTTTGTGTAAAAAAATAAAACAACAACAACAAAACATAAAAACCAAACAATAAAACAGGAATAATAAGTAGGAAAAAGGGCTGCACTTCTGATATCTTAAATAATTGAATTCAGTCTCCAGTACTTTTTGCCCTGATTTTCTCTCTCTCGAAGAGAGCAATATATAAGTAGAATAACTGGAATTTCCTTATATTTGTCACATTCCATAATGAGAATAAATAGATTATGATAAAAATCATTTGATCTCTGCTGAAGTCAGTAGCAAAGTTCCCACAGCATTATATAGGGCCAGAATTCCATTCCCCATTTGTTGCTGAGAGAAAGTAAAAAAGGGTGGTGTAAGATATTTTTCTAAGGTTTGACCAAACAACTTTCTCTTGATGTCACATCAAATCTCCTGAAGTCTGTTGGACCACTGCTGAATCGTTTTGAAAATACTCTCCAAATAATATGCAAGTTATTTTTCACTTCTCTGTTGCTGTATGAAATGGAATTCTAATGAGAATTGCATTTTCCGTTCTCTCAAATACTCTTACAATGGCTGAATGTTAATATCGATGGAAAATTAAAAATACAGTTTATCCAAGTCTAAGGATGATTTTTTTTATTATTTTTAATACAAAGGTCCTGAGCAAGTAGGAAACAATGTTGGCCCTTCCTATTTAGCCTTCAAATTCATATACATGTGTATACATTTAGTAGAGGTTGTTTAGGGGTGAGTGGAATCTATGAGGTCCTTGTGCTGTACTGTTTCTTTTCTGACAATAATCTCAAAAATGTAAGTTCACAGATAATTCTTCAATTACACAAATATTAAAAGAAAAAAAGAAATCCCCAGAGCCAGAATGTGTGTTTATAAAAGCATATAGATTCTAAATACTATGGGTAAATATGGTGATTTCAGTACTCAAAAGCAACAGGGGTTTCATATGCCTTGTCTGATTCTGTTTGAAAATTTATTGTTTTATTTTCGTTTGCTTTTGTACATTAACTTTTATTTTGCTTTATTAAACTGCCTTTCTCTTGACCTATGAGTTGTTTTATGATCCATATTATTTTTCTCCACCCCATCCTGCTGAGGAGGGGAGTGATAGAGAAGCTTGCTGGGTACCTGTTGCAATGAGTCAGCCAAGACTTTATTTTCTCCTGCAGGAAAACCAAATTTTACTGTTTAGGTCACATTTTTATAGGATTGTCAGAAGGCACTCTGTCAGATTTTACTGGTGGACTATACATGCACACTAAGTTCATTGGTCAGGACATGGCATTTTGCATGTCTATCAAACTTCTGTATTTAGTTAGTTCACTTTTTTTTTCTACTGATTCTCATGAGACAGCTCTTATTGTGTATGTAGGTGCTAGTTGTTTTTTCACCCAAGAATAAGTTGTTGTGTTAATGAGCTCTCATACCAAGATTGTTCTCACATGGGAACTTGCAAATTACTTAATTGCACTTAGAAGACATGACTAATAATTTAACAGAGCAGGCCTGATTTTATGAGGCCTTTCTTTTATAATCCTTCTACCTGTCTATGACATGTACCTGATATTCAATCAAGGCCAGCCCACCAAAAAACGTAGAAAACATTTTGGAGATTTGGTCATCCAGTGTGTTAACAAAGGATTTGACACATAAAATAAGCATTTTTTCAATGAATAGCAGTTCAAAATTGAAATTTATTGTTCTATGAATGGTCTGTAATTTGCTGAACCACCCCATATAGCCTTGCTGGCGTAGCAAAGGGAAACAATTCAAGCATTTTGGAGACCTGGTTACTTGCCCCTTTGATTATCTCATCATCTGCCTTACTGGTTTATTTCCTACATTAGTCTTAGACACTGAGATTCTCTTTTGATCACTGCATCTGTAGAAAAGTGAAGCTAAAGAAACTCGTGTGCTGAGGCTCCCATTAGGAATAAAATGAACATTTTGGCATGTACTTACCATTTGCTGTTGATTGTTATAGTGGGGGAGCCTGAGGAGCATAAGGATGTTGGGATGTGCTCTTCTCCTGATGCCAATTCCAACATCTGCAGAAAGCATTTTAGCAACAGCTAGGAAGAGTGGGATAAATAATAGTAAAATTACACATATGATGTGAAGGTGACACAGACAAATGTATCTTCAGCTCTAGCTGTGCTATTTCTGACTCACTCTTTTGATGACTGTGACAAGATACTGAACAAGAGCATATGTGATTATTATGCACCATGTAGAGTTCAGAACAAAGCATAAATAATTGCCATGCGATATCAATTTGTTTGATCTCGGAATCAAATCTTAACCAGATTGTCTAGTGCCTGAGTGGAACACTGAATGGTTTTATGAGTACATATTATTGAAAAAGCCTCTTCCCTCTGAGAGATCAGCCTTGGGTGGTGCACAGCTGACGCTGCAAGAAGCAGTAGCATGTAGAAATTATTTGGCTGTTATTTGTAAAGATGGACTTAGAGTGAGGCTATTCCTTTTTATTTCATCTCTCTTACTGTAATGGTCTGAAACTTCTACTCTGCCAGTATGAATTAGTTCCATTTTAGGGAAGAGTTTGTAAAATGCACTTAATTTGAAATTATTACCTGTATATAGAAGCCTCTGAGATTTATCTTCTGTTGTATATATTTATTGAAAATTGTGCTGTCTTGACAAATTGTCTATTTTTGTTGATAGACACTCCTGACAGATTTTGTTTTCCCACCCATTTTATCTGTATCAATATCAACAATTTACTTTCATGGTGGTAAGAGAGTCAGAACAAAAACATGAAAGAAAAACCTGCCTGGTAAATTTTCATCATCACTGATATCAGGGCAAAATTGATGTTTATGATTTCCTGTCCTATTTTTTTCACTTGCAGTTACTCCTGTCCTACTTTCTTTAACTACATGTACTTTTCTTTCACTCTACTGCCTTCAACACATATATTTTGTCCTAGAAACCATCTTTTGCAAACATTAATGCTTTATAAATTATGGCTTGACAGCAGTTCACTGATTACCCAGGAAAAAACAGTTGCAGTATCAAACTCAGAATATACCACAACTTAGAGATGTTTTTTCCAATATTTATTTTTGTTTAAGAATTCACTTGCATTTGTTTGGGACAGACATATTTTGCAGGACACACACTCTCAGGAAGGACTTGCCAATAAGAACTCCACAAAAGTTCTGAGTTCTGCTTCATACAGCACTCACTTGAAATGCAGGAGTCTGCCTGAAGCCAAAGTAAACACACAGTCACGTTCTCCTCACAAAATTTATTTACTTTGTCAGTCAGGGCAAATCTCTCATTCTTGTCAAATTACACAGTCCCTCTGGCAGGTGACAATAGCCATGGTGGCATTATCAGTATTTTTAAAAGGTCATCTATCAGAGAAGGTGTGTTGTAGGTAATGAAAAAGAGGGAAAGACAACTGCTTTGTATGCACATAGAATTGAAAGTGGTACAAAAGGATCATATACCTCAACAACAAGAATTGGGTGTATTTGCATTTTGCAAACCATATCAACATCCACTTAATTCTAATTTTGCCAAATAAGACAGTTATTCTTTTTGCTGCAGTCTTCTGTACAATTGGTATTGGTCTCCATATGCAGGAAGAAGGGGTTGAAATCATAGGAACCATTTTATTCAAACAAAGAAACAAACAGAAAACTGGTTTGATTTTCAAAAAAACATTTTATTTAAATGGGTGTATGTTGTTGTGAGAACTTGCACTTCGTTATCTGGAAGCAGCTGAGTTTTTCTAGCTTTCATTTGCATTAAGCTGATAGAGAAGAAATCTGACAGAACAAAACCATCCTTGTTAAGTCCTCCAAAAGTTCCCACTGTTACTTTGCTGTTGGTAGAAAACTGGGAAGTATGTCTGGTGCTTTACAGATAAATGTGATCAGTTCTTGGCTCCAAGGAGCTTACAAGTTAAACCTCAGAGCTTGGCTTTATATATCAACTACATAATCTAATTTTAATTTTAATGTATTAAAGCTCAAAAATTGAACTTTGGAAAATTTTCTTTTAAGATTAGTAATTATTCTAATAGATATAGAAAAGTGTTTGGACTTTTTTTTTTCCTAGAGAATGGACGATAAGACAGATAAAGGCAAACTTTTGGGGGTTTTTTGTTTGGTTGGTTTGTTTCGTTTGTTTGGTTTGGGTTGGGTTTTTTTGTTTTGGTTTTTTGGGTTGTTTTTTTTTTGTTGTTGTTGTTGTTTGTTAGTTGTTTTGTTTGTTAGTTGGTTTGGTTTGGTTTGGTTTTTTTAGTTTTTTTAGTTTTCCCTACCCAGGGAATGGAATCTAAGTTAAAACCTGTGTTTTCTTTTGTGTACATGAAAACAGCAAAAGCTTATCAAAATTTCAGTCCAGAAATTTTGGACCTTTTTAGGAAATAAAAAAGGGTCTTGTCATTATTTTAATTCAAAAATCCACATCTGACATCAGCAGCTGTAGTCAGCACTGCATGTCAACCCTGTCGAGGTGTTCCAGGCAGTGAAGAAAATGTGTGAGGTTTGCTAATTTCTTTATGACAGTTCAAAATCTCACTGTACAACCACCTTAATACACAGAAGATTCCTACCTGAGATATGTATGAATTAAATCCCCCCATGCTCTGGTGTTGCTGCTTTGGTGGTGGGGAGCTCCGTTTCTGGAGGCTCCCTGTGTGACCCAGGAATGTTGGGAGCAGGGAAATGTTGAGTTTGAGCTGGCTGGGGCTGGGCAGTGAGGGTTCAGCTGTATCAGCAGTGCTTGGCACAGCAGGAGGAGAGCACTGTGGGGCTCTGGCTGGCACTTCAGGTTTCCTCAGGCAGCAGCTCCGGGGCACTGCTGCTGATGGTGTAATTTTGCCACTGAAGTTTGTGTTTTAAGCTACAGAGATGGTTCGTTAACAACAAGAAACTCCAGCTCACACTGTGTGTCCTGCTTTCTCAATAGCTTGACTGTGAAAAGCCCTTGGCACTGCTTTCTGAGACTGAGATTCCCTGCTGAGAGTCAAAATACTGCTGTCCCCATTTTCTGTCATTGTCTCTGGTGCATATTTACGCCTTAACTCAATGTCCACGAAAGTTTATGGACAGGCTCCACAGCGTTCCCTTGGCTCTGCATCAGGGAAAAGACAGCCAACGCTGGATCTTCATGAGCTAAAAGAAAATCAATTTTAATTCCACAGGATGGAATTATTGGGGTAGAAAAGAGAAGTCATTAAATAGCCTTTCTTGCTCCAAGGCTAGCGATATGGAAGAGCTGAAAAGAAAAAATTTAACATTGCATTGCTGTAGTTGTTATAGGCACCCTCCTTATATTGCATTCCCTTGTTAACCTTACAGCTAGCTGGTGTTGGTAAGTAGCTATATTTTTTCATGGAAAGCAGTGTAACCATTATTCTGGTAGACTAATAATGCTGCTGCTTTCCTTCTCTAATTAAAACTAGTCACCATAAAAGAAGGCAGCAGGACACCACAGAATCATACTTTAAAGCTACTGTGAAATACAGGCCTGTAACCTTGAGGTTGTAACAATAAATGCATATAAAATAAACACTAACATGTAACCATAAGGCAGGAAAGAAAACTAAAGGCAGGGAAGGCAGCTCAGAAGCTGTGTTGGGGTTGGAGAAGGGGCCTTGTTTTGTAGTGAGGCTGCTTCCATGTAGGCTCCTTCTCCAGGATCTCTAGGGCTGGCTGAAAAGCCTCACAGGACCCTCTCCCCACCATAACCCGCAGCAGAGGGTGGCCAGCGTGCTGAGGGACCTTATTGCATTCAGCCTGTCTGTATACCTTGGATTTTAGCACTCAAAACAGCTCTGGTTTGAGAATTTTGAACAATTAATTTCACTTGTCAGTTGTCTCCAGGAGCCCAAATGCATTTCTGCTGTTGGTACCTTTGCCATATATGCAAGTCCAGCAGTCTCTTCAGATGCTTCTCATGTAAGGATATATTCATGTCTGCAAAGACTTCTCATTCTATAATTTTCTGAAAAGTTTGAAAGTCTTCAACTCAAGAACTAACAAGTGCCAAGAGAAACTGTCTGCTCATGCTCTGCTTTTCTAAGCTGACAGCTTCCCACCAGAGAAGCTCAGCTCAAAATCTGAAGACCCCCCTTGTGTTGCACTGAAGTCCCACAGGCTTGTACCTTAGTACATGCAGTGTGTGGGTCTTACCAAAAGACACTAGTAGACATTTTGGTCTTATTTTATTCCCATTTAAGAAGAGGTGAAGTATGAAATTATGAAGTTATGTTTTCAGATACCGTGTCAGGTTTTTGTCTTTTAAGTTGTTTGGTTAGTGTGCACGCTCTAAATTAACCACAGTGGGTTATGAAAGGGCAGTAATCAATAAGACAGCTCGTTATCTATGATACTCATAATTATTGTGTTATCGCTGGTACTAATGTATTGGTTTAACTAAAGCATATTAAAAAAAAATCCTAACAGGACATCTCATTATCACCCTTATTTTTTGCTCTGAAGTTTTATTAGAAAATCGTGCTACTCATGTGAGTTACCACACAACAGCATTATCCCCAGGGCGTTTTTTCATATCACGGTTAATTTAAAGTGATTAGCGTGAGTGCTACAGATGTTGCTATGGGAATAGGAACCTCACATCTACCATGATGGACATCACATGATTGCTGCTACAGCTCCAGTGTGATTGGATTATTTGTTTTAATGTCATGCAAAATAAGTCACGTGATGAAGATCAGAATCTCCTTAATAGCATTTCATATTCTGGAAATCAATCACCTTTTCTCCATTTCTCAGTGTATAAAGTGCCTAAAGAGCTCATAAAACTGATGTCTTTGGTTTACTGCTACTTGTATCTTACTGTTTGTCTGGTAAAATTTACCACTGGTGACTAAAATATTCACCTATTTGAAAAATGAAAAAAAAAAAAAACCCAAGCAATTATATTTTAACATAGTAATAAGTATTTTTTAATAAGCCAGATTAAGATTTTCGCATGAACATAATTAGAGCCTATTTTATAATAAATCCTTATGGTGAATATGTGCAAAGTCATGTAGGGATGGGTGATCCCTCTGCCATCAAAGTCAAGGAGAAGCACCTTATTTGCCTCAGTAGGTGCCTCTGGATTCTCTTCTCTCAACTCATCCACATATATTTTAACATACAGTATTACAGTAAGGAGAGAGATAAAAATATTTTCTAGGGGCTCCATAAGGACAATAATTAACACCTAGAAACATGGCATAGTCAAAATATTAATTTTAATGTATTACTTAATAACACTTTACTCTCACAAATGTGGACAAAAAACTATGATTAATAGAGTCTTTAGCACTATCACTGTTGAAATGGGATAGCTTTGTCCTCCATAGGGGGATGTTTTATAGTCTACAGGGTGCTGTGTGATGCCACTTGGAGGCACATTTCTCTGACTGGTGACTGCATAGACAATGAAAGATTCTCAATTTGGTCTCCTAAATTACATCTAGAACACACTCTAAAGCAAATTCAAGTACAGCTTATTAACCTTTCATTCACATTCCTCTCTTGTGATTATTGCTATGAGTAATGTTTGGATTTTATATCTGCAATTTTCTTATTTCCAATAAAAGAGAAGCAGTTAATTGCGAAACTGCTCTGAATGCTGGCTTTACTTTCCAGATAATTTTATGTCTTTGTTATGTGATGTGGTTTTAAGCATGCTAATGGTATTCCATACAGGATGATGCTATACAGAAAATTCATAAGTAAAAGGAACAAGTAAAGAGGATTTTTGAACATACTGAGGATAACAAAGAATAGCTCGTACTTCGCTTGCTTCAACACTGACTTACAGAGCTCTCACTTCTACTTTTAAGGTGGAATAAATTTATGATTTAGTTAGCACCTTTCATACCTCAGAGAGTGTCAGAACTAATTAGAGATTGATATTATCCTTATGATGGGTGATAGGTAATTGTGACAGCAGGTCTTGGAGCCCAAGCTGGCAATAACACTGGTCCATGAAAATGGATTTGTTTGTCATGGAAGCTGCAGGTCTATGGTTTTACTGCCTTCTGTTCACGGGGAATATTCTGCTCTTACAGTCACCTGGGAGGGACAAGGACATGGTTTTGTGATCATTGTAAGGGCAGAACCTTCAGCAGCTCAGTACTCAGAACCATGCTCAGCAAATGGAGCACAACTGAATAGAAGAGAGTATTTCAGTTGGAAATAGTGGATTACAAACTCATCTCACTGCAAAAGCTTTGTGTCAGCTGAGCAGTTCTGCTCCCATTTCAGTAAGTCATACAATATTTGGCTGCTCAGGAGGTAAGTGGACTATAAAAGAAAGACAAATTGAGGAGTTTCTTCATGCCTCTGGTGCTTTCCTTTCACTCACTACCTGTGTCAGGAGACTTGATACTCAGTTCTTCACTCAGATTAATATTACTATTAGTATTTAAGTGTAAATAAATAAAATATACAGTGGCCTTCTTCAAAGATGAGGAAGTTGTGGCTTCCTCAAAGCAAAAAAGTTTTCCTGACTGGAATCTGAAACATTTTCTGCCCTGTCTGTGAAGCACAGGAATGGCTGGGCCTCTTTATCCACTTGTCCATACAGAATCCAGTTCCTCTGCAGGCAAGTGGTAAGGGCAGGGATCCAAGCTTTTCTCCAATGGCAAACAATGGTGTAGTGTTTGAAATAGCTGGAAACAACCAAAAAGTGACATGCAAGCCATTGTGGATGCTACATGAATGCTACAGCCTTCCACTCATGTAAACCAGCCCCAACCAGTCCTTACTTCTCCTCACAAGTCTGATAAATCCTGAATAAGTAGGACTCTTAAATACTGGATTCCTTAAATACTGGATTCCTTATGTGGTGACAGGTATTGTTGCATTTATACCTCTACACCAGAGCTAAACAATGCACAAAGGCTTCTGTCTGTTCAGTTCCTTCATTTCCAAATTGTTCATTCTGACAATATTATAAATACATAGAAAGTAAGACAAGACTTTTAAGCATTTCAAGGATAATCATGATTTTTTTTTAAAGGGAAAGTACTTTAAGAATATTTTGCCTTGATGATGTTATTCTAATAATTTTCAATGTCAATGACAACATAGTGGTGTAAAACCCTGATTACTAAAATGATCTATCACATCCAAAGTATTTTTGATTAAAAATCACAAATTACTTTAAAATCATGATTTCATCTCTTGAAATAAGAATAGACACTTAGGATGATGATTTCATTTATACCAAAGGCATTTCAGAAAACTCCTAAAGACAAAATTTGAAGAGATTCAAAGATATTATCCAGGAGTCAAAGGCATTAAGTTTCATCATTGAAATGTTTAGTGAATAAAAAACATGAGCCCAACATTTTTCATTCAAAAATATATTAATTTTCCCTATTTTGAATGTTTCTATACTTCCAGCTGCCTACAGAGAATATGTATTTTATAAAAAATTAGTTGTTAATGAATCATCTCACAGTCTCCAGATTAAGCAGAAGAGGAAATTGTATAAGCATTTCAACCCCTTGTGCAAACAAAAGACTCTGGGAAATGCATTACAATCTCTGACTTTTTGATTTACTGCGTATTCCAAGCAAACCTCCAGAAATTCACCTGTCACTGTTTAGAGTTACAGTATATGTTGACAATAGATCTTAAAATCACTCTCTCTCCTGAAGTTCAATTTGCTATGTTCCACTTTGCTGCCCTAAATACATTCTGTGTCTACAAACAAATGCCTTTTTTTTTTTCAATGTAGATATCTATGTGCAGGATTTTTCCCCCAGACTTTCTATGCAAATGCTTTGACTATTTTTTGGTTTTACTTATGTAACAACCTACTAAATTAAGACTCGTTATTCTCCTGTGTTAACAAAAGCAACATCTTTAAATGTTAACAGTTGGTTTATAACAAAAAGGAACATTTTGCTCTGCATACAACAAATCCCTGAAATGGGACAGTTTATTGCTGGTAATTTCTGTTGTTAAAAGTTCTTTTTAATCGTTTAATTGTACCTTAGGTCCATTAAGGATCTTTGGAAATTTTTGTCATACTGGCACATTAAGTGTCACTCTGGCACATTTTAAAACATTTTTATAGCATTGTGAACTTGCAAATGTAAGGTCAATACTTTCCCTGAGCTCATATGTGGTCCCACTTTAATTTTATCACAACCAGTGAGATGCAGTTGTCGTTACCAGAGATCTCCCTGCGTATCTCTTAAAACCAGCAAGTGCCAGTGCCCCAGCTGTTGTGAGTCAGCACAGCTCTGATGAAGTCAAAATTTTAAATATGTGCCAGGAAGGGTTAGGAACTGGCATTTGGCACTTCTTCATCACCATCTTTCTCTAACCAGGGCTTGCAGCTTTAACTGATTTTAGGGTGGAGGAGATTGCATGGGTGACATGACTGTAACCTCACCGAACACAGCTTCACAAAATTATTGTGTTTGCACATCCAGAATTAACAGAATTAACCCAGAATGGTTTTGTAGCAACCCTCAGTGCTGAACTGTGTTCCTGTTAAAGAGATGGGAACTGGAGTATTAATGTCAGTGGGAGGAGACTTAGTGCTCTGCTCAGACCCACTCTCAACAAAAATTGTCATTCAGGAAGCCCACAAAGTGCAACATCTCCTTGTAAGAAGTCTGCATTGTCATGCACTTAATCTATGACTGTGATGTGCACCAGCTACTCAGGAGCTTGAAGTTCAAACTGCAATAACAACAAGATTCTGAGGATTCATGCCTCTGCTAGCTTCTGCATTGAGTGTTGAGGGGTGGAGGTTATGGAAATGATTACAGATTTTATCAATCAAAGGATGTGTAGTTTTTCAAAGGCAAAGAAAGGAAAGGGGAGATCTGTAGGGTTTGTACTCCAAGGATGTGTGGACAGACAGAACTCTTCAGTTATGCTTTGTAGTGGGATCCTGCCTTTCTTGCTCTTGGGCTTGACTCTTCTGTAGAGTATTCCTCATTAAGTGTTGTCCAGGCTTGTAAGAAAACAAAGAATTAATTCCTCACACTCGCCACCGTATACATGAGAAGAGAGGGTGAGGTTAGGGCAGGAGTTCAGACTGGAGTTTTTTATTCATCATCTGTAAGAGCTTTTCAGACAGAATGGGAGCATCTACAAGAAAAGAGGAGAAGCCTTTTACTACAAAGGGAGGGAAAGGATGGCAAGGCAGTGAAATGTCGGAAGTGGACAGCTGAACATATACACTGTTCTTCTCCATATTCCTGTGAATGGTCAAACTCTTTCAGGACTTGTGAACTAAAGGCTTTTTTTTTTTTTGACTTTTTTAAGGTCACAGTTCTGCTTGTTAATATTAACCTCCCAAATGAAGCTTTTAGTGGCCTATTTCATCCCATTTGTGAAAGAGATGAGAATTTATTAAGAGCTCTCTCCCTCTCTAAATTTCCCATTACTAAATTAAGCATGGAAGTGTGGTTTTCTTTTTCCTCAGATACCATTTGTTTCCCAAAAGTAATTACAATATCAGCTTGATAAAGGCTGCTAGTAATTTTGTTAAGAAATTTTCTGAAAAAGAGCAGGAAAACTTAACAACCTAAGGGAATTGCCTGTGGAATGGAGTGGTCTCAGGAGACCACCCCCTCCTACCCATTAGGAATTCTAACCACTGTAATTAGCAGCAAATTTCCCTATCCCTGTATGTTAAACAGGGAATTCATCTTGGGTTTGTTTCTGCCTGGGGCAGAGAGAGACTGAAGGAAGGGAAATGTAGGGATGTGCCTGCCTGGGTTAAGCAGCCTTAGCTGCTCTGGAAGGGAGCAAATCCACAAATTACACCAGCCTCTGATTTATAACCTGTGCAACCCTGTCACAACCATGGGCCTCACTTCGGTCATAATCCTGGGGAAAATGCAAGTGCACAGGTAGATAGGAAACACCCAGGTAGAGAAATTATGAGGTTATGGATGAGGTTGTTTAAAAAGGAATGAATAAAAGATGAGTATTTGCATTGTAGAATTACTGTGCTGAGAAAACCAGTAACTTTTTGTGAGCTTCTTTTACTGCCTCTGCAGTAGCAAACCTTATCTGAGTAAATATTTTCTGTGGCACAAACGGTGAGGAGTTGGGAAGGTGATCACTGCATAAGAAAATATCTTATATTGTCTGACAGCAGCCATCCTCTGAGACTATTGATGAGCTTTTTCTTGGTGAACAGTAATCCTGCCAGGAAAAGAGACTGAAAAAAAAAAAAAATGATATATTCATTGGTGTAATGAATAACAAAACTAGATGCTAATACAACCCAACAAATTGCCTTGCCTTATGCATTATGTTTCATTATTTGCTTATCTGTCCACTTTATAAGCAATCCTACAATTGGTGGTTTAGATGCTAACTTTGTACATCCTCACAAATGGTACCTAAGTAAATGGTCACTAATCTGTGCTCATAATACTCCTGAAGTGTGCACAAAAGCCTCTAGAAAGAATTGCCTGTGTTCTCCTGGAGACATCCATTTATTTTATGTAATTACTTCCAGTGCATTGAGAAGGTAGATGATAAAGTTAGTTGTTTTCTTGCATTAAAAAAAAAAAA
>VXBR01003448.1:342165-382190 GCA_013400215.1 Cisticola juncidis
AAAAAAAAAAAAGTGTTGTAAATATTTGCACAATCTGGTGCCACAAAATGACCAACATTTGAAACTGGACCTAAATTCATAACTATGTTTATATTAGTTTCCCTGATTGTCCTAAGCTAATTGTGATCTTGGAGTCTCAGATAGAAAGAATGAGTGATGCAGTTTAGATACTTTTCTGTTTTTCTGGTTCAGCCACTAGTAAAGATAAAAAATGAGCTAAACTGTGTTCTGAAATATCTAAAATTATTATTAATTTCATTTTTTTTCTTTCCTCTGTGATGCTAGCTGGCATGACAGAATAGAGAATGAAGAGTGACCAGTGAATTACAGGGCAAACTGTCATGTATGCCACTTGAAACACCTTAGTTTTAAAATCTGTGGTAAATAAGACTACTTTCAATTTGGCTTTGCACTTGCAAATTTTAAAAAAGAAATAAAATAATTACTTTGGTGTCAAAAGCTTTCCTTATACAAACTAATTTGCATATTTTCTGTTGTTCACTAAGGTGATTTTGTTCGTGTTGAAACACTAATCTAAAAAGAGCTTGACTGTCTTTAGAGAAAAGAACAGATTAGAAAAACATAATCAAGCCTTTTTTTCTGAATTCACAAAAGGAAAACTGAGCTATCTGATCTTCAGAAAAGTGTACCCTAGATATCAGTTTCCCAGATGACCTTTAATTTAAAATTGTTTATGCTGCTTGTATGTTTTAAAACTAAATTTCAGTCCAGTCATTCAGCCATAGCTAAAGCCCAAGGATAAGCTAATTCTAATTCAGAGAAATAGGATAATTTATGGAAAAAACAGGTGAAAAATAGAGTGCTTTGAAAAGTAATGTTAGGAGAAAGTAATTGTTCTTATAAACTGAGATTTTTATGTATTTTCTCCCCAACCATGTAGATGTTATCATAGCTGTTCTTCCAATGCAAGTATGATCACAAATGTTCCATTTCTGGCTGAGGTCTGTTTGTTTCATCTGTGGAAGTGGTGAGCACCTAGTGAGGCTGGATGGAATTTGTTGCATGGGATTTTTACCTTTCCTTTGCTCTGAGGAGCTACTGGCAATCTGACTGCTCTGGGGGAAGCAGGCCTCATCTGCAGTGCACTTTTTGTGCCATTAATAGATTACATTAATTACATACCTCAGAGACTTCTTTTGGTCACCTCTAGAAGGCAGAAAGAAATTTCTTTTCCCTTACTGCACAACATTGGTGAGGGGAGAATGAAATGGGAAGTGAAGAGTTGAAACATCAGAGATGCAATTGGAGCTGGAGACAGCACGTGTTGCTGCTAAAAAATCTCATCTGCTTTGCTGACATATTTTTTGTTAAACTTAATGATCACAAATTATATTTATCCATTATTAATTGGGTATAATGGCTCCTATCCTCCCCTGCTTATGTTAGCAGTTTTCAAATCTCTTCCCTGTACACAAATGCCATAAAGTTCTGAAGCCACAGCAGCCCATGCCAGACCATCCTACCAGAGACTCTGGACCAACTCCTGCTCTGAGACAGGATCCCCCTGGGGGATGCTCAGGGATGTCCCCAGGGAAGGTGACAGCAGTGACGGCCAAATGCTCACCCTTGGAAAGCCAAAGAGACTAAAAATATTGACAGCACAGCGTGGGTGTTCAGTTTCTTATAAAATATCAGTGCTAGGCATTTGTCATGACACTGAGGGAAGGCCAAGAACAGGGGTTGTGTGACAGATGGTACAGAAAAATCTGGAATGTACTTTTCATCCTCATGACTTTTTGGTACTGGCAGCAGAGAAGTGTCTCAGGAGATTGTTTGCAGGGACAATTCATGTTCAGGAAAGAAATACCTTCTACCTCTCTGAAAGAAACCCAAGTAACTTCTGAGTCATTATTCTCTGCTAAATCATTGGGGATGAGATATCTTTTTCCTACAGAATTTAAAGCAAGTGCTTAAGGATATGGCATTTGTATGTTTTAACACACATCGTCTGGCATTATTTATTTCTTATAAATAAACATGGCTGTCATAAAATCATTAAATAGAGAGTTTAGGCTACACTTGGAATCAGCCCATAATGTTTGCATGCCTGCTTGTGAATAATATTTATCACTATCTAGTCTTGAGTATTCATCATGATTCTGCATGTTTTCTATGATTGCATCATTATTTACCAAAAAAAAAATTATGTTGACAGAAAAAAGGACAACTGAACACCGGTGATGCAGTTAATTGTTGCTAGACCTTGTGCCTCAGACTGCATCCCAATTAATTTATGATTTGGATCTCTAAGTAGTTATCATCCAAATGTAAATGTATTCAAGTGTCTTAGACTTGATTGTTGGAATAGGATGCTAACAAAGAATTACTTGAATTTTTGTGCTAAGAGCCATGATTAAACTTTTTCCTATTTTTTTTTTCAGGAAAGTTTTCATTCTAGGGTTTGTCTGTTAGACTTTTGGTTAATAGTCTCATCAGGTATTTTACATTATCCTACAATATTCAAAAAAAAAGTGGCCGAACTGAAATGGATGTCTTTTTTTTTTTTTTTTTTCCTCTCTTTGTCTTCTTTTTTTCTGCTTGGTTACAGCTCTTCCTCGATTCCTTTGTCACAGATTTTAATTTTTAAATGCTGGTGGAGCACGGGTGCAGACTGCCAACATGCTTTAGCTTATCACTAGGGTACCCTGTCTGTAGATCAGCCTGGGCATAAATATTATATACCTCAGCTCCCATCCTACCTGTGTTTCCACATGGATGGCTTTATTTCCACCACAGAAAGAACTGTAATGAGGCCATTAAGTGACACAGAGCACGCTCCTGTTTAGTCAAAAGGAACCACACAGCTCTGTGCTGCTTTTCTGTATTTTATTCTGAATGTACACAAATCTAAAGACTCAAGGCAAAAGTATCCAAGTCCATAGCTTTTTCTTTTTGCCTGCTCTTCTAACAGTATTTTAAAAATACTTCTCTTGTGTTACCTTACAAAGGTCATTTATTTCTGTGTGGGATACTTGTGGTACCTTTGCTTCTCTTTGCAGGACAAATACTCAAGGGAGTTAATTGTTCATAGCCCAATTAGAGTCAAGAAGCTGCCACTCTTTATCCCAGACTAGTGTCTGAGTTCTTCTACCTGTTTTGTTAGTTGCCCTATTACTGAAAGCACTGCCTGCTCTGGGTATTTCTGGGTGTGACTGAGCCTCGTGGAGCTCCTTGGCTAAGAGGTTTTGTTTGAGCACTTGGAAAGCTTTCAGACCTGAATTCCTGAACATGTAAATCCCCATTGAAACAGGACTTGGATTTCTGTATCCTTCTTTGTGCCAGGCTTTTACTGCTCTCGGTGTACATAACACTCCAACAGGTAAAAACAGCCAAACTCTTACAAAAATCATAACTAGACCTAGATATGGCTATTCTGAAATGAAAAGCTCTGTTTCTGAGAGAATGACTGTATTTCCCAGCTGAAATTTATTTCTAAGCTCTGAACAGTTTAGAATCAAAGCAATCAAAGCAATCAAACCAACCAGGCTACACTGCTGCTTCATATTTTCAAGAAATAATTCCTTAGTGTGCCAAATGTGTATCTTCAGGGCAGAAATATGAGGGGAAAAGAAATTGATTCCAGCACTTCTAAAAATGTTTGACTAAAGTACATCTTCCACAGCAGGTAGAAAATCACAAAACATTTAAACTAAACTATCTTAATACCAATTTATTAAAGTAGTTGTATCATCAGATATACCAAAGGGAAAATTAAACCAACTACCTTTAAAAAATGTATTAAACTAATTTATTTTACTGCACCTCAGCAGGAGGAAAAAAATAAAATGAGGACAAATCTGCCACCAGTAATGAATAAAAAACACTCCACAGCAGGAAGGAAAAGAAACAGAAGGAGAGAAAAAAATTGAAGATAATTTGTCAGAAAGAGAGTGCCATGTGCAACATGACAGCTGAGGTCAAAATAGGTGCACCTTTGTAACTACATGCTGATGTTCACTCAGACATGACAATTTCATCTTATTATTAGCTTTGCCTTACAAAATTTCTCTCTGTATGCATTAAAAGAGGCTGAAAAGCCATCCCACCAAGATAGTTTAGTCATGTTCAGTGCAACACTTGATTTCCATGGAGCTGTAAGACAGGGAAAATACACCTGTATTGGGAGCACTGTCCTCCAGGGCTCTGGGGGTGTTAGTGTCTCTCTTTGGGTAATATCCCTGCTGTTTTCAGAAGGGATTTGCCTTGCTGTGCTGGCAGTTTGAGCCTCTCCATTTCAGCTGGAGCATTCCCCAAGGGTCTGGCAGGTCAGTGTCCATTCAGCACAGAGTAGTGCTCCATACAAACAGCAGCCCAGCAGCTTCTTGTTTCTGGAAAATATTTCTCTTTGAGAGCTAAGAAAAGGAATGCCAGAAAATCACAACTGTTAACAGAAGGGTCTTTAAAATGTGTGTGTTTTGTCTAGGGGCTGAGGTCTTCTTTGACTGCACTAAATAGGATATAAAAATGTTAAATGTGTATTTCACTTTTTTTCTTGTTCTGTAAGCATACTAATCTCATCCATTTCCATTTAATTTGGGTGTCTCTGGACACATGCCTGGAAGCAGGTGTTTACTTCTGTGCTAACTTCATTAAAGCAATTCTCACTAAATTGTCATCAGCTGTCTCAGTTTACTGTAACATTAAAGGTGCAGCATGGACAGTTTGTGTGCACACGTACCCATATTCCTGTTCCACAGGGACACAGCTGCCACAGGAGCCCACCCATAGCATGGCACTGACACTGGTGAAGAGAGAGCATCTGCTCAGGAGTGGTGGCATTGATGCAGACTGCTGGTGACACATTTAGCCTTTTTGGGGAAGAAAAAACTAACCTGAAAATCCTGGAGATTTAAGAGGAACAAGCCTGGGTGGAAGCTTCCTTGAGAATGGCTTTGTTGTTTCATTATTTTGGCCATGTGGGGTGAAATCAGCCACAAAAGCAAATTATGATTGAGTGAGCATTCCTCAGTGTCCAGGGAAGAGAGATTGGGGTTTTCCTTGTTGTGGTACTTGTAACTGTGGAATAACGAACCAGTCTCATGTCATCCAATTACCTGTGGATAGTTACAAATACTCTAACTTTTTGTAGAATCATAGAATGGTTGGGTTGGAAGGACCTTTAAGATTGTCTTGTTCCAACCCCCTGCCATGGGCAGAGACACCTTCCACCAGACCAGGTTGTTCAGAGCCCCATCCAACGTGTCCTTGGACATTTCCAGGGATGGGGCAGTCACAGCCTCTCTGGGCAACCTTAGTCAGTGCCTCACCATCCTTGAAGTGAAGAATTTCTCCCTAACATCCAGTCTAAACCTGCTCTTTGTTTGAATCAATTCCCCTTTGTCCTGTCAGTGCATACCCTTTCCATCTCTGATAACTTTCCCTCTGTCCTAGAACCCAGCATGGGAACTGGTCCAGTTTTCCAACTTCCTACTCTCTTCATGACTGTTCAAATACTGCTTTCATTGCCATCAGTCCAGCACATGAAAATGCCTAAGTTTGAGGGATTTTTGTGGCCTGCAAAGAAAAGTTCACCAAGTGTCAGTAAAAAATTTAGGTGAGAGCTCTAAAATACTAAAGTTAGAAATGTTCATTTGCTGTTAAGTGCAAAAAGAGGGAGCTGATAATAAAGCTTCAAGACTGCGTAGGGGAGGTGCAATGATAAAACTGTATGAAATTCATGCTGTTCCAAATAAGTTCTGCCTAAATTAAGATAATTTTAGAGATGGCTGAATTTCTTTTTAATCTTGATAAGTAATTCTGCATTAGTTGTCAGCTTTACAACAATTGGCCATAATATTTTCTGATGCACTTAAAATGATTTGGGATGGAAAAGCTGTAAAAGGTGAGACTGTCAGTATTCCGACATGAAAAAGCTATTTTTAATTTCCATTGTATTTCAGAGTTTGCAGGTGAAAATATTTGTGTTTTCACAATGAATCCTTAGTGGTATTTAAAAGGATGATGCAGAGAAGCCATTTTATTATTCATTAAATAAAGTGAAATAAAGGAAACAAAGAAAAGTTGCTTGGAAGAAATTAATGAAACATCCTTAAATAAAACACTAATGGCTGAACTGCAAAGGTTAGTTTTAGGGCCACAATCATTTCTTGTAAGTGACTCATAAGATGGGATGAAAAGCAGAATATAAACTTGCTTATGTCATAAAATGAATTTAAGATCAAGCAATCCAAATGACTTTGGTAGAATTCAATAGGATTTATACAGATTAGAGAGTAAGAATATAAAGGGGAGCGAGACAAAAAAATTGCTACACAGTGGAAATGCAATACATGACATTGATGTATTTTACCACTTCAGGTCTAAATAGCATAGCTTATAAAGTGGTGTCATGGTCCTACATATAATCTATTTTTCTAATAAAATTTATATATCTTTATAGCTCTATGAGCTTGCAAAGCTCGACTACATAACAGCCAGGCCGTGTCTCTAATGGAGCTGCTCAGTAATGCAATGCTTAGTGGGTGGAATTTATGAAATGCATTGTGCTGGGAGAATTACAGCATCCTACCCCATGTCATCCTTAATGTGTGCAAACAGGATTCTGCTCCCCAAAACCTGCCACCCATTAATGTTCTGCTGCTGAGGGGGATAAAAAATTAAACAGGTCTCACAGGGCCGACTTCACGTGAGACCAGTCAGCCATGGTGAGTGATGTTAAAGTAATGCTGTGCAGGACCAGTGATTTTTTGGGTTTAAGGAACCAGAAAGCAGGCTTATTCCTTCTTTCTCATAGTGTAGATGTTATGAAAGTCTTCAAGAAGCATCTTCTGGCAGGAGATGAGGAAGAATCTGTCATGTTTCCCTTCTCAAGGCAGCGCTCTCGGTTAGATATGACCTTGGCAGAAAGTGTTCTGTGTGTTCATGTGTGAACATGTGTGTTCTCCTTGCTCTCTTTTCATGGTAGAACATTTGCAGTGATGGTGGAAAAGCTACTCATGCTATTGCACAAAATACTTATTAATTTTGTGGTCTGCATTTTGGTTTTTTTTTTCAAACTAGAGCAATTCTGCATAGCAATAATTGCCTGTTACATGCCAGAAAGAGCTTAGAAGTGATTTAAAAGTGGTCTGTGGTAAGCACTTGGTTCTACAAATACTTCCAAAATCAGAGTTCTCTGACCAAACTTAAATGCATGCATACATGTTACTAGGAGCAAAACACTGAATTTAAATTTGACCTGAAAACATCCAGGTTATTTTTTTAAACTATTGTTTAAATTTGTTTAGGGATTTTTTTTTTCAAGTAGGGCTTCTACCTTGAACTTCCAAACACCAGAGAGCACACATGCTTTCAAGAACTTCCTTTTATTAAAGATTGTAAGCTGTTTTTTTAATCTCCAAACCAGTTGCATTTTGTTTCATCTGTGATTTTCTCACATGGTGTTTCCTAGGTCACTGGTGTGATTGCAAGCTAAAGATGCATGGGCAAAACTAAAATAGAGCTTGTTGTATGTTTAAAATGTTTCATTTGCATGCTTTCCTGAATCTATGAAAAGCCTGTAAATGGAGATAATTGGCTGACAGCAGCCTGGCTTTGGTCCTGATGTCAAGGAATGAGTGTATGTGGTATTTTTCTTAAGGTATGCAGAGATATTTTGAAAGAATGGAGTAACCCTGAGTCAATCACTGCAGAAGACATGCTTCAGTGGATAAAAGCTCAGTTCTTTTGGCTCTAAGTGTGGGAGCAGGACTTGGAAGAAGTTATTTGCGATGGTTCATATGAGCACTGGAATTCTTTTCTATCTCTAACACAGAGCAAGAAGCAATCAGGCAATGTGGTGCCTGCAATTTTCTTAAAGAGTTTCTCTCTGTAAAAGTTACTGTGAGCATGTCTTGAGACTATGTGCCAATTTGCAGCATTGATAGCACTCCCATTCCCTTTGTGCTTCCTGGGTATTTCTAGGTTGCCAAGTTGCCTACATAAACTGATAGAAAATCATCTGAGGCCCACTTACTCCTCTGACACTTTGACAGCAGGTTATTGTATTCCACTTTTGCTTCCCTGATGTTCATGCACTTTCTGTTCTGTGGAGTGAGTAATTCCATGCTTGTAGCCCCTCCTGCCCCCGCTTCCCTATGGATGCTCTTCATGTCACTCTTTTCTTGAGCAAGGGGGAGCTCGTAATATTCCTTCAGGAGCACTGCAGAAGGAGGGATGAGGCTTCTGGGTCTTTTGAAAATCTGCTCAATGCCTGCAGGCAGTGTGTGTGGCAACCAAAGGCCTCAAGAGCTCTGAGACTGAGGCTGAGGAAGAAGCACAGGGTCATGCTGAACATTTTGGACTTTGACTGAGAGTGGTGGTAAATGTCTGCACTCACTGTTTATTTAGTTCTGGATGAATGATTTGATATTTCTGGTCTTTGTTTTCAACTGGAGCAGAGGTGCAGGGCATATTCTGTAGGGGAGCTTCACCCCTGAAGCCTAGACAAGGACCCGAGATATCCCACAAGCAGAATTGATGCCTGCAATTTCACCTTGAGAGTGAACACAAAGGGAGAACCAAATAAAATTTCTGTTATCAGGAGACATACATATCTAGTTGCTTGTGAAAGCTATGGATAAACAGATTCATTACTTACTTTGTACTCATACTGACACTGTACAACTTGTTCTTCTCTTGTTCTTCTCTTACAAAAGGTACAGTGATCATGTTTCAGATTTAATGTACGCAAAATGGTATTTGAAAGAATAATTTATCAGTGCTATAAATCTTTTAATGCAAGATAAAAGCCAAAAGATTCAAGAATGTGACCACATATAATCTTGAAATGTAAATGAAATATCAGTTTTAAACTCATTTTAGCGTCTCTGCTGCTTGTTTCTGAGAGCATGCAGCATGGGTATGTACTGGAGGTTTGTTGGAGAGTATCTCCATGTGTGGCTGTGAAAGGAGAGGTCAAGATGAATCAGTTTTACCATGGTGCCACGTGATGCTCTACTGTGAGCCTTGTGAAAACCTAAAGCAGTTTTTACACACTTCAGGTTTTTACTGAAGATTAGAAGCAGAGAGGAGGATTTATCAGCAAAGCGATGAGATGTTTCTCATTTGTGTTTGTTTCTTTTATTGGGATTGATGTTGTACAGGCTTCTCTCCTTACATAACTCAGCTGTTCTATCTGATCTACAAAATTAATTAAGTCCATTCCATCTAAGTAGAAAAAAAAAATACATGGATTAATTTAAATCTCATAACAATACGCAACCAGAAGCAAGAAAAGCAATTAATACTTTAACTTAGAGATAAGCCACAAAATTCATAACAGAGTTCCTAACCTACTGTAAATTTACTGTGAGTAAATTTATGTAAATATATTCATGTAAATATATTCATGATTGTATGCCATCATGAAACACAGCGTTCCAAACACTGTTTTGTCTGTGAAATAGCCAACATTTTTGCATTTAGGAGGAAAATTCTTTTTGTGTTCTTTGGGGAGGGCAAAGAGTCCTCTCCAGACTCAAAGTGCTGGATGTATCACTAAACCATGTCCTCTTTCTGGAAAGAAACCTTTGCCTGTGCTGGCCCCAGCTGTGCCTTACCTGCAGCAAACTAAAGGCTGTTTTGGGGGGGCTAAAGTCACACGTCCTTCATTGGCTGAAAATTCTTCTGCATTGTCCTAAAATATTTGAAAACTAGATTTTCAGTAGCAACATGGCCACTCTAACAGTGTTCAGTGTCAGTTTTTGCTTGCAGGACTTTGGCAAGAAAAATTATTGAGATGCTGAGATTCACCTATTTTTCAGTTGGTTGGGTATTTTTTCAGTGTAATAGCACAACTACTTAAGGAGATAAACTTATTTGATTCCTAACTTACATGAGTAAGGAAAAATTCATTATTTGTGGAAAAAATGTTTTTAGTGTTGTGGATTTAGGTAGCCAGCTCAATTTAAAGACTTGATAGTAACCTTTGAAACTGGATGGAAATGTGAGATTAGGTCATGATAAGGATAAAGATCTAATCCTAGAAAAGCTACACTTTGCTTGGTGTACAACTGAAAGTCCCTTCTTGTGCTTCAAAGATTTTTAAAGGCACTAAAATTCCACAGTGCTTGTGGTTTTGAAATGTGTCCGAGTTTGTTCATCATGCTGGGGAAAACTGGAAAATTAGTAGTGTTTTTGGGGGAGAATTATATATTATTGAAGAATAATATTATACCACTGTACATTTTAGACACTCTGGTCAGTAAGCAGATTACTTTTTTTGGGATTTGCACAAAAAAAAAGTAACAAAGAGTGGCCTAAGTAGCATTGAAAGAAGAGGAATCTCAGTAAATAAAGGAAGTAATTAAAGAGGAAATGAAGGGAGAAAATGGCATAATATTTGTCATTATGATAGGCAGTTTTGTCAGTGGCCATGCTGTTTTCAGAGAGAGTTATAAGGGAGAATTTTAATGAAGCAATCAAGAGGTTTATGGGAAGCTCCTCCCATGGAGCACGAAAGAGACCTTGAAAGTGAACAGCAAAAATTATTTTCTTAATCCTTCTTTTGTTCATTTTTCCTTCCCTCTCATTTTACAGTTTTAGTTAAATTGCAGATTATCCAACTTGACTACAGCAGGCTGTGTTAGCCCAGACATCTTGTACCTGCCTTTGCATGGTCTGGGGAGGTTTTTATGTCATGTTAAAAGCTCAGTTCAAAAAGCAAAAACATCTTCCTTTTCTTTTTTTNTGTGTAGTGCCACAGTGGTTCAACCCTTATCTGTGTCTGTTCTGGATAGCACTTGATAAAGATGATTGAGGGAACAATTTTTCCTGACAGTGCAGCTCTCCCTGGAATGATAAGCTCTGGCTAGTGAGACTAAGTGGGTAACTTCAGTGAAATCACTGTTACATTACCGTAGAGATTATCCTGCACTGGAAAATGAGTGAGCTAAATGATCTAATAAGTATTTTCCATCTGTAATTTCTTGCATATTAAGTACACTTTCCAAGCTTTCCCTTTCTTTTCCAGCTAAGAGCAAAGCCTTGGTTTTCCTAAAAGAAAGAGCAGCAAACCTTGCCTTCCTGAAGGTGAAGGGGTCTTTTGCACAGAGTAAATCTCAACTGCAGATTTTATTCAGAGTGCTTTCTTGGGTGGGAGAGAAAGATGCTACATGTTGCTTGCTATGGCAGCTGGATGTATGGGAGGAAGGGAATTAACAGCACTGATTCAAGCCTTGCAGGAAGAAGTTTTCCCTTTTCCGAGATATAAACATCCATAGCAGGTTTTGTGTCATCTGGGATTCAATTTCTTTTCTAAACCAAGTGAACTGTGCTACAGCAGTTCAGAGGCAGTTTAAAAGTATTCTCTCAGGTCAATTTTGGCCCTGATTGCAAAATTCTAACAAGTGTTTCTATTAGTCTTTCCTGTTTCTGAGGGTATTTTCTCACTCTATCTTTTCGTGAGCTTTTTATTTTCCATCTGCTGATCTTGAACAGCAAAGACTGTTTGAGTACTGGCTTACATCTAAAATCAGGGAGAAAACTTACCTATTCTGAGACCAGTTTTTAGAAATGGGTTCACTTTCTTACCTCCTTTTCACGTATGCCATGCAAAGGATGGGAGGGGGCACAGTGAAAAATAGCTCCAACATGTAAATCTGCAGAGGGCACCCAAGGAATCTGTAGCAGGACATTTACATGGCCCTGCCACTTTCCTAAATGTACTTTGCAGCTGAAAAGGGAGTTTCCTTTATTGCTTTTCTCCAGACTGAGGTCACTGGTGATGTTACATTGCTTCTATTTGTAATGCTTCTATGTATTTTGTTTAGGTGCTTTCTCATAGTGGCTATCAGAAAACATATTGTGCCTCAATAAAGTCAATTAAGTATGTAAAATATCCCACCCAGAGGTGTTTAAAAATGCTTTGGGGAACAATTTTAAGTAAAATAAATAATTTTTAAAAAGTTAAATCTAATCCAGTCCATTTATTGTCAAGTGTAACTGGTCTTTCCCATCCTAGTCTTTCACATTTCTGTGCAGCACAGAGAGTAACTGTCAGCATAACAGCCTTTTGAGATATGCTGGCTGCCAAATATTATCCTGGTTGTAAAAATGAAAGAAACCAATGCAGAAACCCCAGTCAGGCACAGATCCATTCAGAGGGTAAAGCTGTCTGTCTGCTTGACACACAAGGCCACCTCCTGCACGTATCTGTGTGTGTTTGCAGGGGTGTGTGCACACACACGAGCACAAGATGGGCATGCTTATTTTTCCCAGAGGAGAAAGGTGCATTCTCCCTGCTCTCCTCAATAAATCTGGATGTGAGAGAAGGTGCTGACAATTAGACACTCAAGCAGCTGTGGAGCCTCTGGCTATCTGAGGCAGCTTTAACCCCTGCCTTACCTGAAGTGGCACAGGGCTCATCCACTTTGTTTAAGGCTGCTTGAATTGGCCTCTTGTTTTCCCCAGGAGCACTCTTTCCTAGATGCATGAAGAGTGAGTGCATGTAAACTCCCATTCAGCTTTCTTCAAAGATGCGGGTCAGGTTTTATTCCACAAGGTTATTGCACATGGAGTTGGTTATGGAGTTAGACAGTTTTGGTTTTTTCCTGCACCATCAGGGTCCCAGCCCTCTTTGGCTTCCTCTTCCATTGCAGTCACTGCTTATATTTTAAATAAGATTCAACTTGCTTTGTTTTCATTTTTTTAATCATCTCTGGAAACAAAAAAGGTCAAAACAGGGTCCTAATTGTTAATGTAGAGACTAACAGGAGACTACAGCTTGTAGGGGTTATGAACAGGGGACAAAGGTTGTCTTTGACAGACAAAGACAACCACTGATGTGTAGTCAGAATTCATGTCAATCTGGGTTTAATCTGTTGTGTCAACACTGTAAGTAAAGAGTGGAACAGGAAGAAGAGCACCTTAACCTCATGATGGCTGCTGTGATGATTCCCTCTCCTGCTTGTGACACATTCCTGCAGCACTAGGCACTTCCAGATGTTCAGGAAGGTACAGATGCCACCAGTTTCTCCAAGAACAAAGGAAGGCTAAGTTTAGGGCTGCAAGAAATTGAGCATTTTTAGAAATTTGTTCTTGATGAAGGGGAAATAAACTCAGGCAGATGGAAGGTGGATCATAAAAGGAGGCATAGCAAGGTTGTGCAAGGTGCTCACATGTTGATAGATCCTGGGAAGGTCAGCACTGGTAATAGCAAAGAAAACATAATGGAATAGAGCAAACAAAAGATATGAGGATAACTTTCTGTTCAATGAGCTAATGAGATAGGCATAATTCAGGTCTTTGCCCTTAGCTTTTTAATTGTGTGGCATCCCTCCTGGTCATTTATGATGCCCTAAATACACTGCTTTTTTTTAGCTGTTTGTGGAATTAGTTTGTGAGAAGCTTTCCTATGTGTTTAGTGTTTAGGTTCTGATCACTCCTCTGATTTTAGACAAAGAAAAATTCGAATGGATCCTAAATCAATTTCTTGGATTAGACAGTTTTGTATTAAAAGAACTCAAATTCACCTGCAACCCCATAAGTCAGAGTAACTCTTATTCAGACCCAAAGACAGTACTTACCCCAAAGAATTTTCCAATTTATTGATGGTCAGGTCCAAGTCCAAATGAATGTCTCAGGACCACCTTAGGTACAGACCTAGATCCAGACTTAAACTCAAAATATTTAGGAACTCTCTTATCATCCAGATGTTTTGAATTAGTTCATGTTTTGCTAGAAAAGCATCTTGGATTTTCAGTGAGAAAACTCCTTTTATTCCCTTCTGGGATAATGAAAATTTAATTAGACAGATTCCTTAGGCAGTGTCTTTTAGTTTCTCTTTGGCCTAGCTTCTCTCTATCCTCTCAGTGTCCTGTGGATCCACATAAAAATAATTGTTGAGTAATTGCCAGTGAAACAAGAAAAAAATCAGATTTAGTTCAGAGTGGCTCTAGTGCCAGTGGGGCTCAGCTTTGTCAGACCAGGCTCAGACTAAAAATTCATAAGGAATAATGAAAATTTGCCACAGGAAGGAAAACTTCAGTTTTACTCTACTGGATTTTGATTTAGTGTATAAATGAAGAAGTGATTTTCATCAATAATGTAAATTCCAATTTACTTTCACAAATGAAGTGGAACTTGAATACTAAGTTTTCTTAGGACTTGGTGTTCCTGAGAGCTACCAGGCAAGAGAAACTCCTCCAAGCCAAGTGAAGTATCCATGTTTTCTGATAATGGGGTCTAATCTCTGTGCATGGCTTAGAGTAACTTCTGACTGCATCTTTTGAATTAGAATCTGGTTGTGTCTCTTCACTTCCTATGGAAATGGGGTGTGTTCAGTACCTGTCTAAAGTGACCTCCTGCAATATTCCAGAATGTTTGTTAACATCACAATACCAAAAAGTATTTTATAGCTTTGAATTTGAGGTTTTATTCTCTTAAAATTTGCAACTATTTCTTTCCCTATTACTTTCCCTTCTCTATTTACTAAATTTGACTTTTTACAGTTTCCTGTGTTTCTAAATGGAATATTTGTTGCCTGTTCTTTTTTGTCCACCTTCACAAGTGAAAACTGTGAATAATAGTGATGTTTGTACTCTTTCCATCCCAAATTCTACCTCTTCCATGCTGAGAGTAATAGAAGTTTAAAATAATTCATGTAAACAATCATTTTGTCTGCTGGGTAGGGTTTGAGTTTACCTGCTCCTTCTACACTGATTTCCAGTTTTCCGAAGAAATATCATTTACTTAACCAAAGCTTCCTGGAAAATGAGGTACTCAGAGACAGAGCTATTCCTTGTCCACCCAAATGCCATTTTAGACTTGTGCCACTTGCAGATTTTATCTCCAAGAGCTGAAATAATGCAATGGATTTCAGTATCAGAGGGGCTTCATTCCAAAGTGTCCATCACACAAGAGGAAGGACTACTAACAGTGAGAGTCACTGAAGACAGAGCATTTCAGAAAAACTTTTCATCTTGAGAGCTTCCACATGGTCGCAAACATTTGGGTGTGTTATTTTCATGGGACTATTCACAGAACAAAGTGAAAAATTGGCACACTGAATATTGTGTGCATGTGTGCTTTAATTTTTTCTCCTAAATTTTCAAAAAGGACTTTTCTAAATCATGATATTTTCACCAAAAAATATGTTAAATAATACTCAAAAATTGAAAACTAGTGAAAAAACTGGTAAATAATGCAGTAAATGCTTTGCAGCTCCCTGAAAAATCTCCCCCATTTTGTTGCCTGCAGCCTTGGTGGGCTCTTGTTAAATTGGTTATGCTGTCGAGCAAGAGAGTTTGCAGGCACTTGCACGTGGAATTGTTGAACTATCTTTTAAACAGAAAATAGCACTTAGAAATCTTCCTGCTGTGAAGGGACAGCACAGGCAGAGACCCACAGCCACGCCAGTAATCATCTGCCAGGGCATGGGGAGAGGTCTGTCAGCTCCCCGGGTTCAGCTTTTGCTTCTGACTGTGCCTGGTGGTGATGTTCCTGCAAAGTCAGTTCTGCATAGAGGGAAGAAGTATGATTATTACTTCTGTTCAGAAGAAAAGTCTTAAGGGAAGGCATAAGAAAAGGTTGAAAATACATTCCTGTTGTACAATCAGTGAGAGGTAACAATGCTGCTGCCATCTGGACTTTAGGAGTACTTGAGTAAAAATGTTATACAGCCAGAAAACTGTAGGGAAATAAAACAATCACCCTTTCAATGGACAGGCTGCAGTCTGACTGGCAGCTTGAATCTGTCCCATGATTTACACAAAGCCTGGGCATGATTCTGCACTTCCTTGGATGCTACAGGGTGGTTTGTGTGTCTGTGGCTGATGAGCCCAACCAGCTCATCAGAAATCAAGAGCCCTTTCAGGTGGTGCTTCCAGCAGGTCTGTTTTCAGTTTGGCTGTTCAAAATAATAATCTCCATACAATAGAACTAGAGAGAGAAGGGTTTCTTGGTGGTATCACTACCCTTTAAAGCTTAATATTGGTTATTTGAATGTATTAGTGGGCAGGACAGAGAGGGCACAGCTTTGGGAAAATGGCTCTGAGGGACTGGCCCTTTAGCACATTGCAAAGAGATCCTTAAAATGCAGGAGCTTTAAATTTCTTCTGTCTGCTAAAGGAGACCTTGCAGATGGCTCTGCAAGCGTGATTACAGCCCAGCAGAAGATGCAACATGACACACAGGCCAAACTCTGAAAATCAGGTCCAGATCTGGAGCTGGTGTAATTCAGTGCAGTTCTGGTGGCTGCAGGGCTTAGCTGATCCAGTTGAGCTGAGTGGTGTGTGCTGGTGTGAGTGCTGAGGGCGTTTGGTGGTGCTAATTATGAGTGGTTGCTATCAGAGGACAACACGTGGCAACATTTGAGTTGTTTTAATTCATCAATAGATCCTCTGACAGTCTAACCCAGCCTGGGAGTTAATCACAACACAAACCAAAACAAAACAAAAAACCAAATCAAAACAAAAAAACACTCCAAAAATAAAACAACAGCAACAAGGGACCAGAAAAGGACCAGAAAAGTGTGGGTGAGATATTTTACTGTCGGCTTAAGCAACAGATAGGGGTTACACTGGGCTGTTGGAGAAGCTTACTGCTTTCCAGACCTTCCCAACGCTCTGGAATTGTGCTCTGGAATATGAAACAATTCATAACAATTCAGGCAATTTTGCACTGACACTTGAGAGGGCTACTGCCAAGAAGGAAAAAGAGGTGAACCTGTTCCATCAGCTACCATCCTTACCCCTAGGGTCACACAACCTAAGGAATCCTCTCTGCTTTTCTAAAAGTGTGTTTTATAAACCAAGGGGACCAAAAAGAAAGTTTCCTGTGCTTCCCTGATACTTTCCTACTGGAGGAAGAGCTGCTGGGTCATTATGTTTACCTTCCCTTTACAGTCTACATTTTATGTTACTTTCCATACTAAACAGTTTCCTTTCTTTTTCTATGCTTAATACTCTACACTATTTAAATTATTTTGTTACCTTTGTTGCCTATAAATTGTCCTAAAATGACTCAAGATGAAACTGAGGCACTGGTAGCAATAGAGAGAAAGAAACCAAAAAACCCAAAAAACCCAGTTATTTCTGTAGTGAATAATGTAAAGATTTATTTTTTTTTTAATGCAATTCTAAAGGTTGTTGTAAGCCAAATCAGAATTCTGTGTGGGTGCAAGCATTTTATGTAAATATGCAATCAGGCTGTGTAGAAAACTGCTCAAACCTTATGACTGTAGAGGATATACATTTTTCAACTCTCAGACTAATAATCATAATGTTGCTCACATTAAATCTCTCTTGCACCATTATTTCCAGTGGTCAGGCTGATACACTCATACTGAACAAAAAATAACTTAATCTCTCTGTATCTGGGCTAAGTTTCAAAATTAAAATAATAATTGGGCACACTTACTGTTTCTACCACTTCTGTTGTGACTTCTGATTTTGAAAGTAGATGTCAGGTTGTTTAGCAGCAGTCTCTGTAGGACTTTCACTTGGAAAAGTCTTACAAATTTTTAATCCTGACAAATTTAGGATTCTGTGTGCATAGGCTGACACTGCCTTGTTTGTGGAGTGCATCTAAAGCATACCAGGCACAGAAATAATTGATAAAAATGGGAATGTGGCACATGTTTGTCCAATCCTTTATCTCCCTTGTCCATTTAAAGCAGTTTTCTGTCGCTGTTGCCCATTATGTCTTTGCACAACCTCTACCATCATGGGACCTGTAGACAGCACTAAAGGGAAGCTGGAAAACAGCAACAGAGTGGAAGTTTTCCTCTCTGGGTGAAAAGCAACAATTTCCAGGCACATTACTTGAGAGGAGCTTTGGGATTTAACAGGTAACTGAAAGTTTCAGCAATACAGAGGAAAAGGTTCTCCAGTTCTTTGGTGACAGTATTTTAAACTCCCCCAGAGCAGTATTTACTAAAAGTAATTATTTTTCAGTTCTTATCTTCTTTCTAATAATGCAGCACAGATCTGGTCAGATCAGCCAACATCAAAGCTTTTCTGCATCTTAAGAGTGGTGTCTGGTTGCATATTATAGGTATGAGCTGTGTGGAAATGGTAGCTGGAACCTCTCCAGTCACCAACCTCGTGCAAAATCCTGAACCTTTTGAATCCCTAGTAGATATTATGTACTGACATGCTATCCAGGTACTGAGCTTGACAGAGCTAATAATACTATTTATATGTATAATTATTGAAATTACCCATACTCTTTGGGTTTAATGGTGTTCAGTAAATTGGCATGCATAATTTATACATTGCTGCTGTCAACCATCAATCCAACTGTGAGGCAGCAACATGTAAACTGAATGGCAGAATAAAGTGTTTATGGGTTTATTCAGGACAAGATCACCATAAACTATGACACTGGAAGTTTTCACATCAGTCTTTCAGTATTTGTGGGAAATAAAATGCTATCTATGAGATTTCATTTGTTGCATTACTGTAAAACCTCTTCTATAAACAATTCAGGAGACAACAACTACATCCCTCTTCAAAAAGGCCCTAGGGACAGATTTATTGCAGAAGTCAGTGTTACCATTTCTGCTTCAATTTTTGCTATGGTTTAATTTAAACCTCTTATTGAAATGTCAGTCATTTAGTAATGGAAGGGAACCTTAAAAATGTACAAATGCATATACCTTTGAGGCTTAATCAAGAGGTACAGTAGGCAGACCAAATTCAACTATTATTATGATAATTTAGAATAATAATTAAGACTTTCCAATTCTACCTTTAAAAAAGAAATGCTTCAAATAACCATTGTCTTCACACATCTAAATATGCATCTATGTATTTGAAATTACTTCGCCATTCAGGATGTTAATCAAAATGCCAGGGTACATTACAGAGGATCCAAATGCTCCAATTTCATTATATTGCTATGAAGTGCTATTGGTATTATGTTTTCATTTTTATTTTGTGAATGCAGTAAACAACTAATAATTCAAGATGTTCTGAATTTTTTTGCAAGGTGCCAAGTGCTGAAAAAGTGATTAACATGAAATGAGGAAATCTATGAATAGAAACAAAACAGAAACTGCTGAGTTATTTTTGGCACTCTCTAATGAATAAATGGATTGTTTTCAGTGTCTGTCAATGAGTACAACTGAATGTGCACTGTGAGTTGAAATATACTGCCTCACTTTAACTTGTTTGAACCAACAACCTAAATCTAAAGAATTTAAAAAAAAGAAAAATATTTGATATTCATATTCTTATAGATCTAAAATTCATGCTTCTCATAGAAGCAAATTGTCTGCACTTAATCAGTTAAACAGATTTTCATTAAAAATGCATTTTGATTTTATATGTGAATTTCTATGACTAAACACTAGGTCATGGCTAGGGGCTACTTATCAAGTTAAATGTTAGTACAACTTTTCCATGACTTCAAAACATTTCTTTGGCCTCAAGTTAGGGCAGCAAAATAGCTTTCCTTTGATGACTGTTGATTTAAACCACTGCAAGATCACACTGAATGGCTATTAACCCAAGGAAGAGCATTCAAAGGATGTGTAAAATGTAAAGACTTCTGCCAAATGAGAAAGCAATCATGGTACAAATGCATTTAGGATCAAGGTCGTGATGCCACATCAAGCAAGTAGGGTGAGGATAATGCTTACCTACCAAGCACTCTGGATCAAGCATTGCATTTTGTGGCTGTGCCAGTATCCTGCTCTGAACAGGAGTTTGGACAAGACTTCCCAAAATCCCTTCCACTCCAAGTTATCCTGTGGTCCTAACCTGGAAAAGTGTAAATGCAGTTCATGGGCTATGAGTGATGATAGCTAATGACTACGACCTTATGAACGTTTTTCAGAGGTTTCCTAGTTCTAGTTTCTTATATCTTGTCATTCTTGCTGGTGAAATTTAATTTAGTGGGCTATATCAGATATTTAAAAAACAGCATAAAAATTGTATAAAAAGCATAGTGCCTCACATGCTTTCTGCTGAAGCTATCCTCTGCTGTTTTAATAGTCAGAAGAGGGGATTAGTCCCTTTCATCTCATAAAGCAGCTGGCTGCTTGCTGACGGGGCTCCTCCTCTGCCAGAGCAGACTCTCCAGACAGGCCCGTTTGTCCCAGTGAATTTGGAGTGGGTTTGGGTGACCTTCTCAGACACTGACACCCAGAACACAGACCCTGTGGACCTTCCCAAGCCTGGACCACCAGGCACAAAATGTCATGAACACAACCATGATGCCTCTGGGCAGAGAGAGCTGTGCTGTCAAAAAAAGCATTTGAGCAGCAAAGCTTGTGACCTCTTGTTATGCCTCTAATTTTGTATAGCTTGTGTGACAGGAAAAGGGACAGATTTGTGTGCTAATTAGCTACTGGTGAAAGAAAGGCCATATTTTTATCTGAATCCTGTTGAAAATTGTATCCAAAGTTACTGCAGTGTTCAGCAATATCATTTGTAAGTAAAGCTCTGCAACACAGGTCGTGATGTCAAATCCAAGATATCAGCCAGACCTACATGTGAAGACCCTTCAGCTGAACTCTTCAAAACTGGGATTTTGTGTCTTCCAGGTGTCAGGAAGAAGCACAAGGACAAGCAGAAGCTTTGTGACATTCATCCCTTGTGTCTAAACATGCACTTAAAACATTTCTAAGCATAACTTGAAGAGGGAATAAAACCCTGTTCAAACACACTAAAATGATGAAGACTGTGATCAGGTAGTGACTTCAAGAAAGCTGCTCTTGGGGTGCAGTGCAGTACCCTCCCTCACTGCCCATCCCTGCCCTGCAGCCCCCAGCAAGGTCAGCCAGGATGGGACACCAGTGATGACCAGCACTGGCCACAGCCTGACCATCCCCAAGCTGCAGGCCCTGGGCATGGGATGGAGATGAAGGAGCCCCAGGGGGTGATGTCTGGCTTGCTAGGACTCAGTGCAGGGCAGGATGCTGGGCATGGAATTTCGTGTATTCCCATTTGTGCCCATTGCCTGTTGTCCTGTCACTGGGCTCCACTGAAAATGAGCCTGGCTGCCTCTTCTTTACTCCTCCCAGCAGGTGTTTGGACACCTGCATCACAGCCCTGAGCTTTCTCTCCTCTTTGTGTTTGGTTTTATTTTTTTTTTCCTTTTAAAAAATAAATCTGAAAAGTTTACTCTTAGTATTGGCAGGTAAACTACAAATAAAAGGAGAACACAGACCTTTCACTAGATGAATTCTTGGCCATTTCCAGAGTCTCATCCCACACTGTTGCCCTTCATAGCACTCTGGGGGAGGCTTTAGGAAATCTGTGCATTCTTATCCTTGAGAAATACATTCAGTGGAGCTGTGGATGGAGCTGCAGGTTCACCTCTGTGTGGGAGCCTGAGACAAGAGGCTGTGAGCTGCCACCCTTTGCACAGCCAAGGGCACAGGGACCTGTGGCACAGCCAGGGGAGGGACACTGGGACACAGGGCAGAGCCCATGGCTCAGGAGGAACAGCGAGACTTTGGTGTGCTTGGGCTGTGAGGGGTAAAATCCCAGGGGTTCTCTTGCTCAGGGTCCCCCCTTGGAGGCACCAGCTCAGGCTGTGTCTGTGTCACTGCACTGTGGATCAATGGCACTGTGCAATGGGATGTCTGAGGCTCTGCTATGGAAATCCTGGCACTGAGCTGGGCAGGAAACCTGGTGTGGCTGTGAGTGGGGTGTGCAGGGAGTCCAGCAGGGCCCCACTGGGTCACTGGAGCCCCTCCTGTGGAGGGGCCTTGGTCCCAGCAGTGCCAGTCTGTGACACTGGCAGTGGGGCTGCCACAGAGCCTCGGGAATGGTCACACTGGGAAGTTTCCTTAACCCTGTGGAAAAGCAGCTGTAATTCTGTAAGCAGTATTGATTCTTCAAGGTATGCTGACAGCTCGGATAGAAGCCGTGCTGGCCTTGATCCTGTTTGAATGTCTGCATGAAAATGAGACTGAGCATAGGAGAATGATTAATTTCATTTTTGTGACTACATCCCTCTACCCTTTCCACTGCAGATATTCTCCTCTCAGCAGCCACAGGAGTGTCATTGTCAAAGCCAAACTGACAAGACCTCAGGTCCCTGCTGCCCTTCAAAATGTAAAGAGTTCCCCCAGTGTGTGGCTCATGATGAATGGGCTCCCTTCCCAGCAAAGCAAGAAATTGTCTTGTCCTTCGAAATTTCTTTTGTTGCTTCCAAGTTTTACCTCTCTCTGGTGATGGAAGCATCATGCCCTCCTGGAATATCTATGGGTATCCAAAGGGAGCACTGCCCTCTAAAGGTCGAAGGTGAGATGGAATGCAGCTTCCTACAGACCCTATGGAAAAGGGAGGGCTTGTCGGAGGTGCCTTTGTAAAAGTGTTTTAAATGGTAGCCAGGAATTAAGCGTGAAGTCTGAAAGCCCTGAAGCAGCAAAGAGTAAAGGTGTAGCATCACCAGATTTACAGTCAGAATGAGGAATAACACTACAAAAATGTACACAAATCAGTAATGTTCAAAATGTGATCTAGTTTAGAGTTTATAAGCTCTAGCCACGTTTAGGGTTTGTTTTTTGTTTTGTTTTTTAAAAAAAGATAATAGAAAATTCCCAAGTGATATTTTTAATATCTGCTACCCCAATGTTTGTTTTTTACTTACTTGCACAGATCTGCAATTTCGAACTTTCAAAAATCCAGCAGTAGGTTTACCAATAAGAAAATGCCAGGGATAAGAGAGTAAATGGATTAATAAGACACCAAGAGGGTAGCATGTGATGTTGAAGTAAAGAACATATATGAGACCCTGAAATTTGAATTGCTACATTTTTCATGTATCAATAAAAACTAATAGTTAGGCAGGTAAGCTTGGAAGGTTTTCCTACATTTCTGTAATGTATTATGGACTGGAAAGGTTTATTCTAAATAATCCAGTGAAATACAGGTGTTTTTTTTGTGTTTCAGTTAAAAGTTCAGGTCACTTGCTGAAAAGACAAAGCTGCATTTTCTAGGAATACATTTTCACTCTTAAACTGTGGATATAATCTAGAATGTGAACCAGGTTATCTGAACAAAAGAAATTGGATGGAATCTCCAAATGGGAATGATATGCTCTAATGAAATACAAATCTAATGACAGAAATGAGCACAGCAATCCTGGAAGACAATGGCAATTGTAATAATCTATAGGTTGGTATAATTTGGAAATACATAAATTAATATAATTTAGTAATCCCACTATGACCATGGTGTTGGTATGCTGGATGTGACTAAGCACCCAATTCAAAAGTTATCTGAGGATTCTCTGAAGAGGAAGTTCCCACAGTGAGTTAAAATGGATTTAGAGCCAATGTGCACTGCCAGGATATCATAAAAACATTTCTGTGCCAAGAAGGAACAGGCCCAAAGAATCAGATTCTTGTCAGGCACTGCCTTGTAGAAGATTGAGCAGATGCCACTTAGGTCAATGGTTTGATAAATGAGGGAGGATTTTTTTTTTTTTTCTATGAGGAAACTAAGCCTGGAGCAGCCAAGGTCTTGCCAGAGTTCAACTCATGTGCACTGAACTTCTCAGACAGCCCTCATACTGAGCACCAAAGCAGTAGAGCCAAGATTTTTCTCCCACACTGAGAAAAATTTTGAGGACATGAGAGCTTTTCACACCTTTCCACATCGGTTCAGCATAGGAAATTCTCAGGCCTCAGCCTTCTGTCATAAGGGAAGTATTTAAAAGTATTTAAAATCAAATGAAGCCATGTGCAGTTTATTAATGTGCTCCCACACAGCCCTGTGCTGTCTCTACCCTAAACAGCCAAGTGTCATTTGGGACCAGTGGTTTCATGGGCAATCTTTAGTTGGGATAACATTATAATTGTATTTCAGGCTGTCTGGAGAAAGTCTGGAACATACTCTAAAATTAGAAAAGGAGTAACTTGTAGGGCAGTAACAGCAGTTCAGAGATAGGTTATGTATGGCTATACCAGGATATAAGGATTTCTTTTTTCAACAATTTGCAACTATTAAATGTTTGCTGTTATCTGAAAATTATTTGCTCTTAATAAATATTTCTCACCTTTGCTTTGCCTTTTTTTTCTTTTTTAGCTTAGCTTTAATCCATAAGAAACAAATACAAATTATGTGGTATTGTCTGTAGAAAATCTATCTTCAGATAAAATCAGTTAATTCTACCTCAGTTAATTTTATCAAATTTAAGTTGAGGCAGCCATCAGTAAAAGTGTCAAATGCAGCTTCAGAATTATTAACTGTATTCCTGGTGCATTGTGGTATTAGAACCTCCCTTTTTAGTTTTCCCATTTGATCATCTGAAACTTTCATAGGAAATGAAACAAAAATTACTTACCAGATCATGGTGCAATCAGTGTAATTTTGGATAATTTTCTCAGCAGAACATTTTGACAAAGTAATAAACCTATGGGGTGGAATGGAAGTATTTTCTACTCTTTTCTTTCTGCTCTGTGTAATATTTGCATTCTCAACAAAGTCTCCTGTAGTGCCCATAGCTTTCTGAAGTATGAAGTCTGACTATGAAGAAGTATTATGCATTGTATTAGATTTAATAAATTATGGTAAAATTGAGGAGCAGAGATTTCCTGGCAGGTTAATGCAAGAAAACAGGGATTTGAGGTAATCCCTGAGAAATATTTAACACAGAATCAGGTTTTCATTGCTGGAATAGTGATAGTAAAGCAGGGCTTTCTGTCATTTGGTTTCTGTAAAGAATATTGCTTTCAGTAACCTTCATCAAATTTCATTTGACTTGCATTTAATAATATTTTCATAACCTTTCACACTTGCTCGTGTCTTTCTGGAAAGGAAGCTCATCTTTGTGGCAAAGGCTTCCAATGTAAGTTCACAGAGCTTCACTAAAACCAATCGAGTTACACTGTAATGCACCTACCCTTTTTTCAAACTTTCAAAAGAATATTTAGTTTTTCTTTAGTGAGGGCTCTTGGGAATACCTATTTGATTGTGGTACCTTTCTGTGCCTGAGTGATTTACAGTGATTTTCCTATATATGCAGTGATTTTTAGGGGTCTGCCTGCAGCTAATTTTAATGAGAACTGTGGCTAAATCAATGTGCTCTGTTTCAAATAACCATATCCATTGAGTCTTTCAATGTGTTCTGGATTTTTTTGATATGGCTTTTTATCAACATGAAATGTGTATCTCCATTAACTACTCCCTGGTCATGTTTAAAGCAGGATAAATGCCAAGAAATCAAAGGTTATTTATATTTTCTGCCTGAGAACCAATTACTTAATCTAAAGACACAATAAACAGGTAATCTTATGTAGGCCAGATGTTGTCCTGGAATTTGAGATATTGGGCCAGAAATACTTATTATACCTCTTGCTTACCCTGTATCCAAGTGTGTTTGTACTCTGCTATGTCCTTCAAGTAATTTCCATGGCTTACAGAAGCCCTGCATGTGAAGAATAACTACTTTATTTGCTTTTTCAGGTTATGTGTTTGCACAGAAACCACATGAAAAGGGTAGAAATTTAAAATGCATTTGTGTAAGTACTTCTAAAAATTGAAGCTAGCACATATTTGCCTGCTGCAAAACAGAATCAAATTCTGGTAGTTTGAGACCTGTCTCAGAAACAATCCCAAAACTGGTCCCTAATGTTGAAGTTTTGCATGTTTAGCTGGCTGCAGTGGGGTGATACCCCTGACTGTGCTTGCTCTGTTACTTGGTTGTTTTAAAGGAGCATATCTGTAACCCTTCTGGCAATGGAACATTATCTTCTGCTGCTGTGAAACTTTTCTCTTGTTCATTGATAGCATTTTATTTTTCCAAATAAAAAGTTGAACTTAGTGATTGAAAATCTTCCCACTGCCATAAAATTCTGTAATTTTTTATTGAATGGATTAACTATCTACTGTTTCTATAACTGATACAACTTCAAAGAAAAACATTTTATCCTGGCTCAGAGACTGTACAATTTCCCAGTGTAAGTACTTATGTTGTTTTCCAATAGAAATAAAAAAAAATTAATAATCATGGTAGCAAATAGTTTATATGCAGTAAGTTCACTGTGTGCATTTATCAGCTTATGTCTGTAGTTACCCATTTAATTTCTGTTCATTATTTATACTTCAATTCAATCTCCTCTGAAAGCTTAATGCCATAGGAGAAATTCCTTCTCCTTGTCCCAGTGTGATGAGAAATTGCACCCAAAATTTTAAGCACAGAATATTTTTTCTTTTTTTTCCCTTTTTCCCCGTGTTCCTTCATCATTCTGATCAAGTCAGCTTTAAGTGTTTAAAGAATGCTTAACCTTGTGTTTGTAGTATCCTCTCTGGCTGCAGAAGCCAAAATAACACATGTACCACAGTGCCAAGCTTTGGAAGATGAACCTTCTGCTATGAATATACAGTGATTTTCCTCTGTCCAACATCTGTTTCAAAGGCTCAATCCTGATCTCTCCCTGAAAACTCATGGGGTCACTGGCTGTCTTTATTCCCAGCTGAATCCTAAGGGGGTGAATCATTCTCAGCATTTTTCAGGGGACATTTATGGCGACTGAGCCTGCTCCAGCTGAAAAATGCGAGTCAAATAATAGTGTGGAATGAAACCAAAGAGAGACTGCATTCTCCACTGATGACTTCCTGCACCCTAATTGCTGCACAGGTCCTTTTGGTTGTTACTATGTTCTTTTGCTCATTGTAAGAGAGATACCACGATAGCTAATGTGGTCTGTGGTTTATTAGCCCTCATGAGACGTGTTTTTCCTTTACACTTTAATTCTCTATGTCATTGTTTGCTTGGAGAAAAGAATATCAAGAAGGTGAGACCCCCAAATTTTTTCATACATGCTTTCCCATTTCTGTTCAAAAGATTTATTTAAGGTATTTATTAGCTTCCCTAAATAACATTCTAATCAAGCATTTAGATCACTTCAGTAACGAATGTTTATTTTTATAAGCAATACTTTAATTTGACACTTTGCACAATGCATGTGCAATAAGCATGCCAAGTTTGATGGATAAATATGAAGAAAAAATCATATTACCTAATAAATAATGTTGGATTTTGATATCCCACTCATTTAAAGCAAACTTGTCATGGTTTATTAACTGTATTAACTGGTGGCTTTTTTATATCTGGTCATAAATAATATGGAGCATTTCTGAAAAATGCCCCTTTCAAAGGACATAATATTACCCCTTTATTGTCACAGATTATTCATATCTTCTCTGTGGTGGGCAAGTTGCCAGTGCAGCAACACGTATTTGAGCATATCTCACATTCTGAACCTTTGCCTCGTCTCTTGGGATGAAAATTACTGAGGCAGAGGTGGTTGTAGTAAGGAAATTGGTAGGGCAGCACATCTTTAGAGATGTGGACCTGAATTTACAGAGTTGTTTATCTAATTGAGTATGACTCTTCCTTTTTTCATTTTCCAGTGTTGTCTTGCAAAACTTGGTTTACTAGACGAGCCTGAGGTAAATAGAGCAGTATAACTGGGCTGTGTTATCTCAGTAATGAAAACATTCACTTCTTAACAGAGCTGTGTTCTTGATTATGTCGCTGTTACCCTTTATGGAAGTCTCAATTTGCATAAATACAGATTCCAGCAAAAGGTTTTTAAAATCTTACCACCTTTATGACATTAAATTCAGCATGTGGGCAACTGGGTCAAGTGGAAGGTGTCCCTGCCCATGGCAGGGGGATTGGAAACAGATGATCTCTAAAGTCCCTTCTAACCCAGGTCATTCTGTGATTCCATCATTTCCTCTTTTAGATTCTTGCTTTTGCTCTCTTTTCTTTCATTCCTCTGCATACTATTTTTCATCCGCCTCAGGGGTTCATCTCACATTTATTTCTTCCCTTTATCTTTATTTTAACTTCAGGCTGACTCTTTATGTTAGCTGATAAACACTGGTACTTGATTGAGTTGGTCTCTCCAGATGAGACTGTCACTCTGCCTCCTTTCTCAGCCCTTCTTTCCCAGCATCTGCTTTCCACGACCACTCCTGTGCAGAGGAGTGCAAAGGACACAGACCTTTAGCACAATCATGGTTATGGCATTTTCTGCAGCTCTGCTCAATGATCCCCTTTAATTCGGTAGCCTCTTGTAATGAATTAGTTGGAATCTGGGAGGGATGGGAAAGGAAGGGGAATGTGTATTTTAAAGAGCTCTGATTAATAGAAGAGCACATCTCTCTTCTGCCTGATACCTTCTCAGTAGGGAAAGTGTTAGTCCCTAGAACCAAAAGGAATTCCTAAATGTGGGGAACCTGACAGGGTGGAAGGCATTGTGGTTTACAGCACAGAGGACAGCTGGGAAAAAAAAAAATTGCTCCTTGGCCTCCGTTCCATAATTTGAGCTGTAAGTGGAAAGGTTTTGTCTTTACCCTGTGCCTGCAGTGGCTAGATTGCTCACTTCCCTGCAAGCTACCCCAAAATGGCACATCTTCCTGCATTCACAGGAACAGTATACAGAGAAAAGGGCAGTATACAGAGAAAAGGGAACAGGTGTTCCCTTTTCCTCTCATCCACAACCTGTGGTGGGTCCCAGTTGTTTTGTATTGCTGCTGTTATTCTAGGTTAATTATTTGCTGTACTGGATAACTCCTTCAGATTGTATCTTTATGCAGCATTATGTATTTACACCCTCATTATGATTTTAATAATGCATTTCATTACAGTTGGCAATTGATGGTTTTCATTACTGAACAAACTGTCAATTTACTGCTAATGCTGCTTTAATTATTGACTTACTTTGATTTCCTTGGTTTAATTCTTTCCATCTGCGAGGAAAAAGATCTATGTATTTGTGGAACTGGAAATTTTAGATTAAAAGTTTAAAGTTTTCTCAGAGGGCTTTTATAAAAATTATTGCTAAATTTCTTAGTTAAGAATTTCTGTCCTGTTCTATTTCAGCATGTGTTTGTCAGTCCAGAATAGCTCATGGCTCACTGGAGACCTCAGGATAGGGCAGAAGTGATGGTAACATTATGTAGCCATGAATACAGGATTTCAAACATTACTTTTACTCAAGTCTGACTTGAAGATACTGAGTATGGTGCCTAAGTGTTACCTGCTGTAGAGTTCATCTTTCTGAAAAGGTAAAGGTTTGTGGAGACTACACTGTATTTGCCATAACATACAGTTCCCATACTAACTTTTATACTTTTTTCAATAATTGGGAACACGTGCAAATGCAGTCTCTTCTTTGTAGTCCTGTCTTCCACAGTCTTTATTGAGAGGAGACTGGAAGAGAGAAAGTAAATTTTGATGACTCTTCAGAACTGTTCTGGTAGCCAGAGTTTTAAGATGTGTGTCACTCTTTGATGGAGGATCCAACCAGGTGTTGTGCATGTACTGCAAAGGGGCTGCAACAACTTTGCCTTTCCTTAACCCCAAAAAGCTGCAATATTTGGACATGTAGATGTGGAACTGATGAACTTGCTTTAGTGATGGATTTGGTAGTGCTGGATTAAGGGTTAGACTTGATGATCCTACAGGTCTTTTTCAACCTACATGGTTCTGTGGTTCTGTGGCTGAAGCTGTTGATATAGCTTGGAACCTGTTTCTGGTTTATTCATATGACAAGTCATGCCTGTTCATGGGATTTGATTTTCCAGAGGTCTGTGCCAATTTTCTGTTAGTGTGTTTGTGCTGATTTCTGGCAAGTTGCATATGCTTTGTTCCTCCCAGTCATATGATGGGAAATACAAACATCAAGATAACTTCAAACCACATATAGAAGAAGAGGAAAAGCAGGTTTTAATCACTGTGTGGCAGGGGTCAGTTCTTGTAGTCGGGAGTAACTTCTCTCTCTATGTTTGTATAGTGACATTTAATCTCAGTGGACAGTCATGTGAGAGAATTTATTGTTTCCTCTCAACTTTTAATGGGATCTAATCAAACTTGAAGGTAAACAAACAAATCATGAGCCTGTTATGTAGAAATAAATAATTCTAAGTCAGTCTGAGGTGGGGGCCAGTAGTGTAAGCGGGCTTGCACTAACCCAGGAGGGGATATGTGAATGTAGAAAAGAAGGGAGGGGACTGCTATCTGACAAATGAGAAAAAATTATTTAGTTGGGAACATTCATAGACCAAATCCTTGAACACTATTATGCAGATGCTTATTGACCTCAGGATCTGAACAGTGATATTTTAAAGACTTTACTCTGTGGACGTATTTTGGCATTGTATTTATTGCACCAAAATCGAAACCAACAACCAGTATATAAAAATAAGGAGGAAAAATGAGTAATGACATTCCTTACTAACTAACTAACTAACTAACTAACTAACTAAATAAATAAATAAATAAAGCATTATACTTGGTTGAACGTATAGAAATTAATGTACACAACAGACATTTAATAAAAATTTAGGTTAGTTTTAACATAAATAACTTGCATGTAACCAGTGTATGTGTGCTAACTCAATTAGAAATGTATTTCCATCAGCCCTGGGGACCTGTAAAAATCAAAGTTTACCACAGATATCATCTGGGCTTATGTGCTGGCAAACAATCAGTTTTGTCCTGCCTTTCCAGTCCACTGTCTAATCTGCCTCAGCTTTCCCAGCTCAGTGCTGCTCCTCTGCCTCACTTGCAGCAGAAGGTGGTTTGTCCCCATGTGTCAGGAGGGCAAAGCAGTGATTTACTGGAAAATCCTCTTGGATTTTCCTCTTGGACTAGCTGTATGAAATGTGAGAGCTGAGTTACTCACAGGGTAGGAAGAGAAAGCAGATCAGTCCTGAGGAAAAGAGGATTTTTCTCCCTACCAGCCCCTTGCTGTGACTGTGTTACCTCCAGGGAGCTTGTGGGAGTGCTGCCTGCCACCCTGCCTCGCTGACTGTCCCTCTCCAGGGATGGGGAGCATCAGCTGCTGACCTTCATGTGAGAAGCAGGCCTGTGAAAGCAGAAGGAAATAAAGCTTTTTGGCCTTCCTGCAGCAGCCCTGGCCAGCAGCTCTTCCTCTAGAAGTGGGCAAGCAGAGAGAGCAAGTGGCCACATGCTCCCCTCCAGCTCTCACGGGCATCAAAAGCAGGCTCCTCTCACTGGCTCAGATTGCCAGCAGGAAAAGGTAATTCCCACCTCCCTGGAAAAAGGCATCCTTTAAGAAATATCTTTGTCACTCATTCTAATAACTATCAGGGATATCTGCTAAAAACTGGGAGAAACCACTGCACCATTTCTATCCTGAAGCACATCTTGACTCTGACTCTGTGGAGAATGAGACTGAACCTTTGCTCTGCTCAAGAAACACCAGAAAGATTTTGGGAAACCGATCATGTTTCAGAGCAGTACTAAAATTTTGCAAAATGTAGCTCCCTCTGGTGATGTGCAATAAAATATGTACTAGGAGGCAACAGCAGAAGACATGAAATTCTTACTATTCCAATTTTAGAAGCTATTTGCTTAGAGCAGCAAAGGCTTATTTTGATGTGCAAGAAGTTTGATGCATATTATGCAGAATTGCTTATAGTGTCTCTCAAAATCTCCAAATTCTGTCAAAATTAGCTGGCATTCAATCACAGTAGAGTTAGTTCTTCAAAATTAGGATGCAGTTCAGAAACCTGATGTCTTATCTACTTATTATGGCATCTTTTTAAAACTTTAGAAAATAAGCTATCTAGATAATAAAATCCTCTCTAGAGGATTTCCTGCATAGTTTTCAGTGAATTTTGGAGAATACCTCTGAGAGAGTGATGTGATTATACAAAAGATAGACCAAAAGCAAGGGGAAAATATAATTAAAACAGATTTTCTTTTCAGTGAATATCTAAGTTAAAGTTTTTATGTTGTAGAAATGCTGAAGTTTTGGAATGAATAATGCTGGGTTTGTTAAACTCTGCTGGTATTTCATTGGTACCAACAATGCAAAATGATCAAGTTCCATTCTTGGCATCATTATTGAAATCGTGTTATTAAATCCTAAAAAGTGAATAAGCAAAATTAAATGATATGCAGTCCTTTATCAGTAGTTCTTGATTGAATTTGGTCAGTTTGTAGATATTTTTATTGTTTTATTGTTTTTCTGACAGACATCCCTCCACACTCCTGCAGCAGTCCTAAGGCTATATCTGGTTATATTTATCCTGTACACAGAACATTTTAGCCTCTCACTTGACCTTATGTATCAACAGGAAAGGAACTGAATTTTTAAGTGAATTTCTCATGAGTAAAACAGGTTAATTTTAAAGAGAGTGAGAATCTCTGGGTTTTGCCATGGATAGAGTTAGTCGTGGGCTTTATTTATTTTTCTGACACAGTTGCTATATTAGAGTTGTTAGTGCATGCTAAAGACTGCCTTTTAGATGCAGAAAGTTTAAACAGAGAAAAAGAAGGAAAGAAAAATAAAAGTAAGAATGGAGTTGACATTGATAACTAACTCAGGTGTAGTTGTCTTTGGTACATGAGTCTAAATTTAAGTGAAATTAATCTTATTCAATTAACTAAGAGAAGACTGAATATGGGACAGATGTTCAGTGATGCCAAATTTATTTTGGTTTAGCTTGAAAAATTCTCACAGTACCTAGGCTAGTGATTGACTCTAAGCCCATTTCATTGGTTTCCAGTGCCTGTCTTTTTAATTTCTAATGAAAACATACTGCAGTATCTATTTTCTAGGGAGACATATATTTTCTTTTCTCATATGAAAATATATTGTAGCATATTTCCTATAGAGAGAAAGTGAAAACTATATATATTTTTAATAATTATATATGCTGTTTATTTTGAATAAGCACATAAGGTATTTAAAATATGAAAAGCATGTCCACATTGTAATACTGTCTTAATTGAACTGTGGGATCTATTAGATTATTTGTATCATTTCCATTGACACTTATGCATATTGAAGGAGTCATCAGAATATTCTAGTTAGAGAAATATTATCATGGAACTGAAATAATGCATGATTAGATGACCACACTATTTCAGAAATGTGCCAGACACAGGAATTAAGGTCACTTCTTATTTACTTCAGGTCATTTATTTTAAATACATTGTCCAGAGATATTTTTCCTTGTGTAGTTGGCACAGAAATGCTGTGAAACAATCTTTCAGATGCTATCATAATTTTTCAGTTTTATGTTGAAAGGAAGACACCTACAAAGATTAGAAGATACTGATTTGAATGTAGGGAAAATGGGTAGATTTCAGTCTCAGTCCTGATACTGGATTTTAGAAAAAACTCAGTTGTAAGGCTTTTTCTTCCATCTAATTAACTGTTGTGACTTGAATGTTGAGTTTGGGTTTTTTTATTTGTTTGTTTGTAGACTCGAGAGGAGAAGGGGGTTTGAGCTAGATTTATCTTTTTTTATATATATAATTTCAAAGATAATGACAGGACATACATCATGTCAAATTAAACACATTTGGAAGTCTTTGTGGACTATGCAATCTCTCTTATTATCATACTGCCCAAAAGTTCTGCTAATTACAATTTTTTTGTTCTTTTTGACACTGGGAATCTACAAAAAGCACTGGGAACTTTGAGTCTCCGTCCACATCTGGCCAAAATGTTCACTGAGCAATGGAGGAGAAAAATCAACACAGAAGATCTCTTGTGTCACTTCATGGTTTTCCAGCACACAAAATATCAAGTTTCCAGTGATACTCATACCAATTTGATCTCATCTCCCAGCTGAAAACTACAATAAGTTGGTGTTGTAAAAAGAAATGTAAGATTCCTTAAGTACTTTTTGAGGTAGAAGAAGCAACCCTAGTGGAGGAAAACTAGATTATTTTGAATATATATATATGAGTAGCATATAAATTATAATAAGTATTATATAAGTATATTAATCTTTCTTTTGTGGAATATTTTCCCCATAATCGAGGCAGGCTTGTGCCCTCTCACTTGAATTTTCTCTTTTCTGTTTGAAGGCTCTTTCTGATGCCTGCCCACAGATGAGCAGGCTGCTCACAGAGGTCATGGGCAAGAGTTGTTCTGGTTTGAGTATAACCCCCTCAGTGGGGCTGTGAGATTAAAGTTATAGTCTGTCTCCAAGAAGACCATTATCATTATAAAGTAACACACACCATTAAAGAGAAGCTCGATGAAGACCATTATCATTAGGAAGTAACACCTCATTAGACAGCATCTTCAGCTGCACAGCCCATTGAGGAGGGTACCCTGGTAATGTGACAGCTCTCCAGAGTGACATCAGTCAGTCTGCCAGCTTCACCAGGGGTTACTCATGTCTCAGGGATTCCTCTCCTCACCCTTGCTTAGCCACAAGTTGTTAAATAAAAGGAGTTGCTTCGGGATAATCCCCGGGGATCTTTGAAAGTTAAAATTCCCACCAGAGCTGTGATAGTTTGATTTGCTCCAAACACACTCAGTTTTCTCTTTGGCTATATAATCCTGTCCTCCCCTCTGCAGGGTTATTGAATCAAAGATAAGTTTGTTCTCTATCACAGTTACAGGAAGAATTTCTCTTACCAATCTGTTTTCATAGCCATTCTCATCATGCTGTACTCACAATAAGATGTGTGTTAGGTATTATTTTACGCCAATATGCTGTTCTTCACTAAAACAGTGTACTTTGTATTCCTAAAATACATTCTTCTGGCTTGTGTCTTTGCATAAATTCTAGTATGTAAAACACCTTTAGCTGCTCTTTTGCAAGGAACCATGTTTTTTTAAGTGAAGTCATTAATTTTCTGCTTCCAGGCATATCTTCTGGGAAAATAGTTCAGAAAAGTTCCAAACTTCTATAGCATGTTTTTAGGAGCCAGTAGAGGGTGCATTTTCCACAGTGTTTTCCACAGCACACTTTAATTGGTACTGCAATTAAGTATGTGAATAGAAATAATCTGTAGCAAATATATTACATTAGAATTAATATTCAGGAAAGCAGAACAAAATCTATCCATAAAATGATTGGGCCATTTCTTTTTAAGCATTTCATCTTAATTTTACAATAATAGAACACCAGCTGAAATATTTTCTTCTCTTCTTTTCTTCCTTTTTGCATCTAATGGCTTAAAATGGCTTCCCTTTATTACATGGCCTGGATACATGAGCATAATAATTATAATATCATTACTTTAGCCACTTTGCAGTATATCTGACTGGTGAATGGGATTGAATGAATGCCTTCCTCCTTTAACAAGGATCTCCTGGAATGCAGGTTGAGCCACAAATGTCTCAGTCATCCTCACAGAAAATGTGACATTTCTGCTCCCCTTTAGAGGGCCAGAATTGAGAACCAGTTCACAATCAGGATGTGGTAGGTGTGCTGGGAGGAGCAAGAGTCTGTGAAAACAGACAAGCTACGTGATCTTCACACCAACCCCAAATACTGCAGTGACCTGAGGAGATGTGAAGGAAAGCCTAGTGAGGGAAAATCTCCACAAATATGCAATTATTTAACCTTGAATATGGTTTTGCCTCTTGGGAGCACTATGATCTGTGGAGCCACTGTTTATTTTGTAAACATATCAAGAAAAACAGTTTCAGAAACAAAGTCCAGATTTTCTTTCCATTTTCCATCACATAATTATAAGGAAGTCTCGGTATTTGTTGGTATTTTCCAATACACTTCAAGAACAGGAGAGCATTTCCCTTCCACAGCAGATGAGGATAAGGCCATATTAACTGCACAGCAAAGTGTGTCCCTTGGCACCCATTGAGCAAATCCTGGGGCATGGAAACGTAGGCAAAGTTAAATGAAACAGCCCTGGAGCAGCTCACTGTTCCTTCCTTGGAGAATGCTTGGCAGAAGGCATTTCTGCCACCCACATCAGAGCTGCTGGGCACCCCTGAGAAGGTCAGTGGAAAGCTGGGTACAAGAATGGGGATGTCTTTGTGGAAGCCATTCCCACATCCATGAGGAAAACGAGAGGGCCTTGCTGCACTCAGCAAAGATGAGGCACATTACTCTGCACAGGAGATCTTCTCACCTCTGGAGCTATAAATAGGGGTGTGGAATTAGCAGCCAATATGTTTCTGTGTCACTGTATGTGTAATGTCTCTGTAATGTTCAATTTGCTACATGACAGGTACTTAACTCTGTTTTGAGCAGCACACATTCTCAAGAGGTCATTCAGAATGTAACTTTCAGACATGGTCACTCCTAATATATCTTTTTCTTGAAGATTTGCTTTTAATATATTTCTGCATTTGATATTCCCTCTTATTCATTTGAGAGTATTTTAGAACATAACACTTTGGTGTTTGTTTTTTTTTTTTTTTCTTTCAATAGAGAAATATAAAGTTTAGGGCTCCCAACGTCATTTGAAACAATTTGTAATATAGTTAATTCTCACTGGTGAATCCCAATGGCACTATATTCTCTTACAGTATAGTTCTCTTAATTTCTGATTAAACTGATTATTTCTAATGGATATCTAAAACAACATTACTGCCAAATTCTGTGATGCTGATAAGATCATCTTTAATTTAAGCAATGAGAGGAGGAATTCAACAGTGACTGTCTAATCTCTGCATCTAGTTTAGGATGCAAGAAGAGAAAATGAGTGTAAGAGATAAAACAAAGTACTAAATTTACTAGATCAATATCTACATAAATAAAACACAGAGTTGTAGTGCTCTGCCTATTTCCTCTAGACAAATTAATTAGAAAAAAACTTATCATTATGTCCTGACCAAAATCTAAAAGCAAACGGCCAAAACTTGAACCTGGGATGCAGGATTTCAGGTGAGATCAGAAGAATGAGGTCAGCTTTATGTTGAAAGGCTTCTGTGTCTGTATTGTGAGGGAACTTGTGGCTGGGATCTGCTCAGAATGGGAGCTTGCCTTTCTCATTTGTCTTTGCACTTTTTTAGTTGGCCTCTGGTCCTCACAGTAGGCAGTAAAGGAATAGAGGCAAAGTAAAAGACAAAAATCTTGGAGCTTAGCTGGGCTGTGTTTGTTCCAAAAAGAGATTTCAGCCCTGATGGCCAGAAAAAGTCAGATTTGCCCCATTGTGTTGCACGGTAGGGTTGTCTTTAGGGAAAAGAAGTTTCATCTGCTGTCAAGGAAGACAGAAATTAAGAAATGTGTTTGAGTAAAAAAATCTACATCATTATTGACTGGAGTAGTGGGAAGGATGAATCAAATAGAGCACTTGAAGATCAAGACTGCTTTTGGCAAGCACAATGGCAGGGAAGTTTTTGGTGTTTCTCAGACAATCCATCTGAATACAGACATGAATCATCTGTAGCATTATTAATATTGGGATAAATACTGGGAAACATTCAATTCTGATACATCAGTAAAATATCTTGACTTTCCTGAAATATACTGTATCCTGCTACTATTAAAAGAAATAGTAACACAGTTAAGCTTGCAAGTGCCAGCCAACAGATTTCTTCACTTAAATTATCGATCAGTCCTACAGGTTTTCTTTTTAAAATATTTTACCTTCTTTAACTGTTGCCACAGTGGTATCTAATTGAGCAGTCATTATTTCAGTCAGCCAAAATTAAATGGAAGGATAAATATTTTCAGAGAGACAAAGTTTGAAAAATGAAGGAAATTAACTTCTGCAAGCAGATGAACCGTGAAGAGCCAGGGGCTCAACAGGAGAGACATGAAAGCAAACAGACCTGCTGGTTGCATATCAGTGTAGTTAGGGTTCTGGAACAAATAGAGATTAAAAGATATGAAATGCAAAACATTAAGGGGAAAAGACTGTAAAAGTTGTGTAAATGTGTTATACAAAGTGATTTTATAAATGGAGTTCTAGTGCATGCTTTATTTGGATTCACTGTGGCATTTGATACGAAGTAATTAGTGAAGCATGAGAAGACAGGGTTTTAGCAGAGTGACTGTAAAGCAGTTAGAAATTGAATGAAAGCCAAATAATAATGGGAAAACTGGAAAAATCATACATTCATTAGCAGGATTCTTCAGGAGTTGGATCTGCATTATTTAATATTTTCAGTATTAAAATGTACTGGCAAGTTTTGCTGTTGACAAAGTTATTACATGGAAAGATCTCCATGATCTGTCATAAGAGGAAAACATCTGAGGAAGGGAACTTTTGGTTCCTCTGAGTTTCACCAGGGTATTTGGACTATGGAAGTGATGTAGCCCTGAGAATGAGACCCTAGGATGTGACTATTTATCTATTGCTAATAGAGACAGGAATTCCTGACATTGTGCAGGGCACTGGTGGGCTCTCACTGGAACATAATGGACAGTCCTCCTCCTCCAGGTTCAGAAGACTTAGACTGGGAGAGATGCAAAGTAAAGCTACTACAGTAACCAGAGTTCACAAAAGATGAAAGATATTGTCTTAGACAAAATGTGAAAAATTGAAAAAAAAATGAGTCTTTACAATTGCTCTCTATAACTGCCTCAACAGGAAAAAGAAAATGGGGAAAACGGGGAAAGGGCTCAGGGAAAATATCACTAGAGAAGTTGTTAGGTAGAAAATGGTGGCAGATAAATGTATATACGTTTGAAAATAAAGAAGTTTTTAAGTGGCAGAGTCATGAGATGCTGGAAAATAATCTCCCACTGGGAGTCACGGGGGCAAAAAGTTAATTGGTTTTAAGATGGAGATTAATCCTATTTTTAAACAGATTCTATGAGATGGCCACCTGTAATAACAGGGAATTGGACTTTGTTCTGCAAGCTTTCTGCACAAGCCAGGTTCCAGCAGTTCTGCCATGAGTCTTCCAGTGCCTTGGCATTTTTTTCAAGTCTCTAAGGGCTTGTAGCAGTGTGAAAATCTATTCTTTCAGTAACTGCCTTCTTGAAATGATTACAGTGAACTTGAAAATGTGAACTTTAAGGGTTCAATACCTAAGAAAAAAATAAGGCCCCATTTACATATATTTTAATACTTGCAAGATTTATTGCCTTAATATCTAGGAGCTGGAGACAGTGAATTGAAGAACCTGAATGATAATCCTTTATTGACTATCAAATACTGTCTATGACATCTTGTTTCAATTCCTATATATACTTTAGACTGTGTATTTCAGAACTTGACCTTTGTTTGCCCTCTCCTATTTTTTAATGTGAACTCAGCTTACCTTTAATCTTAAAATCCCCACTAAAACTGAAATGTATCACTCTGCAAACTATTTACACCTTGATCTTGTTCTTGAAAAAACTTTAAACTTTCATGTCTGGTGCATGCCAGTGAAAAATGTCTGTGAATGATCAATTATTTCAATAGGGCAGCTGGTAGGGAAATTAACACCTATGCCTCTGTAAGCTGAATTATGAGCCTGATTTGGAGCTCATGTGAGCTCTGGGTGATGGGGATGCTCAGGGAAGGCCCTCTCAGGAAGGATGGCTGTGAACCAGATCCAGGATCCTCTTTTTTCCACCTGAATACTCTGCAAAATGCAGTGAAATGTTTTTTTACAGTGCTCAAGACACTTTCTTGGCTTGCTGAATGGGAAATGCTGTGCTCTGGTGCGTTTCAAGCCTCAAAAGTGATGTGCAATTGGTGCTGTATTGAAATGCCTTTTAAAAATCCAATCAGAATCATTGATTTTTCATAGACAGAGCTCAGTTTGCCATTGAGTTGCATTCCTCACAAACCCCTCAGAAATGTAGCATGCCAATAAAACAGACAGGATGATTACAAAATCACTATCAGTTTTGGCTGTGATGCATGCTTTGGCATCTTTGCATTTTTTAGTTTATTATTTTATTTATTTTTATTAATGTTTTATTTTTTTCCAAGACTGAAGTGCCAAGAACATTATTTTATTTTCCAGCTGCCCACTAAACTCCCAAAACTAAATAGGTAAAATTCCAGACTTTAGTGAGTTCCCTTTCCTAACTGTGATCCATCTGCAAATAACAGTAAAATATTAAAACAACATTCTAGGCAGATATATAAAATCCAACCATATTTTAAAACTTAAAAGTTGAATGTATATTTTAAAGATAAACAGACTTAAGGTAAAGCAGTAATTGCAATTTCAGTGGCTTTGGGAAGATGTCTTTGGTTTGGATTTTTTTAAATCTGTTTCAGCTTTATAAGAAATGCAGACAAATAACAGAAGTTTTGCATATGCTAAGGAATGGATACATAGCAGATGAAAATCAGTGTACCTCCACTGAAACCAATGAAGCTTTTCAAGATCAAAAAATCAGAGAGAACCAAAATTTGGCCTATTATTTTTATGGCTTTTCATAGACAGCTCAGTTTTC
>VXBR01003448.1:382214-551881 GCA_013400215.1 Cisticola juncidis
TCCCCCCCCCCCCCTTTTTTTTTTTTTTTTTTTTTTTTTTTAATTTTTATTTTTAATAGCCCCCATCAATTCACAGATGGTTTGCAGACATGCTAGATAATAAAAGTGCATTTTTTATTTAATAAGTGTGGCTACAAAAACACTATTCATTGAGATACTACCCAGGAATGCTTTAGACTTGCAGCACAAACCAGCCTTGCACATCACTCTGCTCAAAGCCTTCCTGATTTTGGAGGTTCACAAAGCAGACACACAAGATTCTGTTGTGTGGGCCCTGTTCCAAAAACTTATGCTGAATATTTAAGCAGCTTATTAAAACACTTAGCTACTGTTTTCTGGAGTGTGACCACCCACACTTGGTTGTTTGTTTGATATCAAAATCTGATTTTTTTCATTCATATGAAATACACAGAGTTACAGAGGGTTATGAAAGTGTGATCAAGGTGTCTGTATCCTTTGTGGTGAATGGACTGGTGCCAATATAACATTATTAGCATTCCTATTATGTGGATTTTATAAATTTAAATCAGAAAAATGACATTTCATTCCCATTACCGAACATTATTTTTAGATTTAGCAGTTACTTGTATGCACTTTGGTACAGGAAAAGTATCTTAGAAATTCGCTGGGGGTTTTTTAAATTGAAAAGTTTGAATACTTTTTCTTTCTCAAAAAAACCAAAAAACAAACAAACAAACAAACAAACAAAAAAACACCAAAGAAAAAGCATGAAATAAATCACAAGAGAATACTACTATTGAACTAAGACAATGAAATATAATATTTAATATTAGCTACAAAGTTGATTGAAATATATGACACACATAAAGTCAAGCCATGCTTGATAATAATTTTCTGTCTGTTTTAAAACCAGCTGAAGCCAAATAGATTACTGGTTCGAGTGGGACCAGTGCACTTGTAGCATGAGATTTGACAGTAGACAGCAAATCCTCTGAGTTGAGAATTTTAGGGATAGAAGTTTCAATTATTTATCAGCTTAGATGCTGTACATGATTTTTTCAAATCAGAGATTGGCTTGGCACACAGAAGAGGTTACCTTAGATTCCTAAAAAGTGATTAAAAATTGTGATGCTAGAGCCACACCCTGAAGTCAGTGACATGTTTATTCCTCAAGATTTCGGGTGAGCTCTGAGCCCTGTGTTCATCCTGCATCCCCTCGTTCACCTCTTTTAAGAGAGGGTGGCATTCAGCACACAGTTAAGCTTCCATTTTTTTTTCTGCCACAACTGTTTTGATTTAGTTCTGAAATGCTCTGAAAGCTGCAGAACAAAAGCAGAGTTTGAGTCTGGGGAGAGCTCTAGGATTTGTAAGATTTTAATCATCCATCTCACTAGCATGTGTTCCAGTGAAAGAACATACAAATGGAGCTTGCTGAATAATGTCTAGGATCAGCTGCCCTTTTCCAGCAGGAATTCACTTAATGCACAGAAGAGTGAATTTTCAGCATGAAGTTTACAGTCACACTGACAGTGTCATTGTCATTTTACTTCATTCTTTCTTGTTCCTTTTTCTTTTTTTTTTTTTTTCTTCAAGTTAATAAAAACACAAGGAAAAGAAGGTGGAGCATTCACTGAAGAATTATAGCTAGGAAAAAAATAATTGAATCAAGTTACAAAAGGATTGTGTATCCCATGAGACAGTCCTCCTCCTGCCTCGTTGTATTAATTACTTTCTCCATAAGGAAAGCCAAACAAAGACCACAGAAACCAAATCAGTCCTTCTGTTTTGATTGGGATATATTTCAATACTGGCAGGATATTGTCATACCCACCTTTTATTTGTAAAAGCTGGCAGCCACTCCACATACTGCCAGTATAGCACACAAACACATGCAGGAATTACTGTTAGATATTAACTGTGTGTATTGAATGCTTCATTGCATCTATTTAAGAGTCTCATGAGAAAAATCTCAGCCTATGCACAGAAATGACATGTGTTGCCACCACCACAGCTGCTACAGTATTTTCACACTTTAGTGTGCTGTCTCATGGCAATCAGGAAACCATTATTTTGTGGAAGAAATAAAAAAAAACTTGAAATGGGGGATTTTGTTAGCCCTCAGCACTTTGTAAAAAAATCAAACTCCCCACCCTAATCCCTGCAATCCACTTCCAAATAAAACCAGCCAGCTCTGCATTCCCTGCTGCCTGTCTCCCAGAATATCACTCCTCCTCACTTGACAAAAACACTGCCTTTGGCTTTTTGTGAGAGTGGAGCGTAAGATGTTGTGAAATCTGGGATCCAAATGATATGGAACTCGATTTGCCAGTGCGATGCCAAGTTACCATGTTTAACATACATGCTTGGAACATGTTTTCACAAATAAACTTAAAGGAATGCCCAAGCAAAAGTTGTTTTAACTGTTTCTCCACTGCAACTAGATGGCCTGACACCCCAAAGAAGGTCTGACAGTGATGTTGCCATGGAGGTTTTACCTCTCAAAATGCAAAATATGTTGTGTTTGCATATTTAGATTTCAGGAGAATGAGCATTACAAATGCATGTACCCTACAGCATTTTTAGGATACTTGGTATAAAAATCAAACCTTTTCGTACTTTAGAATCTGGTAACAAGAATAGAAACTGAGCTGATGATCTGAGGAACAGGATCCTCTCCACCAGAGACAAAATTTCCCTGCACTACTTGTTCCTAGGGCAGTGGGATCACAGCTGTTAATCTGCACATGGCAGCCTCCCAGGTAGGAAGATAAAAGCATCTCTGCTCCCACCCCTCTTCCCAAAGCACTGGAACTTGGCACCAAAATCCTGCCACGTGTGTGCAGCAGCCTCCCTGCCCCTTGTCTCCCTTGTTAGAGCCACTCTTGGTTGGAAGCTGATTTTCCTTCAGAAAGGGTTTTGGATTTCCCTTGTTGTAACAAGCTAAGAATTTTCTGTGTTGAAAAAGTCTGCTTTGCGTTCTGCTGTGCAGAGCATCAATAAACCACACTGAGAGCAGGAGGCTCTGGAAATGTTCACACAATTAGTGAGAGCAGCATGGGGCAGCTCTTGGTGGGGACACAAAAAGACACAAAATTTGCCACATAAGAGTTAAAATGTAATGGAAAACCTTCACTGCCTCTGGGTAGAGAGAAGTTACAAACAACATATTTTTACCCAGAAGAAAGTAGCAGATGTTCCTGGGACAGCACAGAGAGCATCTGGAGTGCCTGTAGTGATTGCAGTGTATTCTGCAGATTTAACTTCATCTTACTTGGTTTAGTGTAAGGAGTTAAAATCTTGAATTGACTTTTATCAATGGAAAAGGCCTAAAGCTGCATTTTTAACAACCTATCTTCAAAAAAGAAAAAAAACTTGCAGTTTTTGTTTTTTATCTTAGGAAGTGTTTGGAATATGCTCCTTTTCCTCTCCAATCCTTTCTGTCTATAACAACCAAATGCCTTCATTACCAGAATGGAAATGCCAATGCCCAGAGGGTTTATGGTATCCAGATTTTGTGTGAAAATATGTGCCCACAGCCAACTAAAAGAGCACTGGGACCATTTATCATTTCTTCTATTTTCCAAGGACAAAGAGAAATATACACTGCTCCCTGTACATATGGGCCAGTCCAACTCAGCATTTGCAGGCTGGAATGGTGTAATAGGCAGTGTTGAGTTCTACAGATCCTGTGTTTTGACAAGATGGGATGAGGGCCATGGTTTTCCAGGGAGGTGGTCCTTGCTGCAGTGTAAATTGGTAAACTCACCCAGGGTACATGCTGCACAGAGTGCTAGAAAAGCAGAAACACAAATGTTACTGTGGTGTTACTCTACGAATATGAGCCAGGAAAAAAAGCCACTAAAGAAGGCAAAGTCTGGAAGACAGGGTGTTGTACATCCTTGGACCTTCAACAGATATTTTCCAGCCACTTCTTCTCACTCCAGACTCTGATAAGAAAAAGGAGTCTTTACACAAAGTCTTAGTCTGCCATTTCTGTGAGGAGTCTTCCCACAGGGGCAAACTGTTCTTCATGGCCTGTTCTACAATAAATTTGAAGAAAATTTAAGACATTGCTGTCAGAAGTAGAGATGGGGTTGGAAGGAGCCTCAGGTACAACAATATAGCTGAGGCTTGACAGAGCTGTGTTGCTCTGACTTGCTGTAGCCTTGTGTTAATGCCCTTTGTCTTCATCTATCCAGTTCAGAATTATTACTGCAGTGCTGTAAGATTAAACCAACAGAATCTTTAATTAAAGAATAAGACATCCACATATTACAGTGGTACTAGATTTAGTAGGTATACACATCTTATTACTGCTGTTGCTTCTCCTTAATATGTCTCCTAAAAATATTATCAAGAAAATATTTCTTTTCCATGTACATTGCACCATGTCTGATTTTCCTTGGTAAATTCACAGGCATAGCAGCTACCTATTAACTTAGTTACCAATTCTATGAAATCACATAAAATCATTGAACTATTGGCAAAACTCAACCAACTGTTTTTGAGATTTGATATTTCTATTTCATGAGCTTATAAACATACAATAGAACTGCTTTTGTGCTTTTTTAGCACAAAAAAAAACATAACAGAAGAATTGCTGATTATTTACCAAGGAGAAGCTTATTATTAGTCTTGTCAAGGTGACAACTTCATTAATTATCCAGTGGTTTTGTTGATCATTTCATTTCGTCACATGAATAATTTAAAACTTTGATACATACAGTAATTTTCGTGAAAGGCCTTCGTATTGGTCAGCTTGTCAGACACACACAGAAGACTTAAAGCCCAAATTAAATATCCAGTGTCCTTTGCAATTTCAGGGAAGTTAATTGAAACACTGTTGCTTCCTTCATTTCTAATCCTGCTGCAACAGTCTAAAAGAAATGACTAAATAAAATGTCTTATCTGCACAAGTAGAATTTTAATTAGCTTTATATTTTATTTCATCATTGCTACATTTTTGTGACACAAATAATATTTCCATGTTCTACTTGCCATTTCTGCCTTATGGCAAAGCATGGTGAAGAATTAAGAACAAGACACAAAGGGACAAATAATAGAAGAGATAATAAAGTATTAACTGTTGGAAAGTAGTTCTAAATTCCCAATCTAAAAAGAAACAGAAACAAGTGTAATATTGTTTTATTACTACTTCTATGATTGCTGAGGACCAGCCTAAACGAAGTATGAAACATGAGCTATGGTTTTCAGTTACTGCCTTTGAACAGCATAAATGTTTTATTATTATGCTGCTTATATTTTCATGTTGGGTACTGATATGTTCTTTACCTCCACAATGTCTGAAGATGGAGACACCACTACATTGCTCTTTGGTGCCATCTCATTGACACAGAATTGAGCAAAATTTAAAAAAAAAATATTGCTAAATTTGCATTGCATTTAGAACCAGAGGTTGTTTTCAAAAGTTGATGACTAGAAACAAAATTTTCCAACTAGGCATCTTATCCAAGTTATGCACAAAAAATATTCACTCTAGGAAGTAATTAAATGCACCCAGAATGTCCATTTTGAATATAAATTAATAATCACATGCTAAACATACAAATCAAAAGTTTTCCACAAAACTCTTCCCTCATCCACTTATAGATCTGATAGGGTACCTGAAATATTTGGTCTCTTATTGATCAGCTTCTTCCAAAGTCCTGCATTTTCTCTGTGTAGGAACAGGCAGCCAAGGGGTTTGGTGGAAAACTTTTAACTAAGGGAAAATTTTTCAAAAGTTATCAATAAGAAGCAAATGGTTGCCATACAAAAATCAGGTTTCTTTTTTACATTTCTATAGAGATCAGTCAATAATGTGGCAATGGGACTAAGTCATCTAGAAATGCAACATGCAGAAACAGCAGTTAAAAACATTTGTCATATGTTCCAATCATCTGTGGCATGAGGTGGAGAAAGACATCAGCACTGCCTTGGAATGAGCTTTGAGGCTCTGCACTTGGTTGCCTTCCAGTGCAAGGACACAGATTATTCTCATGCTGCCCATCCAGATCCTCTCTCTCAAAAAATTAAGTCTCTTTTGACAGAGATCAGCGTTTAAGGGACACCCCAGAGACACACACTCATTTCTGAAGTTGTTTTCAGTTCGTGGAGCACCCCTCACATTGGGGGGAATTTGATATTTTAGTTCTAGCTGCCATTTTGCCTAATGTGCTTTAATAACAATCTTGGTCAGACACTTATGGCTTCTGGATCTTTCTGTACTGAGTATAATGCAAAATTACCTCAAATTATTCATATCTGAGATAACACTGGACACCAATTTTATCCCTACAGAGAAAGGGAAGGCACATGCACTGAGCTAAAATGCTTGACATGAACTCAAGGGAGATCAGCAGGTCCACTACCCAAATTTAACAAAGTGTACACTCCAGCCAGGAGCCACAGAGGACCTGCATGGAAGGTTTCTTGGAGTAGTACTCTTTATTTTTTTCACAGAGCACCTACCCTATTAGGATGGAGTTTGTAGCACTCCCAGGAGAGTTACCCCTAACCTAACAGAGCTCTGGGCACACCCTCTTGGTTAACACCACCTGTGTTTTCACAGGAATCTTATTTAAGCCTTTGTGCCTTGGGTCTTTGTGTGAGGCAGTGGGATCAGAACTCAGGCCAGGCTGAGAACTCAGAGTTCCCCTCCAGCAGTCAGTAAGTACAGAAATCTACTAGCTCACTGTGCTCAATTAAGGAAATATTTTTGGTATTGAGAATATTGATTTACTAGTGAATCTTATGTGGTCAGGTCAATTTTTTCAGGGAACGAGAACTGAGAATTTGGATTTGCCTTTTCATCTCCTGAAAGGTCTGACAGTGCATCTAATGTTTTAAAGGTTTTGTTCTTTTACATCAAATACCCTTTCAGGGTCACTTACCATTTTATTATCTCTGAAATATAATTTATGCAATTAGTGCTGGAGGTGCATGCAAAAACACAGGCGTTGGCCTTGTTTTTTCCTTTCAGGTGTTCTGTGGTTGGAAATGCTTTCACTCTTGTCCTAACAACAAAATTCTGGTGCCTTTCATAATGCAATTTACCAAGCAGTGTTGATGACAATTATTGTCATTCTTTTTTGTCATCTGCTGACAGTTGGATCACAGGAACACTGCTCTGTCCCTGTTAAGGAATGCAGTGAAACTCTGCCATTGGCCTAGGGTGGGAACTCATCCTTGTTATCCAGGTGCTAATTAAGTCAATTTTTAATGTCCTACTACATATGCAGATGAGTGTTCAGGTGATGGTTGATAATTACTTGGAGAAAGATGAGGTGCAAAAGAAAGTGGCTTCTACCAGTGTGAAATAAGTTCTAGGAGCAGATCCAGTTACATACATGATGCAATGTGTTTGTAGGGATGTTGTCAATGGGGTGTGTGACTTCATACAATATATCTGTTAATATGGAATTCAAAAGAATCCTTTCCAAAGCTATATAAATACTGAAAAAACATACTTTTTTTTTTTTTTTTTACACTTTGTACTTCAGTGAACTTTTAACTTTTTTGAGAATGTGAGCACCTTATATTTTTCATGAGATTGGAGAAGCAGAACTTATTCATCTTGACATTCTATACATAAGATTAATCTTTTTACAAGTAAATCCAGCTTCCCTATGTCCTTTTTTTGTTGTTGTTATGGGAAATAGTTTAAAAACTTTCATTACAGGCATAAGATACAGTTTCAATGGCAAACCTTTGTAGCACCTTTTTTTCTGGATAATGTTGAGTTTTCTAATTCAGCTAAAAAGCAGCCAGATATTAGGAACTATTCAATTTGGCTGGTCAAGATTTTAGATAATGAATAAAGAAAGAATCAAAGAAAACTGTTTACAAACACTAATTTTGAAAACTCAGAACTATGCTTAATGAAGTAAATGTTTCCCTGTAGTAAACTTCCAATAATTTCTCTATTCTGTTATTTACAACATTCTAAGCTGTAATGTAGAATTCAAGAGAAAACTGAAAACATGTAGAACCCAATTAAAAACAGAACAGAATATTAAACCAAAATCCTAGGTCTAGGATCTGAATAGTTTTAAATATTAGGGAAATAAAATTATGTGAACTGAAGCATTTAGGTTTTCAGAAGAGTATTGCTAGCAAATTTCACATTTGTAATTCATGCACCAAGGAATGATGAGTGCTCTGTTTTTCTTTTCTGGTATCTGGAACCTGTGTTGTTTAGATCTATGTGTTTGTATACATATATATATTTATATTTATATTTGTACCATGAATAATTTCTTCAGAGTACCCCAGGAGAAGAGAGTTTTTATATGGGCCCACACAAATTCCTCAAACCTCCATAAAAAAAACCCACAAAAAAAAACACTTGACAGAGAACAGCATCACAGGCAGCAACAGCCAAGATGCAACATAATGAAAAAAATAATTGCATAAATTCAGGAGGGGAGAATGAACTCTCTAGATCAAGTATGAGATAAAAATTACATTTGCTAAAAAAATTTGAAGGCAACAAAAGCACTGTGACAAATTATTGTTAAAGTGATAATGCTATCAAAATGAAACAAAAATTTCAGTGCATTAGCATCAAACTAGTCAGCCTTACATTGTGTGATAAGTATACTTGACATAAATAGTAGTCTGGACAGTGGTAATAAAGCACTCATTTTTAAAAATATTTTTTAAGAAACATATTTCCTGAAAACACCAGAGTATGAATGATCGATATTCAAGTTCAAACATGGCCTGCAAGTAGAGTAGAATAGGGCTAAAATACTGAGTCTATCAATTTGATGAACTAAATTAGGGTTATTTTCCATAAATTGAAAACACTGAGACTTTGGGTTGTGCTGCTTGGGCTGGAGTGACAAAATGTCAGGAACAAGATGACAAAACTATAAATATGAATACAAGTCTTATAGAAAGGTGGGGAGACTTCGAGGTGGGGAGACTTTGAGTGCTTGGGGAGGAAGACTTTGTTCCAAATAAATTAATTATCTGAGCCACAGACAGTGATCTCAGGGAGCTGCTGACTGCCAATCCTTCATGTGCCTCATCCAGTTTCCTTTCACACTCTCCCTTCAGTCATTTCCCTCTCCTCTGGATTCCTGAATGCAGGAGTTTGGAGCCCACATCTTGTCCCTTTCCTCATGCCTGGTGAACTCTTCAGCTCTGCCTGCGTGGCATCCTCATTCACTTTGTTTTCTCCTGGCAAAATTTTGCTCTGCCGCGGGGGTGACACCCCTGGCACTGCTTTTATCTGAATGGTTTGCAGAGGGAAAAAGGACTCCTTTCCCATAAATCATTACCATGGTCCTCCCCTCAGGAGGACTCCCTTTGTTGCCTGTTATTGATTGTGATGTGTCTAAACTTGAGCACTAATCCTGAGGATGCTCTTTGCCTGCCTGGCTGCTCGCCCCAGTGATCCCATCGACACAAACAGCAGTGCTGTGTGATCAGGAACAGTGGGATTGGCATTTTGTCTTTCCTTTTAAATACAAAAGGTAGTCCTTCTTGTTATACAGCACTTTCAGGAAGCTATCTGAGGAAAAACATCTTAGCAGCAACCATTTCTGATCTACCAGTTCTTTTAAAAATAAATAAAATTCATTCCCGTCTAGGCCTGATTAAACTTCAATTTGAACTTGTCTTGGCCAGAAAATGAATGGTATACGGTGTCTGGATTTTTGCCTACTTGAAAAAGCTTGCATGCTTGTGACTCTGTGTGTGTGTAGAAATATGAGTTATGGAACTATTGATTTTTTTGTTAAATAATGAATTAGATGTCCTACCACAATATTATTTATCAAACTTTTTTGTCATATAATTAAATTGTCACATAATGGATTGCAGCCATATAGATTCATTAAATATTAAAGCCTACATATGACACAGTTCACTTTTCCTTTAGCTAGCAACACAATTCCTCTGTTCTTTTCCATTAAGTTCAACAATAGCTGTTCTTTAACCTTACCATAGAAGCTGCAGCCTCCTTTTACCAAGGTTAGGAGATAGATAGTAAGGAAAGTTTTAAGTTTACTTATTTTCAGTTTGGAAGCTGATTCTCGGTGATCCTAAGTCTGTTCAATAAATTTTAACTGTAAGAACTAACAGAGCTCTTTGCCATGGAGTAGTTCCTTCAGCTGCCTCCAGGTGTGAAATGAGCAAGTCTGCTGAGCTGTAATAGAATGGCTGGAGTAAAGTCATGGTTCCTGTTGTAGAGAGAAATATTTTTTTGAAGTCTCTGTGAGACTAAATTCTCAGTCTGTAACCAGAAAGCAAAAAAAGAACTTGAAATAAATATTTTCTCTTTCAGTAAATTTTGAATAATACAGGATGAAGAGGAAAAAACCAGTGTCCACTACTATCGCAAAGGACCTCTTAATGGAATTTAAAATGTATTAAAATTGAAATGTTTTAATCTGCACTGAAAAAGAAGTGTATAGATAAACTGTCAAGTAACAGTAGCTAGAAATTACATTTGAGAAAGAGAGGAGGAACATATCAACTATAATTGCATCCAATGAAAGGCACCGAGATCCCTTTCAAGAACAAGTTCTTATTCAAAAAAGGACTAAACAATCTCTAGCTGAAGGTAGTCTTGTTAGAATAAGTTCTTTGCAGTATAAAATATAATACATTTCTGTACTTAGGTGCAGAATTATCTTTAACTAAGGGTAACCCTAGTGATCTCCCATTTGGCAGTAGTACTTCTGAGTAACCATCAGAAACATAATTTTTTAAAGGAAGAGTTTCCACCACAGACATTTTATAGTAAGTTATTTGTTGTGATGGAGTACTGCACTGTCCAGGTGTAGTCAATATGTTGAGGTCAAATTTCTTTGTCCTGTTTGTTTGGTGCTGCATGATGTGAGAATTAAAAACACACATTCCCATCTATCAAAAATAGAGTTGCTTAAAATTTTAAACCTCCTGATGTCACACTATGGTGTGGGTTTTCTTCTATTCCAGGTTATAAATTTTACAAGCAGTCTGATTATTGCATTCCCAATATTACTTAATTTTCTTCTGCCTTCAAAGTTCATTATCATTTATGAGATTGTGACTTGAACTTTAATTACTTATAATAGGAGTCTCACTAGGGATTTAAAACAAACTAATTTTGCACTCTACCTTTAGGGAAAGAAGCATGACCAAACTTTTATACACACTGTGGAGTAGAAAACATATAGGATAAAGCTGACTATTTCTAAGTGTCTTGGGTGGGATTCCTTTTAATTTTATGAGTCTACAACCTGTCTGTCTGAACTTGTTACTTAAAGTTCCTTTCTAGTCAAGAGGGATAAATAGGCACCTTCAGGGGCACAAAAATCAATATTCTTGGCCCCCCCCCTTAAGTGCCTACATTGATTTTAAATAAAGACTAGACTAGTAAATAGTTGTTCTAGACCAAATAGATATGCTCTGTGTTTTTGTTGTAGGTCTGCCATCTAAGCCAAAATAAATCCAGTTTTAGAATATGAAGCAGACAGGACAATCCAGGCAAACATATAGCCTGTCTGCCACTAATTGAGTCAAAAATCTAGCAGTTCAAAAAATGATGATTTTAGTCCCACAAACTTGAAATATAGGGGATTGCTGATAAGTGCATAAATGCTAGTAATAGTGTAAATATCAGGTGAGTTTGTTGTGTTGTTGGGGTTTTTTTCCTGAAAGTCCAGGACAGATTTTTCATGGGTTTTCATGGTTTTCAAAAAAGGGTTCTAAAAAGAGCAATAGTAATATAGGAATATAGAATAGAATGTAGGAATATGTAATATAGAATAGAAATTGTATGCTTTTGTAAAGGTATATATTTTCACATAATCATTGGAAAATACCTCTAAGACCATCGAGTCCGAACATTAATTTAGCACCTTTGTGAATTGCTTAGGTCATGGAAAGGCCAGTATTTGGTGGTCAAAGTTAGGAGCTTGTTTCTTAGCTGTAACAGCAAAATCTGTATCATCTCCTTTCTTGATCTGTTTTGTTTCCTACAAGAAAGTGACTCATATACAGGGTAGTTTCAGTGTATGGGGCTAATAACACTCATTGCTATCTAGTGATGCACAGAAACCTGAATATTCTGACATTTCAAATTACGTACTTTACGTAGTCCTCAGCAAAATATTAAGTGACCTTGCTGAGAACCATGACATTTGTTTTCCAGTTTCTTTTGTATTTTGATGGGTTTTTTGAATGCTTGAATGCTTGTATTTTACATGACCTAAGTAAGCTTCTAGACAGTCTTGAATCAAGGCTGACACTTTTCCAGCAACTGACTATTCAGATGAGATATAGTCAGTGTTAAATGTAAGAAGCCAACATTTTCCAGAAAGATTTCATAATTCTCTTCATTCAGTGGTTCAGGAGATATTACTGCTGCCCATCCTGGTGTGACTGCAAAAGCCTTATGAGCAATTTATTATATCTCTCTCTTTTTTGTTGTTTCTTTTTTATCTGTTATTCACAACTGCACACCAAAGCAGATTCCCATATGTGGGAACAGTAATGAGTTTTTTACGTGGGAGATAAGAACTTTTTGCCTAGGTTTAAATTAGGTTTTAGGAAAAAAATCTTTACTGTGAGAGTGTGGGCACCAGCAGAGGTTGCCCAGAGAAGCTGAGGCTGCCCCATCTGAGGAACTGTCCAAGGCTGGGTTGGATGAGCTCTGAGCAACCTGGGACAGTGGAAGGTGTCCCTGCCCATGGCAGGGGGTTGGAACTGGCTGGTCTTTAAGGGTTCTTCAAACCCAAACCAATCTGTAATTCCATGATCTTTGGTGACAGCTGGCTCTTTCCTTGAGAAATAATTGAACAGGAATGGAAAAATGGCTGGAAAAAAAAATTCTCCTGAACTATCATTCTTGCTTTAGATGGTCTTTTCAGATACAGATTTTTTTCCTCACCTATTTTCTTTTGTAATTTAAACATTGATTCCTTCTCACTTCTAACTTCTGACCTGGTGTATACTTCCCTCAAAAAAACTGCCAGAAATTTTTTTTTCTAATGTTGCAGTGACTCCTCTTTTAACTAAAGGATAACTGGCACCTGCAGCAACTTTTCTCCTACACAATACACAACCCTGCAGAACATGAAGCAAATGCTGCTTTATGAGATTCATATGCCAGCACAGGTGAAACTTGAACCTTCTGGGATGAGTGCTCTAGAGAATGAAGTCATCAGAAGAAGCATGGCGGAACCAGAGCTTTAATTAAGGCAGGATGAAAAAGAAGATAACCCTTCAGAATATTTTTAAATTTCCCCCGTCTTGTTACTGAAGAGCTGAGGAGGTGCTGGGCTTGCTGCAGGCATGGGGAGGGAAAAGGGAAGGCAGAGGCCATGGGGATGGGGTGGTTCTGCTGCCTTCAAATCTTTCTGTGGCTGGGGCACAGGGTTCCTGCTTCCCACCTTGGCTGGGAGGATGTGCTGCAAGCCCCTCTCTGATTTCCTTGCAGTGCCTGGGAAAACCAGTGCTCATCAGCAAGGCTGGAGAACTGTGAGCTGCAATTAGCAAACACTGTCTCAAAAAAAACCCAAAACAAAACAAAAACAACAACAACAAAAAAAACAGGATGAGAAATGGGGCTCAGGAAGCATTATAATCTATTGTGGAGACTCCTAAGAGTAAATGATTTTTCCCAATTAATCCCCAGGACACTGATGTATGTGCCAGATTCTGAAATTTTAATTTAGTATTTAATTTTAATCTTGGTTTGTTTCTGTTCTCTTGAAATACCCTGCTTTAAAGTAAGCTGGGTTTTGAGTATATTTTTCATTATATTCTACTACTGGCTGTTCCTTAGGTAAATGAATGTTAGAATTTACTTTTTGACATGTTTACTGATAAATCATTAAATATCACACCTTGCCTAATATAAATAAACAAAACTATTTTCCATTCCATTAGAGTCTAAAGCATCTATTGCTTCTTTGAAGTTTCTGTAGTAGGTGATGAGGTAGATCATTTTAGCCTTTCCTTCTGTTGGATTTCTTTATCCTGTCACTTTCAATTGATGCTAAGTGATATGAAGTGCATAACCACCAGTTCTTAATACATCCTAAAATATCCATAATCTGAATTGCACAGGGAGCAAAATTATCAACTTTCTGGTATTTTTTGCAAAACCTGATGTGTTTCTTTAAAATGTTACAGTATGCTGGTTTGTGGATATATTTTGTATGCTAGAATTATTATCTAGTGGCATTCAATGATGTGGAACATTTGCTGGAAAATGCACATGTAAGAATTACTCTAGAAGGTTTCCTAGACCAGAATTTTGCCCTTGGCTTATTGTTTGAGAAGTGATGGAAAAACATATGGACGTGTATCAGTATGTGCATGGATAATTTCAAGTGTTGTTTCACACTTGAAGTGTGAGTCAATCTATTATGCAAAAAAATGACACTTTTGATGAGGCCAGAAATGCCAGTGGGAGAATAGTGATACTTTATTAATCAGTCTCCTTTTCTTGTAATTATACTTCTAATAAAAATTTGTAAGAGAACATGAAAAAATCATCTATGAAAGATAATCTTACCCAGAAAATATTTAGAGCATAAAATTAGGATTATTTTAAGATATATAATTGTAAAATATTTTCAAAAGCATTGTGACAAACCAAAAAGCTTAAGTACTAAAATACCCTTTATAGATCATCAGCGTCATGCATACATAGTTTTCACATTTCCCACCACATAGTCCCATATTAATTATTTTATTTTACTGAAATAGGTAAAACAACCTATACTACATTCAAATATAGATAAAAATCAACCTTCAGTTTTGGTGAACAGAGAAAGTTTTGTACGAGGAAACTGTTGAAGAGTTCTATTTAAGTCACTCTTTTCCCACAGCTTCTCCTTCTTTTGGTACTTCAGTAGATGTCAACTTCAGGTATACAAGCATGATTTCCAGATGTCTCTTCAAGTGTTAGAAATGTAAAATACAGGGATGTAGACCATAGAAATTTGTACTGTTTCTCTGGTTTTCCTCCTTTCCTTATACTTCTAATTTAATTCTGGAACCCTTTTAGCTATAAACAATTTATTGGATCTCGTAATGATTTCTGACTTGATAATTAATAGGATAGGGAACTTGCCAAAATCTTCACATTGAGGTGGAGGTAGGCAGAAAATCCTCAGACTATCATGTTTTCAGTGAGATTCTGTTTTTACTGTGGGCACATCAGGATGAGATCTGGACTCTTGCTTTCTGAGTAGGCTTTGAGGTTCTGATTTAAAAGTCTAGTGAAATAATAAATCATTAGGATAATCATGGTCTGTATTTTTGGGTTCTGTGTAAGAAGCAATATATTCCTGTACCACCCACAAAGATGCACAGTGAAGAAAACATGGCTCAGAGTTTGGTTTCTTTTGTTGCTGGTGGCTTTTTTCATCTGCCACATTTGTCCCATCTGCTGGGACCTGTTCTGACTGGTTCTCTGAGGTGGAAGAGGATATGTTTTATCTGGTCATATTCAAAGTGGGGTTTGTGGTTTTGGGACATACACAACCACATCTTTACTGGGTTGGGTTTTTGGGTTTTGTTGTTGTGGTTCTTTGTTATTTTTTTTTTTCAGAGAATTAAAAACACTTGTGTCTCTAGAAATACCTTACAAATAATGTTCATACAATATACTTACAGCAGCAGCTCATAAGTGAGATGAAAGACTTTAGCTCAAAAAAATGTGATTATACAGAGGCCACTCACAGGCATAAGTTGCTTCCATCATGGATCTTCTCATGACTGCATAGCCCATCATGGTGTGAAACACAACAACACATATACAGGATTCTTTGCATCACATTATCCATCTTCTTTTACACATTATTTTAGTGCTGTTTTTATGGTTGCTTTTATAATTTTCATTCGTCTTTCTTAGTTTAATTGATATTGCATTTTTAATCTTCATTTGATTATTGATATTTCATATTGATTTTTGATATTGATATTAATTTTTTTTTGTTTGTTTCTCATGATTTTATCTAATTTCTCTTCCTGAACTTTGTACTTGGCCACATAAACATCAGCTGATTCTGAAGATTATGTTTTGGCTGTGTTACCAAGGTTGATGTAAAGTCCCCTGCCATTGTCCCCCTCCTCAAAGCTTTAGTTCTATTTTAGTTCTCTCCTGTCCAGCTGAGAAGGGAAGAGCCAGGACATAGTGGACACCTGGCCTCCAGCCAGAGTAATTCCACCACACTTTGAAATCAGGCAAATCTTCAAAAGGCATCACTAAGATCTACATCACTGGGCATGTCAGAAATCTTAAAATTGTTTCTTTATCCTGTCAGTCCAGAAGTTGTTGAGTTATTCCTTTTGAAAATCTAGGCAAAACATGATTTACAATATCCTGTAGTTTTTTGTCAAGGAAGTGTTTCAAAGGGAGAAGATTTCCCTAGTCAGGAAAGGGGGCTGTTCTGCAGATGTGTGGAACAGAGTGATTCTATGTCCCTCACAAAGACATGGCACCAAGACTGGAGGAGTTGATGTTAGCTTAGCAGATCTGAGGCCTCCTCAGAATTTTCAGAAGTGATTCTAAGTTTACATCAATATAAATTCGTAGTTCTTGTATTGTAGTGAGGTGGTATTAGAAGACATTTATGCAAAGTCATATGAGTGGAAAATATTTTAAAAGCCCTAATCTTTCAATTGGGCAGAAATACTTCTCTTAGCCCCATGGTTTTAGTGTCAGAAAGCATCGAAAATTATTTCCAATGGACATGGTAGATCCCATCACAAATGTACATACAATAAGTTTTATATTTCAACACAGATTCCCAAGCTATATTTTAAATACAGCTGAGTTCATAGTACCCAGAGATTGAAACTGGTTGCAGGACTGAGCCTTGAATTTAAACTATTTTAATTGACTATTGATTAAATTAGGCATTATAGTTATTTAAGAAGCTGAATTGGAATTACTTCATTACCTAAGCCTTTTCTAATAATGGAAACTGTAATCCTAAATTACCTATTTCTCTTGAAAATGTTGCTTAGTCCTGCAATAGCTGGAGAAAATGGGAAAGTTTGATGAGACTTCTAATTGCCAGTGTCTTTGACATGGTTTTGGAAGCCACCTGTGCCTTTCACATGACCACTGTGTTACATTGCGAGAAAAGGAGAGAATAATTTTCTGCTGCTTTTGTAAAGGAACAGAATCTGTAGCTGTCTTGGCAAGAGAGCTTTTGGCTCTTCTGCCATTCTGAAGAACAACCAGACTGCAAGTTGGTACTTTCTTCAGTCCGTCAGGATATAAATACACTAACTTCATTGTTGATATTTCAAACTGTATCCAAATTTTCTTCCTTTTTTTTTTTTGCCTCTGTATGCAAATATTCCTTTTTTTTCCTTTCTTAAAATAATCTTATTCTCATGCAGCTATTGTAGGATTCCCGAGTGATGTTAGAATCCCATGTGTATATGTTAGCATCTTTTTAGGGGGATAATTTGATTTTGATTAGTTAGAAGGAACTTATGTAGGGTTTTTTTAAATATATTTAGATATACAGGGAGTGGAAGGCTGCTTGCTCGTTATTTTTTGGTGTGTTTCTGGCATAAGGAGGTCAAAATCACTAATCAGAAATTGAGGTTCACTAACATGACTTGTTTTCAAATCTAATCAAATGAAACAACAGTACGAGTAAAGAAGTTACATGGTTGTTCTGGTGAAGTGACTGAAGATATTTCTCTATTATACCAGGGCAGCAATAGAATGACACTTCTTCTAATTACTAGTGACACAGAGGAAGGAAAATACACATCTGCAATTTTCTTCCTTAGTTATATGGATTTCCAACATGTCACACAGATGATCAGTGAAAATGCTGGTGCTCAGTAATTATGTTCAGCACTTCAAGGGTTTGCACAGATATGTTAATAATCCCATTAATCTTCTTCCTTTATATGGAAATCTGCAGCCCAGATGTTGCATCATTTGCAAATCTTGCAATTAAAACATTTTATAACTTGTGGTTATGCAGAGGGGCAGTAGACTGGAAAATGGGTAAAATTGCTTGGCTAGGACATTACCATGGCAACACACTGACCTCCCTTCAATTAGTTACAACTGAAGATCCAGCTATTAATTATAATGGTCAGAAAAGGATATAATCTGAATCTCCTTTTACCTTTTTAATATGGACATTTCTCACTTGCCATAAATCTGTGACTTTAAGAGACAAGGCTCCAGACCTGAAGCATTAGAAGTGATGGTGCTGAAATACTGATGGAAAGTGGAGGACAGTAAAGGAATCTCATTTATCAGCTGTAGTCAAGGTACTACTTTAACTTTTTGTAGTCTAAGCATTCTGTCAGGCAAGCTTCAAAGTGAATATTCGTTATTGCTCATTTTAGCTATTGAAATCTACATTATGTGTGCCAGCAATTATCTCTCACTTTAGCAAGCTGCTGTTAATTAGGGCCAAACTAATCACCATGGGACTTGTGGAAACAGATAGATGCCTCCTTTTGACAGAGTTTTACATTTTGCTGTAGCAAAGTTATTATTTTCTTGGCATGCTATCAAAGAAGAGTTATCTGTTAATTATAGAAGGCACTCCACTTTCTGACACGGGAGCAGTCCGTGTACAGCCAGACAGCAGGGCTCGGGCTGGGCAGTAAATTCCTTGGAGCAGGGGTGTTTTTTGGGAGCCTGTGCAAGCTACAGTGCCTCCCCACATCACATTCACTCCAGAAACTGCAAATCCTCAGCCTGTGAGATTTTGAGAATTTCAGGCAATTGGAGTCCATTTAATTTATTCTCTTTTTAGTTTTCTGTTTACCTCCCCAGTTCATTAAGCAAGCAGAAGACCAGGTACTCTGCACGGTGACTTCTTCCTTCCCCTTGAAGTACAATGTGTTCAATACTCATTTAATCAATGCTGATGTGTTTAGGGGGGTTGAAGTGCTTTCATTCTGGGGTTATTTTTTGGTGTTTCTTTTCTTTTTAAAAAACACTGCCCTGATAATTACAAAAAGTCAGGGAGTGAGTATTAAGATGGTCTGGCTGGGAATAGCACCCTAAAATCACTCAACTGGGCAAAAAATTAGCTAAATGCAAGGGCCTGCAAAATCTGGAGTTCCTCTTGGATTGACTTCCAGCAGTTCTGGATTAGAACCATATAGATTAAAGTGTGCATTTGAATATGTCTCTCTTATGAAATAACCACCAAGAAATTTCATCCCAGAAGGTATTTGTACATTTCTTATGACAGTCATGCCCTGCACAGATGGCAAGTGTATAAATTCTATCCTGGTTTTTGCAACCATGCTCAGAACCCTGGTATGGGACTAGAGGCGAAGAGCAGTGTGATGCCAAATGGTCACGGAAATTATTTCGAGGTTATTCCTATGCAAGATGTGAATTTGCTCCACTTAGCCCCCCAAAAATGTCAGTGACATCTTCTTAGAAAACGTAATTTCTTTGCACTGAGTGGTGGACAATCACATCCAGTTCAGAACTCCTTTTAGCAAATCAGTTATGGAGCTCTGTTTATTGTGGTTGTTTCCCTCTCTCCTCTGCAGCCCTTTCCTGCAGTCCCTCAAGGAATTGAACTGTGGAGGGAACCTAGGTTCCTGCCTAGGTCTACTTTGCAGTTATTTAAGGAAGCATATCAGGACAGAGATGAGAAACTGATAAAGTACTTTGTTTATCACAGGCATTTCCTTATATATATAACACAATACAGTCATAGTATAGTAGATGTAACCAAGATGCAGATCCAGCATAATTAATTTTTAAACAATCTTGAGATGATTTGTGATCCAGGAGCAAACACAGACTGAAACTTTCCATTCTTACTTTGTTCTTCCCAAGTTAGATTGTGCAATATGCTCAAGGGAGTTTTGTTTTATAGATTTTTGGTTTAGTTTCTTTTCTTTTGGGTCTTGTTTTTTTTGTTTTTAAATTCATTTTTAACTCCTTCTCCATCAAAACTTGTTCTATACTCCCTATGAGGGTATCTGAACAAAACTCACTCTGTGAGCTTCTTAGAATTATTTTGATAACATGCTCCTTCTTAGTTGGTATTTTTTGGGGAGTGATTTTGTTTGTTTTGCTTGTTTTTTAAAAAAGTAAATAGTAAAATTGAGAAAGAACTTGCATCTGCACTGAGGGAAAGATGCATATCTATTCCCACAGGTAAACTACCAAGTATATGAGGCACTCGCATAAATGAAGAGCTTTAGACAGTCGAAGGGGTCTGGGGGTGGAAGTTTGAAAACAGAAAGAACATAATTGTAAAAAACCCTTTTGAAGCACAGTAAGGCCACTTTTCTGCTTTCCACCATAATGCTCAGCTTTTCTTTGCAGAAGCACATCTGCACAATTTTCGTAGCACTGTGTAGGCTCACACAGTTGCCATTTCACTACATACAGAGAAAAGTTTGCTTTCTGGATCACAGCAATGGGTTTCAAAGGCTGGTGTCAGGCACTAAGTAAATTTACCATTATTAAATTTCAATGAGTCTCCAAATTTACCATAGCATGCAAGTCATTTTTGCCTACAGTTCCTTGAATTGAGTTTAATGTTTCCCACTTTTTCCATGACAGATATATATTCTCTTTTAATTTATTTTCTCCGTGTTCCTTAAAACATGAGTCTGGGCTGTCTGAACACTTGAGGCCCATCTAGTTTACATTAAATCAAACCTTTTTGAGCATTTAAATGTTTTCCATGATGTCCCTTTCAGCCATCTGTTTAAAGCCAATAAACCCACCCACTGTTTCTTTTTGAATTTGTAAACCTTTTCTGGTCATTTTATAAACCTTGTCTTATACAGGAGAGTAGCTGAGACACGGAATCATAGAGGAGTTTGGGTTTGGAGGGACCTTTAAAGACCACCTGGCCCACCCTCCAAGAAGAACAGGATTACTTTGATTTTCCTGTAGTAATTCTAAAAGAAAAAAAAAGATGAGGAAGGTGAATAGATGAAGAAAAATGCAGGATAAACAGAAACATCACTAAAAGCCAGCGGCTACAACTCAAAAGTATAGATACTTTTGCATAAAGAATGTATATCACAACATTCAGCTATATGGCCTGATTTATCTCTCTACATGTAGTTCTGTTTACTTCATTTTTACAGGGTTTCAACTGTATATAAAGAACACCCCAGTCCAGCAAAATAAGGTACATTTGGGATCCAGGAAGAGAATAATGGCTAGGCCCTATAATTTTCTCACATATCTGCTTCCTATTTATTTTCTGTGGCATAATTATATGAGTGTTCACTTGAATAACTGCTTCAAATATTGTATTTATAGGGAAGGAAATAGTTGTATTGCTGAATCTTTATGTTATTTGTAATTTCTCTCTGAATTCTTTGCCAAAGTCTGGAGGTGGACTTCAGAGGGTCTGCCTATTATAGCAAATAGATGGAGAAAATCTTGTCATCTGTCCCTGCAGATTAAAGGCATAGCACAGCTTTTTCCCTGTGGCTCATTTCCCTCCTTTCCTCCCTTGTCCTCCTTCTCCCCAGACAGAATGGTTTGGTCTCTTCTGCCTGCTGAGGGTGACTCTTGATCCACAATAGTCCCTCAGATTTTCCCTGTGTGTTTTCTGGGTGCAACTGGTTGTCAGAGGACAAGTGTGTGTCAGGAGAGTGTCAGCAATGTGCAGCATGGCCTCCTAGAGCTGGTTTTTCTTTATGGGTATAGCCAAACAATTTTATTCTCCATATGGGAGACTGCAGCAGGCACAGCCTCTCCTCTAGCCACAGATGAAGTGGCAGGACACTATAAAAGCTGTGTGACAATCCCAGCGCAGCCAAAATAGATATATGCTGACTATCCAGAAGGTTTATTATTTCAGGCTTAGGATTGCACTTATATTTTCACAGGACTTCTGGTTTCAAGTTGGCTTGTGTTCTATTAGCTGAGGAGGCATAGCTCTCTTGCATCTGCCTGGTGAATACCATCTGCTGCTGTCTTGTCATTAGCAGCTCTAGTAACAATAATCCTGTGTGGTTTTACACACAGTGAAATCCTTGCCCCAGAAACCTCTTTTTGGAGGGCTGGTCCAGTTTTGTGCCAACACAGGTGACTGAGTCTCAGAGGCTGAGTTTCATTAATCAGTGGGAATGTGATGTCATAAAGTAACACAGTGATTTTTTTTTTCCTCTAGCATTTATCACAAGTATATAGTAAAAGATGCTTGCATGCAGTGTGACTACAGGTATATGCATATGCATGCACACATGCCTACAAACATGTGTGCATAAATGTAAGAAAAGGACACTGGAGAGAGCCTATATTTTAGAACTCCAGACTGTAGATAAGTTAGTTGAGGACAAGGGTGGTGAAATCACTTTGCCCTGAAGAGAGGGTTTTGGAAGGAACAGAATTCCTTGTGGCATATGGTGGGTGTCTTTTATCAAACCTTCATGATACAGTTAGTCCTGTGGTTGCCCCTGTTACATGATTCATTACTGGGCAGGAAATATTCCGAGTTGGCCAGTTCCTCAGAAATACTTCAGAACAACTTTTGCTTTCTCTGTCAAGAATGAGCTTCCATTTTGGTCTCTGCAAAAGGAGAGGGAAGGCTCTTCTTGCAAGCCTGCAGTGGTGAGATGGACTCAAAGTCTGCAGTTTCAAGCAGTCTCTGTCCACATCTGGACACTACAAGAACACAGGAAAAGAGAACCAGACTCATGTGTGCGTGGTAAAACATTAAATTATGTATTATACAATGCTATACTATAAAATTGTGCCCAGTGGTTTTGATTTTTCCCCTCCCCCAAACAAATTGAACTTAGGATCTAAAACTTATGTTATGGCAAAACAAAAATCAGAAGAAAAAGTCAACTTTGTTAGGAAAGGTTGACACACTGTGACCCAAATGTCTAACCTGATATTTCTCTCATTGCTAGTAGTCCCCCTACAGGCATTATCAAAGCAATTTAAACTACTGTATATCTAATTTGCACTGACATAATTAGAACATTAGTAAACTTGACTATCTAGTCATTGCAAGTCATCATTTGTGTACAAGATGAAGTCAGAGCTGTATGAAGGCTCTGACACATTAAGGCGTGATAAACTAGAAGTTAATTTTTTAGAACGTTTCAATGCACAAAAAAAGTTCTCTTTTTTATTGTTTTTTAACCTGTGCTGCAGACATCCCTACAGTATGATCCCCTGTCTGCTGAAGCTTTGACATTGAGGCATTGTAAAGTGAACCAAAAAGACAACACTGAGCAGAGAGTTGCGTCTGGCATACAAAACAGTCCCGGTGCTGGATCAAACTGCCACACATCATTCCCTGTACATCAGTAGACATAGCTTAGTCCCATCAATAGTTTACTGACCTGTGCTGTGATAACATTTCCATCTCTGGAGTGCACATTTTGCTGGGGCTGGGGGAGGGGGATGATGCTTATCCTGCCCGTCGGTGCGTACCGCGGGTATCGATTGGGCACGGCGCTCTCCTTCCCTGGCTCACTGCCACCCCTCGTGCCTGCACGAGCCCTGAACTCTGTCCTAGCTGGGGAAATGGAAGAGTTTCCAGTGAGATCAGCCAGGTCTCGGGAAAACAAACATCAGCCAAATTGCACAGCAACAAAAAAGGTCTATAAATAATGCAAGAAGTCCTTGACGTTGCCACAGTGCACTCGATAGTCACAGGCAGTCTTAGTTCTGTGGCAGGCTGTTTGACTAGGAATGTAAAAGACTGTTTGAGACAATAAAAGTTTAAACATCTTGTCAGACACTTCCTTCCAGAACAGCTGTCCTTCCTGCTAGCTTCAGGTCAACACTAAAAGTGAAAGGTCAGAATACCAATTAACTTATCTTTCTGGCAAAACCCCACTCAGTTCAGGAATATTATGTAGCTCAATATTCTATTAATGTAGGACAGCTTTGATCTGCATTTACTTTCTGAACCTATACTGATTTTTCTTTAAATTATTTTATTAATTATTCATACAATTGGAAATCAACCATCAGTTGGAAATAAAGATTTTGGACTTTGGTTTTGTTTTTTTTGTCACATCTTCATTGTAAAAGGTGACCCAAAGTAATGTGAGCTGTTAGCCATTAAAGTCAGTCTGGTTTCTTTTCCTGTTGATTTGGTGGCTGAAAAGATTATTGTAATACATCACACTACCAAATTATAGGGAAAAGGTTTTAATATTGTACAGCATCATAGTCTGAGAATAATTTCTGAATTAATAGTAACTTACAAGTTCCCTAAAAAGTTAGCAGGGAGACTAAAGGGCTATGGATATGCAAAAACACAGCTTGGTTTTGTCACAGTGAAGAGTTTGAATATTCTCTGCCCCTCAGCTGGAAGTTTTCCAGAGGTTCCTAATGGAATCTTGTACATAATATCAGAAATTATTCCTCTGAGGTTTTTCCTTACTCTTTATGTTCCTGTCTCATGGGGGTATCCAAGGTCTGTTGAAGGTCCCTGACTTTGTCTGGGAAATCTGTAACTTACATGCACTCCTAAGCTATCTGCTTTTCTGGACATATTTCTGATTTGGGAAAAGTTACTTTTATTTCTAGGGGTTTTGGTGCTCATTGGCTAGCTTTTTCAGGAATAAGATATGCTTTCACTAAATCACTTCATGGTTCACACTGAAATAGTGCTGACAGAAAAGATTTTTCCTGGTTCTCTTCCATGCAGCATGGGATGCCCACACCTATCATGATGCAAATCCACAGCATTGCCAGTATGGAAGTGCTCTGTCACCCTTTTCAGCCTTCTGTGGCAGAAATGGGTACCTGGACACACTCTTTGCAGATGACCACTGCTTTTTAATACAGATTGTCTAATAATCCATTCAGAATGGCAGCCTTAGAGTCTTAAAGGCTGTCTTTAAATGTCTTGGGTTTTTTGGGGTTTTTTGTTGGTTTTTTTTTTGAGTGGATTTTGCTGTTCTTGTGAATAAACCATCAGCCAAGATGCAGCTGAAGCCAAGGGCCCTTGAGCTGCCCCACACTGGTTTCTCAGGCACAGCCTTACAACTGGGTATAAGGTTTCCAGTATAAAACAGATTGCAACCATAAGGAGAAAAAGGAAAACCCTAAAACTTTTGGGAGGATATTGCTCTTTATTCACTTCATCTGTTCTTTCATCTGCCTTTCCATTGCCCCAGAAGACACAAGGGCAAGTGGCATTCCCTGCCTCTGACATAAGCTCTTTGAAAATGTCCCATGGAGAGAAACATGCAGACAAACTTTCCACTTGGTCCTTGTGGCCATGTGCTTGGTGAAGCTCAGCCCTGTTTTGCCATGGCAGACCTCTTTTTTGTTCAGCTTCTGAGCTACTAGCTGTCCCTTGGCCCTCCAAAATGATGACTTTTTTTGTGGGACCTATAGACTGGCATAAACAGTAACATCAGCTGTGAAAAGCTCCTCAGGAACTGCTCTTATGCAGACAAGCTGTACCTGGACAAGTATTTGGACTGAGATAGCAGGCTGAAATGGCTGAGCTGGAACAGAGAATCCAAGATTGTTCCCAAAAAGAGACAGTTCCATATCGTGAGAAGTAAAATGTCATTGCTCTTGTCTCTCAGTTGAATGAGTTGTCCCCACTACAGAAATATTTTTACATACAAATTAAATTCTGTTGTCCTCTACTTGTAGAATTCTTGAAGTATTTGAGCTATTTAACCTCCTGTTTAACAGTTTAGGACTGGGTTGGAATATCAAATGAAGTTCTTCACCATTTGACAGAAACATTCATGTTTAATTAAAATTCACAGATAAGTAGAAATATACAAATATTAGCTACCCACAATGCTTAAGGTGTTGGGGAGTTAAAGTGTGGTTTAATCCTGTGTGAACTTCCGGTTGTTTTCTTTGCAGAACAAGTAATGCCATCTTTTTTTTTTTTTCTTATTCACCAGAAGGTATCTTTGTACACCTGTGTTGGATATTTTTTAATCAAAACTGATTATCTTTTTATGCACTGCAGTAGATGAAGTTGGTTTGGGAGAGTTTATGTAATATAAAAAGCAAGAAAAAATATTATTTTGTCTCATTGGTGAAATGTGATGTGTTCTTTGCCCTTCTAGTGGAATTTCTTAGTTACATAGCTTGTAATTTCCCCTCTTTATCTTTTGATTAAACTGTGACATTTATTAACAAAGACTTTGGCTTCATCTCTCTACAGCTTGCTTTCCAAGGAACTCACACAATTCTTTAAACTCTATTTTCAAGATATAAAATATGCGTACATTCTCTGGCAAATCAGTGTTCAATTGCAAAAGTTATCTTAGTAACCAAGTGATGGATTGACTCCATGAAAGAACCAAATTAGATAAAATGACAAGAACTTATGTAATTAAAAAAAAAAAAAGGATCTTTTTTTGAAATAAAAACTCTTTATCTGAAAATACAATATGCCCTTAGGATGTGATATTGCTACATGATTTAAATTTCAGAATGACAGGATAATTAATGTAATAACTCTTTCCTCATAATCAGCTCCAAAGGTATGAGGAAGTGTTTATAAGAGAAATGTATTTCCACCAGCTTTATTACTGTAGAGCAAAAACAGGGTTAATATATTTTTGAAGAATTTATTTCCTTTGATGTCACCAATAATATAGTACAGTAATTATGAGCATTTCCTTATTATTTGTAATGAAAACTACACCTGTTGGCACAGTTGGACAACATTAATAAAAAAAAAAAAATTAAAACTTGTTTTAGTGTTCTGGCTCTATTGAGATTCATTTCCTTATTATGTAGACCTGGACCCATCCTAGACCCAGAGTCATCAGTGAGGACCCTGTGGTCCTTGGGGCTTTGAAACAGCTCCAGCAACATCAGAACCTGAATTGTGGGTGCTTGGTTTCCAGTAGGGGAAGGCATTTACTGAGCAGGGTGTAATTTCTGGTTTGGAAAAGGTGGTGAAGCAAACATGGTTTCAGGTTCTGGTTAAAATCATTGAGTACTTTATGTAATCAAGAGATGGAAAAAGATAGAAAAAAGTACTTGCAACATATTAATTTCACTCTTTCTTAGGTGAAATGTAGGTTTCTTTATTTTCATGTTCCAGATGATGTTCTTGAAAATAATCCAAACAGAGTTTTCCCACCTCCAAAAAGTGGGGTCAAGACAAGGTGCAAATTCAGGCATGTTTCCTCATTTGCCTTTGAAATAAGAGCAGTGTTTACTTCCAAGTCCAAACACGAGTAAGCAAACTTGATTTGTGGGATGTGCATTCTGCTGGTGTTCTGTTGTTTGGTTTTTTTTTTTTCCTTTTTAAATTTCCTTCAGGATTTTGAAATATTTTCCCGATATAAACTTGGAAATTCCCAAACCAGCAAGGAGGCCATTCATATTCCCCCTTGGGTGTCTGCAACTGCCCCTGCTGAAGTTCTTCCTTCTATCCTGGGAGCAAAGTTTGGTTTTAAGCTTTTTAGTAACTCCACCAGCTATGATTGCATGGGTGTGATGGGCTCCTCCTAGCAGGGAGGGCACAGCTGTCTGGAGAGGACATTGCAGAACCCTTGTCAGCTGCCAACACACTGGAGCTCAGCAGAACCTGACAACCCAGATGTGAGCAAAAAGTAGATTTCCCTATGACTTGGTAAGAAGAAAGAAGAATTTCAAATGCCAGGAAGAGCTTCTAGGGTGGCTGACTGCCTGGAAAATGAGCTAAACCCATGCATGTGTCAGGTGCTCTGGCCTGAACTTCTCCCTGGATGACCCTCTGAGCTCTTATGGGTCCAGAGTGGATGTGACAGATGGTTTAGACTGTGGTACCCAAATCACTCCAGGCAAACCTTCCTTAACAAAGGCCCAGTAGGCTCAGTTCTCTAGGTAGCTACAGCCTGTCTTTGGAAACACATAAATACTTTGTAAATCTGGAAATTCAGTGTAATACGTGCAGCAGGCTTGCAAAGGTTTTCAGGTTTTTATTTTAATTTACAGATTGCGCTGATAAGCACCAAATAAAATATTGCAGTTCATACAAGACATTAATTCTGCTCTCTTAAGATGTTGTTTGCTCAAGAAAACTCAAATTGGATGCAGCAGCATCTGTTTTTCAGTTCTGCTTTCATCTAATTTTACAGCTGGATTGTCTGAGCCACAAGAAGGTCAAATGATTTGCCCTGACTCTGCCTATGAATTTATGGCATATGTTTGACAATCAGAGTCCATATGCTTGCCAAAAGCGTGTTAAACCCTTCTAATGTACAGTTTAAAACAATGCCTTTTTTACTAGGAAAAAGTATGGCTAATAAAGTGATTTTGTTGTTCTGTAAATTAACTGGAATAAACAGATACCACTAATTGTTCAGACTTTTACTGACAGTAAAAAGTTAGCTGATATTTTCTTTCTGCTGCAGGCTTAGGAAAAAGGATCTGTATTTTTATTATTATTTATGGCAAATTTCACTGCAGAGCACAAAAAAAATCAATTCACTTCACTTGTAGCTGTTGTATTTTAATGCAAACCCAGCACTGGTTTCATTTAACATGGTGAAAACAACTGTGAAATAATTCACATTTCATATTGTTGCTTTTGGGAACCATCTGACATGCAAAAAGTGGACAATGTGGCAGAATATTTCTTTAACACTGTCTTTCTTTCCCTTTTATTTCTTTTTATCTGCTTTGTTTGTTTTTTTTTCCTTTCCCAGCTGGTTTTGGCTGGGGTGGAATTTATTTTCTTCGCAGTGGTTTTTATGGGACTGTGTTTTGGATTTGTGCTGGGCACAGGGTTGGTAATACAGAGATGTTTCTGTTCTTGCTGAGCAGGGCTTGCACAGAGCCAAGGGCTTCTCTGCTTTCCGTGCAGCCAGGCTGTATGGGAAGCTGGGAGAAGACAGCCAGGACAGGTGACCCAAACTGACCAAAGGGATATCTCAGACCATGTGGCATCAGGCTCAGGGTATAAAGTGGGGGAAGAAGGAGGAAGGGAGGAACATTTGCCGTGATGCCATTTGTCTTCCCAAATCACTGCTATGTATGATGGAGCCTTGTGCTCCTGGAGATGGCTGAACACCTGCCCAACCATGGGAAACAGTGAATGAATTCCTTTGCTTTGCTTGTATGTGCTTGGCTTTTATCTTCCCTGTTAAACTGTCCTGATCTCAACCCATGAGTTATTTCACCCTTCTGATTCTCTCCCCATTCCCCTGGTGGCCGTGGGGGGCTTGGCTGATGGCTGGGGTTAAACCACAACAGTAAGGACGACTAGGAAAGTGCAGAAGAGTATTTCAAACTCTCAAATTTAGTCTTAAAATTAGTTAATCCACAGCTGGTTTGCATTTATTACACAAACCTTATTAACTGGGCAGGGGGAGAGCCTTGCTGCTCACCTGAGGTCCCCCTGGGGGTCTGGTGACAGGGGGTCCGTGGGGCTGGTGGTCACATCCTTACCTGCTGTGCTGAGCGGCACCAATGTGCAGGCTCTTTCTCGGGATACAGTGGATGATCAGATGCCATCTAGGAATAATTTAAGCCAAAATCCAGCCATCCTGACCACCTGGGGCTTGACTAGCCTAGATGACTTAGTTTGAGCAAGTATCCGTAGTCTCAGGAATTATGACAGTACTGGTGCTCTGCTTTAACTTTCCACAGATATCATTGGCCTAAATATTCATACTTTATACTCAATTATGTACACACAGGATTTTTTTTTTTTAAATTACTGGAAAGATATCACATGGACTGCACTCTCTTTAAGAATTTTAAATTTTTCCATTAGTTTCAGAAGTGCCCTCAAGCCATTTTAGCATGGCTTCCTTTTTGGAATAGCTTGTTTTCCAGGAAGCTGAAAGAGACAATATCCCCAGTGTTCAGGAGATGTCTGTTCTGGCTGTGTTCCCTGTTTCCCTTTGGCCTGAAGACCAGTGGTTTTGGGAGGGTGTTTTAAAGTTCTCTCAGTTGTTTGGTGCCAATGAGAAGGGGCTCACAAAGTCAGACTAACTGGTGTCCATGGTGTGTATCATTGTATAGTGAAATAGAACTGGCCCCCAAAGGAATATGACTGTAAAGATATTCACATCAGGAATTTGGAAGGCCCTGCTGCAGTCATCCTCATGCCTTGGGCTGTGTTCTGCTCTGTTGGGATTGAAGGTCTGGCTGCAAATGGATGTACTCAACAGTTTCATTCAAAGAGGAGTGGTTTAGCTTGTTGTCTTCTATTCATCTTTGTGAAGGTGACTGGCAGTTTGTAATGTGATAATTTAAAATTTATCTCCACAAAAGCACATGCTAAATAGCTCCAAAAGGGTCCTGAAAACTCCTAAGGACAGCGAGGCTGTACAGACCTGGAGGGGTGCAGGGATTGGAGCTCTGTACACCTTTGGCTGTGAAACGTGCTTGTCCTGCCCCACTGGAAAACATAAAACTCTTGCACTTCTAGTTAGAAGTATAAACCCAATGTGTTGTGGGGTTTTTTGGTTTTTCTTTTTTTTTTCTTTTTTTTTAATTTTCTTTTTTTTTTGTTTGTTTGTTTGTTTGTTTGTTTGTTTGGGGTTTTTTTTGCGTTTGTTTGTTTGTTTGTTGTGGTGTTTTTTGGTGTTTTTTTGTGCTGGGACCTTAACATTGTGTGGGTTTATTTGGGTTTTTTAACAAGTTTTGAGACTTTTAATTCCATTCAGCCCTTTTATAGAAAAAGCTACAACTGTTGCTTAAAAAAGGGCATATTCTTTAAAAGATGAATGCTATTTTAAAACAGTTATAAGGGAAATTTACATAAATTTCCTGGTTTTCTTTTTTCAGGCAAACTGTCACCTGGTGTCACCTTCAGAAACCCTTATATTCCCTCTAAATACTGGTTGCTCAGTTTGATAATTTGGTCTTTTATGAAACTGGATCCTCATTTGATACTTTGGATGAGTCACACTTGTTAATTAGTAGGAACACTGTCACTCAGCACATTCAGGATTCCACTTTGTCTCATGATCGTGCAATTCACATTTATATGGTGATTTAAAAAAATCTTACTACAGAACACTTTCCAGTTTTGCTTTCAAAGATATTGGCAATCTCTGAGCAATATCAAGTCAGGTTTATTAATGACGGTAGCCAGTAAAAAAATTAATGAAGTAAAACCATCTTGGATGTTGGGCTAGGCATATATTTTTTTTTGACTCTGATAGATGTATATTTAAATGCAAATCCTTTGAAAGCAAGTGTCTTACATAGGCTGGTCTTTCAAAGGAAGCTGTTGAAGTTGCTGAGAGTACATTTTTAAAAGCTCTCCAGAAAGTTAAACTTATGATAATCTTACAAAAAAATTCTGTTTGAAGGTGATTTTGGGTCACTTGGTGAGGACAGAGCTATTTTGAGATATTTGCTTTTTAACCTGCTTGACATGAAGATGTGGAGTGTGGCATTGCTTTGATAGCAGGGCAGAAGAATCTCTCTGTAACACCTGCTGATCTCACACTGTTCCCTTCAGCTATCTCTGTGTATTTAAAATAAGGGTATTTTTCAAAGAGTAGGCTCTGTTTTTTAGCAAAATCTATTCTATGATATAGAAAATAGCTATACCATACAACAAACCTACCCACTTTACATGATTGTGGACTCTTGAAATTATATATGAGAGTGACATTAAAGGTTTCAAGCAGTTTCTTTCAAAAATGACCAATATATGCTTATTTTTCAGATCACAGTATTTAAAAAAAAAAAAAAAGAGCCACATTACTGGTTTTAAATTAGAACTTAGCTATTACAAACTTAAGTATATTAAGCAAATTAAATGGTTTGGATTTTGAGATGAGGGAAGAGCTTATCATAGGAGTTGCAGTTCTTTAATTCCTAAAGCCAGAGCAATTGAGATACAGGCTCCATTTAATTAGAAATTATGAGATGGATAAAATGAGGAGAATAGAATAGAAGGATTTCCTTTCCACTTATCCATTTCTAATAAATACATGTTTTGACAGCAGTAATGCTGTCTTAAATAGTTAATGTTACATGAAACTTACATCTTATTTATGTGGGTTGTTGTCACTGAGGAGCCTCTGAGATACCAGGTAGAAAAAGGACCTATGCTGGAATAAATCAAAATGTATATGGAAAATTTGTTTTAATACTTTGTGAGAAAATCCCTAATGGTGTTCTTTTCCTGCAGTCCCCATGAGCTTTCCTTCAAACTTTCCTCCTGCCAATTTTTCAGCTCTTTTCTCTGAAAGACCCCAACTGCTAATATCAAACCAGAGATCACCTTACTTTTCTTGGCAAACCTTGCCTTTCATTTTGTTGTGGAGGTTTGGGGGTTTTTTTTGTCTGTTGGTGTTTTTTGTTTGTTTGTTTGTTTGTTTTCTATTGGGCTTAGATATCTGAGCAATAAAAGGGAGGTGTAGAAAGGCTGTGCAGCATTTCTGACACTGGGCATGGTACTCTTTTCCTGGAAATGTAATTTCTAATTTGCTTCCTAAAGCAGGACCATGCCTGAGCACTCTCTGAACCTGCCAACACCTCTCCAGTAGCACTGCAGCCAATATTCCTTTTAGCAGAGCAATCAGCATCTGTGCTGCACTGTAAGAGCCAGTAGCACACTCAGTCCAGCAGATCATTTGCTTGCATAACTAAACATATGACACAAAGAAAAACAGCTCTCCGGTAGTCTAAGATACACTGAAGTGCTCAGCTGCCAGTGGTGAATGTCTCTGCTAAGTCACCTTTTATCTCTTGTGATCCTCAAGGAAAACCTAAAAACTTTAATCCTTGGGAATTCACAACACAATGCCAAAAAAAATCATTGATTCAATGATATAGGTTTGGGGTTAGTTATTTTTTACGTCTATTTGTTTGTTTTAGTGGCTTATTAAAATCTTTTATTTCTTTCCTTCCCAAGCAGTCTGATTTTATTCCTTTTCTTCACCTTGCTACCTCCTCCTCACCTGTCCTTTTCCAAATGCCTTCTGTGAGACACCTTTTTTCTTCCATCAGAGCACTCACATTATTATTTTAAGAAGGATATCACCAAGTGCTAGCCAGTTGCTGCCAGAGGACAACCCTGTCTCTTAAGGCTGTTGCAACAATGAAGGCCATAAAAATCTGGTTCTGCATGCTGGATGATGAGGTATTTCTAGCACATATAGCCACATGTGGCAGAGATTTCTCTTAAAAATCTGCAGATTAACACAGGCCATCTGATTTTAAAGGAGGATGTGTTGAACATGTGACTTCAGTATGATTTTACTGCAAAAGGAATGAGCAATTTTTTAAATTCATGCACTAAGACACTAAGAAATAGTCTTGTGGGTAAACTCTTTAACTCTTAATTAGTGTGAGAAGGGTTATCCTGAATATGTGCATTGGAGAGACACATGTCCTGACACAGGAATCTACTGTGGAACTGCTCATGACAACCTAAGAGAAATCAGTTACAAATACACAACCCAAAACTCATTCTCAGTGGTATAACACCCCCTTCCACCCAGATACTTAGAGGCACTGTTTTTTCACCCCAGCCACTTGAATTTCAGTGGTGCTACCACCCAACTTCCTCACATAAACCATAATGAGATGCCTGTTTTCCCAAAGAAAAGGGAAAGAATAATTTTCTAGGGCTCTTTAATGAGTCTCTGTGACTTATTTTCAGAACACTTTAATACTTCTGCCCCGTCAGTCTCTGAAAATGAGTGGTAATTAGCCTTCTGGGTTGGCAGGAAATTGCCATATTGATCATCTCTGGAAACATCAGATACGGAAAGGAAAAGAAATCCATAGAAACAAATGTTTATGTGACTTGTTGGGGGCTTTATTTTCTGGCTTTTAGCTTGAAGAAATATTGGGGTAAACAGAGATGAACAAAGTATTGCTACAGATTTAAACATTTAGAAATAGCTTTTACTACCAGTGCAAATCCAATAAAAACTCCTAAAAGAAGCTAACACTACTTTTAAGTAAGACCACTTAAGGCTTGGCTGTAAAGGAAATATTGCTCTTTAAAAATGTAAAACAAATCCTTCTAACAGGACTTTTCATGTTAAGCTGTCTCTAAATAAAAGATGATGAGATATTTAAAGAGTTTCTACGTTCGCTTTAAATGCATAATTCAGGAGTGAATGTTGGAAAGGGAGTAAAAATGTAAAAGGCTTTAGAGGAATATATCTGTGATTCTATATGGCTTGTCTGGAAAGTTTAATCGGCACAGAGGAGCTGAAATGTACCCAGGGAAATAGTTTGGATTATTCTGATTTTAAGGTCTTAAAAAATTACCAACTCTTCAGAAATGCTTCCAGTATATAACAGCCCCTATTTCAGGATTTGCTGCCCTGTAATATGCAAAAAAGATTATAGTAGCACGAGCTAAAGCAGCTGATGCTTTGCAATGGCCATTCCTGGTGTCATTGCATAATTCTGTAAGCCTGACTTAGTGATGAATTTTAAAAGTCAAAGAACCCTGGGTGTCTTCCAGGCTTATGTTGTGTATATACCCATATTGGTCTTTGGAATGCAAGCATATATAGAGTAGTATCTTATTTTTAAAAAAAATGAAAAATAAAGTCTTGGTATGAGACAAATGGTGGGATTTACTGAGATATTTGAGACCAGAACTGTGCCTATCATTCCTAATGTTTCAAACTGAGGGCATGAGTGATGTATATTTTTAGCAGCTGTCACTTCACTGCAGTCCTCTTATAACGAGGAAGATGAAAACACTCATCTTTTAAGAAAAAGCAGGAAATAATAAAAAAATATTAAATCAGTATTTTTGTAATCTAAAGTTGTTTTTCTAAACATCTCAGTCATAATTTTTCATAGTGAGCCTTCAGTCACTGTTTGTTTTAAGGGATGAGATATGTAACACATAATCATCTCAAAGGGACATGTTTTGCTTCTACAGAACTGCAATAAACACAATTTGTGGTACACTGATTTCCTGTGGCTGTGGAAACTCTCAGCACCTTATAAAGGACAGTGGCCATTTGAGTTGCTGTTCAGTAAATTTGCTTAGATACTGTGCTTTGCCACCTTTTTAGACAAAATTCATCCCAGTGGGAATCCTTTTCCTTATTTTGTGCTGACTAGGCTATGCTTCTACTCTTCCTTCTAATACAGAGCAATTTTTCTGGTTTCAGAGAATTACATGAAGCATATTAGTGTTTTTCCCCAGTGGACTGGGCTATTTTGTCTTTTCTTGGTTGCATGAAGGTACAACTGTCAGCACATCCACTGCTATCCTGCAGTTTCTGTGTTGTTCCCAGATCTGTTCCTTCCTTGGTTGGGCCAAACTAAGAAAAACTGGAGAAAAGTCTCAATAAAAATAAAATAAAGCAATCTCCAGGTTGCTGGTTATTGATGTGTCAATGCCCAGTTATTCTGAGTCATAACTGCACTCACACTTACCAGAGCATTTGGCAAATGCTTGAAACTTTTGTTTGAATACTTGTTTGAGGATATAATATTCCAAGTATTTAATTTCTTTGTAGTGTCAAGAATATTTCAAATATCAATGACAGGGGTCATTAGATAGAGGTGTAGTGATTTGGGGTGTCCCTGGTGTGGATGGGCATTACAGTCTCATTACAGGTAGATAGGAGATGATTTTTCGGAGAAATCATGAAATGTGAAAGCAAATGCTGTGTTACACTGCTGTAAATAAAACTCACTCTAATATAAGAGGGAGATGGGAAGATTTAATCTGTTATGAACTTAATAAAAATTGCTTGACTATGGAAGTTTAGTGAAACCCCCATAGCCAAAAAAATCGGAACTTAGTGTGGTTTAACCTTCCTTTCATCTTCTACAAAGAGAAATTATTCTATGAGTTGTGTAGTTTTAGATTAAATTTTGAGCATATGCTTTAGCCCTTTTGTGAGCTATTTTAAAAATTTGTACTATTACAGTGTAAATGCAGCTAAGCATTCAGCAGCTTTTACTAGAGATGTTACATAGTCTTTCAAAATTTGAAAAAAAGCAGGAGTTGCAGAGCAGAAACCATGTGGTGGCTTGCTTATGAGCAGGGTGAAGGGACACCTTCAGCTACAGAGGGAAAGAAATCAAGCTCACTTTTGGGAGGGGTGGAGGTGATGTGGAATGTTTGGTTTCTTGCATTTTTTTTAAGAAGACATGAATTAATGGTTAAGATTCTTGATTAAAGGAACTTTCTTTATCCTAGACACAGCGTAGTAAGTTTTTCCTTAAGGGTTTAAAACATGATTTGGCATTTGGTTTAGTCCTTTTGCTGCTGTCCTTGGAAGTCTTCTCTGGTCCTGATAATTTCATGTGCTGAAAGAGTATTTATTTGCTTATTTAAACTGAGTATGCTTAATAGCTGTCCCTCTTGTTAGAAAGCTGGAACTCACTGAATATCACATTTTCCAAGGCTCTCTGTGAGGGAACTCTAAACTGTCTAATGACCATTGTTATGTTTTGGCACAAAAATTTTGTAACAGGCAGCAGCAGACACGTTAAACAGATTTTTTGGGGTATGATGGATTTTCAGGGTGAAGGATTAAGAAATTTTACGGTGCATTTAGAGATGTGAATATTTTGCCATGTATAGATTACCAATTTCCCACCCTCTCCATCTTTGAGCTTTGCAGATTAAAACTGCCTGTATGATAGCACATTTCAAAGATCCAGAGGAGAGTAAGCTTCCGTGGAATTCAGTGCTAAAGGCTCAGACTTAAGTTTGTAAAGAATTAGCTTTTGTTGCTATGGGAACATATACTTCATTTAGTCCTGAAAGGAAAATATACAAATTTATGATAAAAAATAACACTATTAGTCCACTTGGTGGGGCAGGAGGCACTAGAAATAACTATGTAATCTGGGCACATAATATCTCCCTGTTGTATACAGCATGAGCACACTGGGAAAAAAGTCTTCTTGTCAGTTTATTGCTCCATCATAATCTTTTTTCTATAAATTCACATTTGTTTGCATTTTAAAATCACAAATTACACATAAACAAGTAGTTCAGTCATTATTTGCCTTTATAAGGAATCACTGGGGACATCTATTAATTCTCACATGATTATCTTTATTTCTTTGCCATTCATAAAGTTTTGTAGGCAGCCTAGATCTCAGCATATTATTATTATTCAGCTAACCAGGAGTCAAGTAGAGAAAATTGTTGTTGCAATTAATTTATTCCTAGACACTATGAATATGAGTATGAAAGTGAGTTCTGCTGCTCATTTCTGTGTTTGCTTCTTTGCTCCTTCACCACTTGTGAAGGAACTGGTGGCAAATGTCTCACAATTAGACTTTTTTTCCCCTTGGAGAGTGACACTAACTGTGGAGAAATTTTTCCATGCTCTTGGCTTCTGCCTTTCTTTCTCTTGGCTTCTGTCTTCCTGGGTTTTTTAAAATCTCTTGTTTCATGGGTAGCCTCAGCTTGAAAATTTATATTTGTAGCATTAAAAATACTGCTTTTTAGGCCTGAAAATGTTCTGAGATCGAATGAAACGCACTTTTTGCATCAAGTTGATGAACCTTTATTTTCCTTATGATTTTGGGTGTAATGACCACCATTTGGTCTTTTGTGTGACACAGAATTTGTCTGAATTTATTTGCAAATGCTAGGGATGTATATCTGTGCTGCTTTTCATTTGTGCAACATTCGTGCTGTTTCATGTACATATTTATTATCCTGTTTCTCTAAAACTTGACTTGATATGCAGATTCAAGTGGACATACAAATGTAAAGAGAAATACAATAGAAACTGCAAATACCATATGATCCCCAGTGAACTCCTTCAGTGATGTGCTTTTTACAACATTTTGTTGTGAAATTCTCCCTAACAATATCTTGGCTGCTTCAGGCATGCTGTTATTAATGCTGGGGAAATCTACCTTTAGGCAAATCCCCAAAAATATCTATATGTATAAAAAGAGAGATCAAGAAAGAGCAAAATCAGTGAGAAATGCAGACTAAAATTAACATAAAAGCGGGAAGATAGAGAGGCTAAGTGATCTCTCGATTCATCTCTGCAAGGGAGAGGAAGTATGAGCAAAATGCTTTTCATCTTTTAGGAATCTCTAGCACGATCTCCACTTCTGCTTTTGTTCTAAGCAGTTAACGTTGCTTTTGTTGAAATGCTGCCATTATCATTTAATCATCGAGTCTGTAAAGTGCTGTGCCCACTCAGCACAGAGATCATTCCTTGGCCTAGAGACAAACCGTTTAAGCAGTGGCAATGTTTCATTCTTTCAAATAAAATCCCTTTCCAAGAAACGAACTGGTGAAATGTTTCAGCTAGGAAATATTCCCACAGCCTTTCGTTTGGCTGTGGGTTGTGTGGAGACGACCCCAAAATGCCTGATGTCTCTCTGAGTGACACTAATGCGTTCCACCTCTGCTGCCTCTCCCAAAGTTCACCTCTTGAACCGCTGTGCTCAGGTCACACGCAACCCTGCACGAGGGAGCAGGCAGGAGTTCAGCATTCTGCAGTGAGACATGCCTAAATTGCATTCTGCAAGCATCACATCAACTAAATGTACATAATGGCAATGGAGAGAATGTGGCAATGACTTTTTGAGAATCTGTAAACAAGCTCTGTCGTCGCTGTGGAAGGGAGATGAGCATCTGCTATTTCTCTTCCATTTGCAATCCAGGATACAGTGCTGTGTAAAAGCATTTAAGCAAAACCCCTCCCCATGTCCTCAATACTTTGCAAAGCAGTGTTAGAGCACATGGACTGGGTTCCTTTCGGGGGTCTCAGAAGGTCCACAGGGCCAGAGTAGGGCTTATCATGATGCTCACTTTGGGGCATCAACCTCTTTGTTCCCTGAATTCTTTCTGCTGACAACCCTGCTTGCTTTTGTAGGCACACCTCGTGTCATCTGAGATCTACCCCACCTTTCATCTCCCCAGTCACTCTGTATACCTTCTGTACCTAATTTTTAAGGGGTCTCAGTTTTCCTCCTTTTTTTTTTATGTACTTAAAGGAAACCTTTGTTCTTTTAATAAGTGAGATGGGGGAGTGTTGCCTAAACTTAAGTAGATCTTTCACTTTGAAAGCTCATTTTTTGTCTGATATCCAGTTGATAGCTTTAGTAAACCTTTATTTATTCATCTCAACAGGAAAAAAATTCAGGAGTTAGACATTTATCTAGGTGTTTGAAAAAGCATGAAAGCTTATAATTTTGGAAAAGTATTAGTGATGGAGAGCTTTACAATTAAGAAAGTGAAATGGCTTTTAAGGTCTGGCCTGATTCAAAGAGCCAAATGACTGCTTCTTACCAAGTCAGCTTTAATAGTGCTTTTTTAATTAACCTCTCATGTCCATGTATATGTAGAAAAAAAAAATCTTTTAAATAGTAATGGTTTCTGTATGCTGTTCTCCCCAACTTTGAAACCTGAAAGTCTGTGTTCATTTGCATTTATTCATGGACCACTGAGTGAAGGATGTTGCTGGCATTGCTTTTGGGATGTTCATAAAACATGAAGGAAGCTTCATTTTAAATCAGTAAAAAGGTTTAATGAAAAACGTGCTTCACAACTTCACTCAGATACCTGCTTTAGCCAGAAAGAAACCTTTTTATCCCTAGTAACTGGTTATGTACAGGCTATTTTTATTTCTTCAGAAAGATCAGAACTTGTCTTCAAGTAGAAGCAGTGTTTCATCAGAAGGAACCTCATCCTCTGTAGTTCAGATTGGAGGACTATCCCCAGCAGGCTGTGATCTGCCTTTTCCCATGGATGGCAATATATAAACAAAAATAAACTTACTGACTCTTTGTTTTTGGTAACAATTGCAAGTCCTCTTGGTTTGATTTGGTTTGAGTTGTTAGGTTTTTAATGGATTTTTGTTCTCTGAGTCCACTGACCACTGGTTGGAGTCTGGACAGCTGGGTAGGTTAAGAGTTTCTCATGTATCCAAGACATTTCTAGGACTCAATGAAGATAATGGTCAAGGGAATTAATGAAATCATAATTATTATACTGTCAGCTGATACATTATTAAATTAATTAAGCCAGGATTCGTCTTTTTTGTAATGAAAGAGAGCATGTGCAATAAGCAACAACACAAAATCGTGGGTGTAGAATTAAGTTGACTAAATCAATCAGGTTTTTTCTTCAGAGGTCACTAAATCTGAGCAATTTTTTTTTCATGTTCGAAATGTTTGTCTTCAGTTTTCTTCATGCACCCAAGAACAACATTTCCAGCCAAGCATCTAAAGATAAAATATCCTAGATTTTACGTATGCTTTGCTTGTAATAACAAATAATCTCAGTACTGAGCCAGAACTTCAGATGGCTTAAATCAACACAGACTTCAATAAAACTGTGTTGATTTATTTTTTTTTCTTTTGCTATTAGATGTTTATGTAGAGCAAGCCAAGAAAAATTACTGGCCTACAGAAATTCAACACATTACCAAGTTACCAATATGTCAGAGTATTTCTTTGGAGAAGATTCCTCTGATTAGCAATAGGATCTAATTAATTTTGCAGCTTTAATTTGTGGTAAATAAAGTGAAAATGACCATTTAGCATAGAACTTCTTAAAACCACTTTGTGTGATTAACACATCAAAGAGAAATCATGCAATGGCAAGATTTTTGTTCAAATCCTGGTGTTTGTGTGTGCATATATAAGAGATGTGTCAGTACAATCAAAGATTTTGTTTATTTATAGTTTGCACTAATGGTCTCACTGTCTTTTGTGCTCTGCTTCTTGCACATCATGTGTCTCTTACAGTCAACAAATAGGAAAAATACCTATGAAACGGTGGGTTGGTGTCCCTGAGAAAAAGAGAAAATCACTATCATAGAAGGATATTAAACAGTATCAAAATGGTGGGACTTGAATATTCTCAATGTGTTAACCAGAAAGAGAAATATAAATATTTGAATTCTCTCACTGACTTCTTCTAGAGCATGAGATCACATATCCATGCTCCAAGTGTAGCTGCAAGGGGCAGGGCAGTACACGTATAACCTCTCATGATGCAATTAATGTTTGACTTAATTCATACTTTATTTTTAAGTTATCATTCTGAAACTTTTTAACTACCTCAATTTTCTTTATGCTTTTTTATTTTGAGCTTAAAATTTTCTTTTGCTTAGAAACTGAAGCATTAATACAAGTAATTGTGTGTAGTTGTTTCCTCAGCTACTATAAATAAAGAGTATTTGATAAAGAAGCAAATTGCAACAGCTCCTGGACATGTACTAGTAATGATTGTGGAAAGCTGATGTGACTGAAGGTGTGGTGAAAGGTTTAAAATGGACAGGAGAAATAAAACCTGACAGAGGGGCATCCTTATGGACCAAAGCAGTTGAATTAATGCCTAATTCATCCCTTTCATTAATGAATCAGTTTGTTTCTAATTCTGGAGTGAAGTAGTGTCTTGCAACAAAGACAGATTAAATATTAGTTGCAGCTGGCATTATTTATTCATTGTGATGACTGAGGGGGAAGTCTTGCCTTTTAAAATTTCTCCACTGTATCTCACTTTCCCAGGTGATTTCATAACCAGTTCAAACCTCTGCATGTAAAATTATTTTCTTGTGTTTTTGCCCCAGAAGTTCTGTTCTGCTTCAAGTAGGAATGTTCAGGTCCTTAGGAAAGGAGGCTCTTTCCCTCTGCCCCACTACCATCACAAAACAATTACATTTAGGGAAAATTAGGTATTCTGATAGGCCTGTAATTACAGAAGCTGTAGTCTGACCAGGTCAGTCAAATTAACATGCCTAAACAAGCTCACTGGTCATCAGTGGTCATTACTTTAGTTTTTCTTCTTATCTGAAAGACAGAGCCTCCTATAGCACAGTGCCCTCTGCTATCAAACCCAGTGTTTAGTCTAAGTTTTGTCCTATCTCTGTGGTCTAACTAGAAGTTTGTTTTATGAATCAGTTTTGAATTATCTTAAAATGGCACTAATTACATAACTATTACTAATGTTTTCTCATATGGAAGATGATGTTTAGTGAAGTTAATAGCAAAGAATGTTGGCAAACTTCAGATATTTCCTGTTTAAAAAGCTCTCTGTGCAAAAGAGCTTGCTTAGTTTTTATTCTTGCTTCCCAGGATTATGTTAAGCAGACAGTATGTTTCTTAGAGTTGACTTCAAAACTAATTCAAAATACTAATAATTACAGATTTCAGTTATCTGGGTAGTGTCATCCAGTTGAGATCAAACGTTTTCTGTTAAGAACTGCAGGTTAACAAATGTGGTATTTCTCTGAAGTTGAGATGGAGACTTTTCTGCTTCCTTTCATTTTCCTCATGTCTGGGGTTTGGGCTGAATTCATGTCACTTCATTTTTTCCTGCTGCTGCTACTTTGCTGTCCCAAATGGGGAACTCTACATCCAGAACTTGCACAGAGTTGGTTTGAGGAGGGATTGTAAATATGCTGGACTATGCTGACCTTTTCAATAGACTGTCCCTTGATTGGTAGCCAGTCCACCTCTCCCCCACAGGTTAATGAAGCTGTAAATAGGCAGAACTGAAATGGCAAGCCAATCAAAAAGGTCAGAGTAGTATAGCACACCACTACAGCTGACAAAATATATGAGGCATTAAAATTTGGATACTTCATTCCTAGTGACAAAGATTGTAATGGGAGCAGAAAAGAAGGCTCCGTGAATCTTTTCACATCATAAGGAATGTAATGTGGATGGGAAACGATGTGAGCCTGCCATAGCTGAACTCCAAGATGAATGTTTTAAATCTCTTCTTATCTTTCAGGGACCATATAATAGCCAAGTTAGGTTAAAACCCATGTTCCTCGATGTAGGAATACATTCTTCAATGTTCTTGCTATTTGTATGCACAAAATGTGCAAATATATGATCTCATACTAATGTCATTTTTTCAGAGGAGGATATAGAGTGGGAAGGGTACAAAAGAGAGAAAGGGAACAGAAGGCTACTCAGGATTTATTAGATATATGAACATGAGAATGTCAGAGCAGATTCAGTCATATGGAATAACTGAATAAGCTCCTTCCTACTGTGCTGGTACAGTGTCATATTTCTCCAATTACATTCATAAGTTTTAAATTAATAAAAATCTTGTAAAACACAGAAGGTTACTGCATGTAACTCCTGCTTAGCTGAATGGCTTGCTGTAGTTAAATTTAAACCATTGTTCAAAAAATACTCTCAAATTTTGTCCTTGAGGTGGTACACAACAGTATAGTCAGCAGAGATTATGACCATTTAAAATTTTCTTTTAATCCTCAAACAATTTTCTGAATATTGCTGGTATTGATTATTATCTGATGTAGAGACATCTCATCCTGGCATGTTATCCAATAACTGTATTCCCCAAGATCTGTATTCCCCTTGTTTTAAACATTTCCCTGTTGTGCTGGCAACTCATATCACTTCAGGAGCATAAAATGTTCTGTATTGTATTGTATTGTATGTATTGTATTTCCCACGCAGTTTAAAGCACATTGATACAAAATTCACACTCCCTGGTGCAAAGAAAGAGTAGCTGGCGAGAGCTCCTTGTAAAAAGGGTGTGAGTGGTTACTGTGCCCATGGTTTGTAATGCAGCCTTGAGTCTGTGGAATTCTCTCTCTTCTGCAAAGAGTGGCAGAGGATTTGCTCACAGGGGAGGAACTTACAGTAGCTTGACCCAGTCCTGGGGCTGATTTACAGTAGATAGATTGCTTTTTTCTTGCAGTATAAGCATGTGCAGTTAAATGTGCTTTTGACAAATGGTTTGGTTTCTCTGGACTCAGAAGGAGCCTCCAGCCCCAGCCTGGAGGACCCCTCGACTCTGCTGGATTTCCAGGCTGGCGGTATGAGTTACAGGGACCTGTGCCAAAAGGTGCCTTCTGCTGCATTTTATCACTGACTCTAATCCAGCTGTCTGAAACAGTGCCAAGCTAATTAGCTGTTTCAGTGCCTGTTATATCAGGAGCCCAAATAAGCCCAGAGAGGTCACGTTTCGAACGGGAGTGAAGCCTTTTCATTCATCCCTCTGTTTATGCAGGCCCAAGATGACTCCCATATGGGACAAATCCCAATTAATGCCTCCTATTTAAACTTGTCCTGACATACTTTAGAATGTTCACCAATTAACAGTAGCATTAAGTTATGAACTACTTTAGGTGAGGATGCCAGTGGAGACAAAGACCCCTTGTTTTCTTAAGATTGTTTAGCTTAATTTGACTTGTCTAGTACAGGAAAACCAAAGAAAAGGTCTGCTGGAGCTGCATCACAGCATCATTAGTCTGGAGGATTTATTATTGCCCAAATTCACATATAAACCCAATCTTGGTCCTAAAGCATCCCTTACTTTCAAATCCTAAGTGCAACCACTGAGGTTAAGAGCAGGAAAGAAAAATAATATTATGATGATAAATACAAGGAAAAAGAACAGGGAAAATAAATATTATCATTAGTGAATAGCTGCTTTCTCAGTTATGTAAGCTGAACCTAAATAGCAAGGCAGCTGGTTCACACACATGAGACTGCAGATAATGGAATTACAATGTCTGTCAAGATTTCCGTAATATCTTCCTTAAATACCTGCAAAAATGAAAACCACAGCATGATATTTTTAGCTCTCTCAGTTCATGAAGTTAGATCTTGACTATGAAAGCTAAGGCCATTTTTCCAGCTTCAAATTAGCTTTCTTCTGCCAGTGTACTTTGTCCAATTCAAATCTCTCACAAAATTACCAAGGAGGAGCAGTTGGACTGTTCCCTGTGTCCTGTTGATGAAGCAAAGAAACCTCAGAGAATATTGTTTATGGATGTATGCATTTTACCAGGAGTCTCATTAAATGATTTACATTATTTCAGGAGAATACCACTGAAGAATGAGCACAAATGAAAATCTGGATAGTTTCTGTTTATTTTGGGTCTGGGCCTTTTAACCCCACCCAGCCATTTTATTTGCTGTCCTTCAGAATCACAGTGTAAGTGATCATTTAAATTTGGGTCTTGTCACTGTAATACCTACATAAACTCCCTGTGCAATAAACCCCAGTGATGGAGCAAAGCCTCACAACACTTTAGACAGGTGTGGTCATGAAAGCAATCCAAAATGCTGACTGAAAGAATTCAAAATGTGCACTCATTTGAGATCTTTCCTCTTCTTGCTGAGAATTCAGCAGATCACTTAAATTAAAAATTTTACCAGGGTAAGCCTGTAGTTGGCTAATAAAGACTTGTTTCAGTGCACTGGTAGGTCGATAGACTTGGTGACAAATGAAACTGGCACTTCTTAAAGCTTTTTCAGGTGGTGGGGGTAAGAGTGATTTGAGGAATATGTAAATAACCGGCAATGAAATGACAACAAATTCTGATCCACAGATCTTTCAAAAACCTACTTCTTTGTATTTTTTTCATAAATACTTAATTTGTGAGGTTTTGATTATCAACTCATCCTATTGAAATATTAAAATTTTAAAAGCAGCCTTTATGTTTCCTACCAGTATTCTGGTTTACTGTTATTGCAGCCTCTCACAACATGCTGGACACCCTTTTTTGAATGAATCCCAGGACATGGTTGGTTTTCTGGGGTGCAAGCTCACATTCCTGAGTAATGTTGAGCTTCTTGTCAGCCAGCACCCGAGGCCCTTTTCCTCGGGGCTTCTCTCAATCCATTCTCTGCCCAAACTGTCTTTGTCCTTGGGATTGTCCTGTACCAGGGGCAGCACATTGCCTTGGTGTTCCAAGTTCCTTGAGGTTCTATGGGTGCCCACTTCTAGAGCTTCTCCATGTCCCTCTGGGTGGCATCTCATCCCTGTCATGTCAACTGTACTGCTCAGCTTCGTGACACCTGCAAGCTGGCTGAGGGCACTTTATCCCACTGCCCATGTCACTGATAAACATCAAAACATTAAACAATTAAAGATTACTGGTCCCAGTTTGGACCTCTGAGGGTCACCACTTGTTACCCATCTCTATCTAGACACTGAGCCATTGACCACTGCCTTCTGGATGCAACCACCCAACCAACTCCTCATCCACCAAACAGTTCATCCATCATATCCATGTCCCTCCAAATTAGATGTTGTGGAGAGCTGTGCCAAGGGCTTTATAGAAGTACGATAAATGACATTCATTGCTCTTTCCTTGTCCACTGAGGTAGACATTATAGAAGGCCACTGGATGGGACAAGTGAGACTTGCCCTTGGTAAAAATTGTCCTGTAAAATTGTCTTGAATCACCTCCTTGTCTTCCATGTGCCTCAGCATAGCTTCTAGTAGGATCTGTTTCAAAATCTTCTCAGGCATAGAGGTGAGGCTGGAAAAGCAGTAGTTCCCAGGATTTTCCTTTTTAACCCCTTTTTAAATTGGTGCAACATTTTCCATTTTCTAGTCAATGAGGACTTCCCCTGAATGGTATTTTTAAAATAGAGGTGACAGTGAAGATTGAGGGGAAAAAAGCTGTTGAGTAACACAGTCTTCTCCTAAAGTGTATTTACCAGTTTGCCAGCCTTCCTCATCCAAGGAGTATACTACCTCTGACCTTCCCTTTCTGGCTCATACACCCATAGAAGCCCTTTTTATTACTCTTTGCATCTTTTGCCAAATTCAGCTCCATCCATACGGTGCTTTTCCCTATCCCATCCTTATGCAATTGGGCTGCACCCCTACACTCTTCCTATGGTGTCCCTGCTTCCACTGCCTGTGCCCTTCCTTTTTTACCTTTAGTTTGACCAGCAAGTTTTGACTCATCTATGCCAGTCTCTTGTCTTCCTTTCCTGATTTCTTACACCAGGAGATTGAGAGCTCTTGCACTCAGTGGAAAAATCCTGAAAGTTGTGCTAGCTCTGTTCTGCTCCATAGTCCCTGAAGGATGTTTCCCAGGGGATCCTACTGCTGAACACCTTGAAGAGCTGGAAGTTTCCTGAAATTCATAATGCTGACTTTAGTTTTTGCCTGACCCTTTGAACGGCAAACTCCAGTTTCTTATGCACACAATATGCACTAGGGTCTATTATTGCCTCTGGATAACTGAAAGGGCTGCTTGGGTGCTCTGTAAGAAAGAGAGAGGCAGAAATCCTGATCTAAGAAGTTTTTATGCTGCACCTGTGGGTGCTGCCATGCTCTGCCCTTCCTGCTCCTCAGTCATTAAATGCTCTGAGTGCTTGTTTCCTATCTGTGTGCACTTGACTAGTAATGAGGGTGTTTCTTCTAATCCTGCATATTTTTCTAAATCTTCAGTAAGCCTGAGGTATATTATGTAACTTTGTGAATAAATGTTTTAGGATTTTTTTTATAATTATATGTCCACAATTAATGAGTTTTATAAGAGAAGAAAAGAGCACTAGTTTGGTATCATTCTCCATACTGATATGCAAGGCAGAGCCTTGTCCCCAGCTCTAAAATTTGAGGGGAGGCTAAGAAAAATGTAGCTGAATGTCAACAGTTTTTTCTGGATAGCAAAACAGGTTAAGTGAATACAAAATCTGCAAATTAACAAAAGAAACGATAGCTGCTTTAAAAAATCAGTTTTCATTTGTAAGTTTGAAAGCACAGCTGAACAAATAATTGTGTCATAACTCAGATGAAACAATTTGTTCCATCCTCAGAGAGGGATTGCTGCTTCAGTCAGGGATGGTATTACCAAAGGTTATCACCACAGCTAGTCAGACTGGACTGAGTTATTCCATCTTTTTTAGGGAAAAAGTAGATAAATCAGGGTCCTGTGGGCATTGCTGAAGCTATGTAAGCACGGACATAGTTTGTACCACAACCACAGAAAAAGTGTAACATTGCAAACACAAGGCCATGAGGTCAAACTGCATTTCTTGCATCTCTGCCATCACAGCGTGTTGCAAATCACTGCAGGCTTCCCTGGGATTCTCTTCCAAGCTACCTGAGGTGCATGAACCTTTTCCTTAGGGCTCTAACAATGTTCCATGTAAACAACTGCAACCTGAAGTTACTTTCCCAGAGTAGGTTGTTTTGCCTGTGGACGAGAACACAGTAAGCTTGCAAAAATTTATAGTATTTCTATTTCTGACTTAATACTAGAACAGCCAAACACAACTGGACAGGGGTTCTACAGCTTCTGCTACCTCTACCTTTTATTGTCAGTCTTTCAGTGATTTTCCTTTTACTGAGCCCAAGCTACATTTCACTAGCTGGTAAGAGGAAACAGTTCTGTTTGCCCCTGCTGATATGCAAGTATGGATATTTAGTACTCTGCATTTGTGTTGAGACCTATGTTGTGAACATCACTGCTTTTGCAGACACCAGTATCAGTTTGCTGCAGCAAATATTCATGTAATTAGGGTGCATCTCTTTGTAATCAAATATTCTGTGGTTAAAAGGCAGCCCTTCATTTCAGCTCTTGCAAGGGATGCAAGCACTAATCTATTTGAAGGTTTGACTGCAAGATTTAAATTTGACTTTGTACAAAAGAAACTGCTCCACCCATCACTTTCATTAAGAAATGATCTAAAACTAGAGTTTTGAGAAGTACTTCATCATTAAATTAATGAAGATACTGAATGACTTCATGGGTCTAATGCAGTTAATGACAATACTGGCAAAAGTAATTTCTAACTGAACTTAAGGGAGCAAAAGAACACCATTGCAGTTAAAAGTTATCTGTTCAGATGTCTATATTCATGGTAAAAAAGGTTCCTCTACTGATAATAGACACATTAAATTAAAAATCATCTTAATAAATGACACAGAAGCCTAATGATGATGATAAACTCTTACACTTGAAATTGTGAAAAAGGGAGCTCAGCTGTTTTGTAAGAGTCGTGTCCATTGTTCTTCAGTAACCAGAGTATCCAAGTAGAGATGCTGTATTTTAAATAGCTCACAAGATATATTTGATATGACCAGCAGGTAAAATACTATCTTCTTGTCACATGAGCTTCCTAGCAGATTTAAGGGCTGATCCTCTGGGACAAATTGGTCACCAAAGGTCTTTACCCAAGGAACTTTTAGAATTATGCTGGGGTTTGGGTTGTTTTACTTTTTTTCTCATTGTGGTATAAAAAATATTTTCTTAGCTTATCTGTGTAAGTTCTGGGTTGAATTGCTTCATCCATGAGAAGACAGTGAAACCCCAGATGCTGGTAGTTTGGGAGCTGGTTAAAACCTTCTCATACTCACAGAACCTGTGCCACCAGCAATGGTTATTATGGCTCAGACTGGCGTCACCCTGACTCTTTGGAGGAACAATTTGCACTTTATTGGCACCAAACAATGAGACAAAGAAATATCTGCTTTAGTACAAACTGCAGGTGAACTGCAGAACTCATTTTGGTGCAGGTTTATATATGTGTCACCAGCATTTGATAATGTTATTATGAGAAGAGTTGTACGAGTGGGAATGCAAGTGCCTAATGCTACATGGAATAGTTTTCCTGTGTGTATAAAAATGAGCACAAAGTTCATCCTGAACTCCTGATAGTTGACAAGTTGGTATTCTCACTAGACGCCCACGTGGAGGCAGCTGCACAGGTCACAAGTGCATCGCTGTGTTTTAAATGCAATAAATGTCAGGCTGCTTGCTTCCATGTCTAATTTTAAAATAAATAATAAATACACTGCTTTACTTCCTGAGAGCCTAAGAATCCAAATACTGTGTTCAGTCAACTGACAGATTTTTAAGCTAATGTTCCATATTATTATCCATTCTCAGCAATCTATTATTACAGAAGGACCACAGATCAAAAATAAGTGCTTGGCTCACAATAACCATCAAGGACATGATGCTTGTGGCCAAATCCAAATGTTAAAGCTGAAGGTGCTCCATATGTTTTTTATAACTTTCCAGGTTTGCAGTGCAGCAGCATTCCTCATAAATTACAATATAATCTATCCATTTACTGGATTCAGCATGAGAAAAGCTTTGTCTTGTCCACTTTGCTGTATTGTTATGCTTAGTGTTCTTAACTTAGTCCTCTATCATATGGGTAGAATTAGCAGGTAGTTTGTTGTTTTGGGGTTTTTTTAATTCCACAAGAGGCAATGTCCTAATTAAGAGATATTGTGTGTTTGTAAGTCCATCAGTATGTTTTCCCCAATCTCAGAAAAAAAGAATAAAACACTAAAAGAAATGGCAAAAATACAAAACACATGTAGTTAAAGATCTTAGATTTGAATATAACTCACCAGTAATTTTTCTGGGCAAAAGAGGAGACTCAAGAGTCCTCATCTGCAACTGTATGTAAAAGGTCCTTTTGCTGTCTGATGGACTATTATAACGTCTTCTGTTTTGAACCTACTTACTCAGTATAATATGAGTTTTTTTCTGTATTATCTATCTATGATAGAGTAATAAAATAACTTGGAGTCTCACATTTTTCAAGATCTGGCTTGAGTGTAGAGCATGACATTGCTCAATTCATCATATTCCTGAGTCCACCTGTTAGGAAAGTCCTGAATTAGGCTGAGTCATTGTCCTCAAGCATTAGTTTATTTGCAACATTTTCACTGATTATATAAGCAGAGTACCTAAAGATCTCCCTGTACTGCTGTGCCCTTGGAACAGTGTGATTTATTTGTTTGTTTAAGGGTGGGGGACAATGCAGTGTTGGTGCTGGGTGACAGTTGTGATGTTCAGGTTCTAAGGCAAGTAGAGATGCAGAGACTCCCTGCTGAGATGCTCTTTTCCAGGTTTTGCCCTGACCCTTCTCTGTGCTACAACCACAGATTCTTTTTATTATACTTAAAGAATATATTTCTCAAAGCCTGTGCTTGTGAAAGTACAGCATTACTCAAAGATGGAAAGAGAAAAATATAATTTCAAATGTGCCTTTAAGAAGGTCAGAGGAAAGTCTGAAGATCATTAATCTCTACTTCTGAGCTTCCCCAGGCTGATCTTCAGGAGGGTCCTGCATGCACAGGGTGTGAAGAGGAACATCTGCTAGGGGAGGCACTGCAAAGCTGTTAAAAGCAGTGCAAATATAATCGAAACAGAACTCAGGTTGCTGCTGAAGAATCTGTAGATTTATGAGTGTGTCTTGAATTTTTCCCCAGGTGTGGTGGGTGACACACAGCCACCCAACCTTTAGCACCTTGTCACCTTGTCCCCTTGTCTCCACACTTGCTGGCCACATCAACAGCTGTCTTAGTTTGCATAAAGGAGGTTGACAGAAAAATAGAGGGGAATGTGGGGAGACAGGATCTGAAGGCAATTCAGTTTTAGGATGGCTTCAGCTGACCTTGAAAACACCCTCAAACCTTACTGAGGAAATTTCATGAGAAATATCTCAAAGAAATTCTGTATTATGAACTTCAGAGTGATGGATTTCAAAGAGGCTCACAGGTTGATTCTTGCTATGTGTGTTGTGCATACATGTCTGTGTGTCCCTTGAATGGATTATATTTCCAGTCATGGGAGAAGGAAGATTGCTGGCCAGCATGTCTATTAACACATGGGAAGTTGCAGTTTACATATCCTCATGTCTACAAAAAGAAGAGAAATGCAGCTCTGTCAATTATCATTTCAAAGTGAAACCTGTATGTTGTAGTATCTCTGCTTCATGTGGGTTTTAGGGACTTTTTCTTCCTTTTAGCAATATTATTTAAGTTTTATAGAGGCTTGACTCTGTACTGAGTCAAAAGCACGCTAATTTGGTTATTAGCATGTGCATCAAGCAATCTCACTGCACTCATTCAGAAAATAGGAATTAAGATGATTTGACAGCCCTCCAATTTTGCTTTCAATGCTATCGATTCCTTTCATCAAGGCTGTGCTGCTCTGTGCTCAATCTTGCAAAAGGGAATGATGGCACGCTTGCCCTAATCAAATTTCATTGTACATTCACTTCATGTAATAACAAATTTGGCTATCCAGATCAATTTTGGCCCAATTTCCTCTCATGGGATGCAATTCAATGATTGCTTTTTTATTTTTCTTTTGAGGACCATTGCTTGATACATATAGGGTTGTTTTTGGGTTTTTTTAATACCAAAAATATTGACTAAAATAAGCTTCAGTGGTATTCTGTATTTTTGTTTATGATCACTTTGGGTAAGAGCATGTGCTTGATTTTGGTAGGTGTGAGGTTACTACATGGCACATAATGAGAAGGATTTTTGTAATGGAATTGAAAGCACGCAGCATGTTCATAGATCCTTTTTGAATGAAGAGTTTAAATGTAAAAGCTTCCATACAGAGCACATTTCCATAGAACTTGCAAATGCAAAGTGCTTATTGGATAATTTTCTGAGCAGAATTGCAATGCATCTCAATATTTTCTTCAATAACCTCCTAACAGGATCATTATTTGACAGCAAACATTGCAAATTAGGTCAGTGAACTTTTTGTGTTTTTCTTTCCCATAGAAGTTAGAGGTGAAAGAGGTCTCTTAGGTCAGCCAGTTCCTTCTCTGCTTCTCCATCAGTTCAAAAGGCCACATCACTGTTGCAAACCTGTGTTAGGGAAAAGGCAGTACTGGGCCTGCCTGTTATTAGATATTGCTGCTGAATGTGCAATAAGAAATAAAATTTCCACTGTCTTGTGGTGACTGAAAAAAGTATCCAAAATGGCTTGGAAGTGAGGAGGAAGAATAATTAAGGGTGAAGGGCTGTTATCTCTGCAGTCAGATCAGAGGCTGATCCAAATGGAAAATAATGCAAATAACACCTCTGTGGACCTGGAAGAGTTGATCTTGGATTAAAGATCTGAGGCTTACAACTAAGCTTCATTTAGCATATAATGACACAACAGTTACATGATCCACAAATGTTTAGTAACTAAGTCCATTAATGCAGTTGTTACGTGAAATCCACTTACGCATATGGATTGTAAATACACGAGTATGGGAAAGAGTCTCTTCAGGCAGCTGTTCTCAGTGCATTATATTGCATTTAGAGCTGGTTAACTATGACTGGGGAAACACCACTGTAAATTTGCACAGTGGAAAAGACTTCCATGTAGAACCTGGGGTCTTATTTTCACTTGGTTATAAATCTTTGTTATATGATTAGCAAAAACAATGTAAAACCTGCTTCTGTAGTTCCAGTTTAGACTAAATAAATCTATCCAGAATGATACAAGACACCTTGAAGCTTTGCAGGTGTTCTGTTGTCTTCTGTTGAACTGTACCTGAACGTTCTTAAGTCAGTTCTCAGCAAAAGTGTAATAAAGCTGGAAGGTTTCTTTATTTAACGTCAAATTTTAATAATTTGTTCTTAAAAAAGAAAAGATATAATACATGGCTTTAAAAGTCATGGTTTCTGTATTTATTTTTCTCCTTTCTCTGTAAGAAAAATATTTGCTAAATTTTCTTTAAGTTTTAAGCTTCTTTTTTCAACTGGTTACTTTTTTCCTAATTATGCTGTGATTTATTAGATCTTCCAGCTTGAACAGGAGTTAGTTAATGAACAGAACATATTTTAAGTGACTAGGTAAAAAAGAATCTAAAAGAATATTTTAAATAAGTATGCACACAAAAATTGAAATTATGTCTTTAAGTCAGTCTTCTCATTTTGATTTTTGGTTTTTCTTCTCAAAGAAGTTTAAACACCATAATCATGTTCTTGACATGAAGAAAGTTGCAGCTTAAGCTGCAGAAAGGCCTTCCATGATATGTGTGCCCAGTGATGAGTATGAATTAAGATTCTATAGAGTAACATCATAACAGCCATGGGAATTTGAAAGATGTGTATCTTTTCTGCCCTCAAAGTACATGGAAAGAAACTCTGCTTTATAAATTACAGACTTTAAGAAATAATCTGTCTTTTCATTACAGCTGGACAGAAAAAGTAAAATTTAAAAACCTTCCAAGGTGTTTTAGATTAGAAAATACATGTTAAGAAATCTTGGACTATTTATTAGAGTACGCTTTATCCAAAAAGAAAAAAAAAAAAAGCCACCACTATAAACAAGTTCAAGTATTAGTAGTGGCACCTTAGGGCTTTGCAGAGCTACTTGTCTGGAAAAGTAAGTTTGCTTTGACAGAATACTTAACAGCCTTCGCTAAGCCACTGTGAAAGCTCTAAGCTATAATGAAACAGGCTTGGCAAGTCTGTCTGAGGACAAGCTTCCTTCTCTGGACTTAACTCTATTTCACTGCTCCCATTTATCTCTGCACTGAATGCAGGCACCCTTCATGGCCTGACAGGTATTCTGTCCTTGCCAGGTAGCTGCTGCTTTTAGGCAGTAGCTGCCAAAAGAATTCAGAGATTAATGGGAAAATGTCCATAAATTATAGTACAACCTCTCCACTTTCACAGAAAATATAAGATCTTTGGGATGTTTAAATGCTGTAAAATGTCTTAATTTGTTCAGACACTCGCACAAATATTAATACAGACAGATGTGAAATACACAGACAACAAGCATCTAAATTAGCTTTGAGGGGAATTAATACAAGAAGCTGGCAAAATATTACCAGTGAATAAATTAGTGTGACATTTGATTATGATTTCAATACAAGATTACCAAGTGCTTATCTTAAACATAGGTCTCAAAAACCTGCAAGAAGAAAGCTAATATTACATGATGCAGCAAGGAAATCCAAATGGAAAGCTACACCTATTAGGCTCACAGACATTCCCAAGGTAGGACAGCACTTGTCAACTTGAATAAGACATTGAATGTATTGTTTTTTCCAAGTCTTTAATTACAGCTGGCATTCCTGAATCAGTGCTGGAGGCAACCATCCTGTTGAAGAATACAAACCTTTGTGGGAGGAAGCAGCAGAGACCAGCCTAGTTTCTAAAGTGCTTATAAATCTCATTAGTAGGAGAAAAAAAGCTGTTCAATCTTTCAAGATTTGCACATGTAGGTCCAGCCTCAGCTGAACACTCTGCTCTGTGGGTTTGTAACATGCCCCAGATCCACAGTGTCCGTGGAGTTCAGCTCCTGGTTGCACCCAGACCTCTGCATCACTGCTCTGTGGGGCTCAAATAGAAATTTCCTGATCTCATAGCCCCTCGCTCCTCAGCCAAATGGTGATAGCAAAAGTTGCCCAAACTGTGGCATCCGATGACTCCAGCACAGAGTCACACAAGCTGGACATGTCATGTCAGCCCCAGAGATGTGAGTCCAATCACTTAGACTTGACCTCATCACTGTTACTCAAAGGGAAAATGCTGATTTTCCCATTAGTTCATCTTCTCCAGCTCTTTCCTCAGCATGTGCTTGAATCTCCCTGTGCTTCTTCTTCCCCTGCACCCACAACTCCCATCACCTTTGCTGCTGGTTTTTGGCAGGCACTTGGGCTATTTCCTTTCGCCAGTCAGAAAACCAGAGAGCTATGACACACTCTGGACAGCACTGGATGCTGCAATACATTATTAGATCTTGTTTGAATTTTTGTGGTTAAGCCTCTTCTCTGGTTGCAGCTTGTCACAATTCCCTTCAAAGGCTGAATTAGCTCATGCCAGCCCTCAGAGAGCAGCTGCTCCCTAATGCCAGCCATTGTGTGACATCTGCAAGCTGTGTGTGTTTATGTAGAGGCTCAGGGCTGCCATGTGAGAATGCCAGGCTGGTGCTGTCACCTCCCCAGCTGGTCCCTCAGCCTCACAAGGGCATGCTGGTCACAGCCCAGCTAAGCCTGGCTTAGTGTCCTTGTCCTCTCTGGGCAGGAGTCATCCAGGCTTCTCCAAAGGATCAGCCACTGGTGAGGGAGAGGAGGGCTCAGATCTCTCTCTGAACGTTGAAATCAGGAAACAGAGCAGTGGATAGAAGAAGTGAGAGGAGGCTCAGAGCCAGAGAATTCATGGGCAATCCCAGTAAAAAAGCTGCTGTAGCAGCACTGACAGAAAATGTTGTCCTCTGTGAATTCAGCTTGTGGAAAATTATACTCTGTGAGGTTGAGTCCCTGTCTAAGGGGGCTTTGTAAGTGAAATAGGTTAATGGCTGAAACATAAAGATGACAAGGGTGATCTCTGTTTTAGACTGGATTTAAGCATGATTCTTTTCTTCACCATCTCGGTCTTCATAGTCAACAAAAGACATCATACTTCTATTGTTTCTCAGGTTTATTTTGTTTAAAAGAAAATGGTAAGACTGTCATTTTGTCTTTAACCTAGTTGGGTAAGCGAGGTATATGAGCACAGCGACCCATGTACTTCTCAACTTCTCATTTAGCAGAATACAGAGAAAAGTGAGTGGAGTTGTCCAAAACCTAGGATTCTTCAAGAGCAAAAGAGAAAAAAAGCCCAACAGTGTATCTTATTTGAGTACTCTTTGTTGAGTACTCCAGCATAATCTGCAGTAAAAATATATTTTGAAGGCAGATACCCACGTAGCAGGATAAAAAAAATAGAGTTGTGGTTTTGTATTCCAACTTTTATTCATGTGTTTTAATATTTCAACTTCTGGTTCATTTTAAATGAGAACTGTTTCATTGGAGACCATAGCTTTGTTTTATTAAATAATAATTTAGCAAAATTACTTGATACAATGCATTTCAGTACAAATCTTAATCTATAAGAATGTCTGTCCTTTTCCCTTGCTCAATATTTTTTTGTGGCATACTTAATTTTAGATCCATGACCTATGATCTTTTATAGACTTTCTGACAATAATGATTAGGATAGTGGATATGAGGTATCAAATTATCAATAATCTCCTTCACTGAGACAACTCTAATGAATCATTATCTTATAGGGATATTCTACTTAAAACATTGATCATTAACTGTTTTACATTTTCCATTATAAAATCTGTATTTCCCTTTCTGCCTTTTTTTTTTAGAAAATATTTTTAAATATTTGATTTTAAAATACGGTGACTGTTTTTTAGCTTGTGAGGTGTTTTTCATGAGGTTTTCTTTGTTTTTTTCTGAAAGCCACAACTAAAAATCTGGTGGCTTGCAGTCCTTTATTTCTTCTATAGCTTTTGTTGAATTCAAAACTTTCATATGAAACATTTAAAATGTAGCTTAAAGCGTAACTGAAACTTCTATGTTGAACTCTGCCTGGCAATGCATGAGATTTGTACAATTCTCATTATATTCTGGGAGCAAATGGACCTTCAGATCACATTGGAAACTTTGATTTAAAAAGTGTGACTAAGATAGTCTCCTTAAGGATTATTGACATTTAATTTGGCATTTGATATGAACTATCTAAAGTCAGATCAGGAGGAACCAAATATTGCTTTAATCTAAGTAGTTTTCAGAGAAAGAGCAGATTTCACAATTGAAACTTTTGTCATCCTGAATGTCTCAATTAGCATATTTTAACAGTCTTTTAAACCTTGAAACATAATTGGAATTGTAACAAAATATTCCACCTTGAGTGCCAAACGGAATAGTGGCAAGCCCAATTTAATTTCACTGGTTTTGCCACTGTAACAGATTTGAGAAAGTCTCATTTTGACAAAATTTATCCTCTATTGCAAAGCCGCACAGGATGCGTATTAGGACTTTCTGTAAAAAAAATACCGTGATAAGCACAGTTCCTGCTGGCATTGTCTTAAACCTTTCATTTTTTGAAGCCAGATAATGCCTGTAGACATTCTGTTCTTGCAAATTTGGGGAGCAGAAGTTTTGCCTGCAAATCATAAATGAGTTTATTAAACCAAACACTTTTTTGGCTGAACGTTCCTATTTGCATGTTTCACAGAACTGTGCGTCCACATACTTTCTTTGAAAACATCTCATTGTCTCACCACTTCCTTTATGGCTGAGAACTTAATGATTACCACAAAATAATTACTGTCATTTGCCACCCATTTGTGATTCCCATTGAAGTAAGTTTTCCAAAATATATCACGTGGTGAGCCTGGAGTTACGCAGAATAAAGGAAGAGCGAGAATGCACCAGTGGTGGCATCTGCTCACAGGGATTCTCTGGCATGATAACTCTGTCAGTAAACCCCACCATAACCATTGGTTGGTGATCCATCAATGTTATCACAAGGAAGGGGATTTAGGATAACCTCACTGGCCTCAAACCACTGTCCTTTCTCTCAGGAACAGAGCTGCATGGAGGGGGAGTCAAGCAATGGTTCACAGAAACACAGAATGGTATGGTTGGAAGAGACCCTAAAGATCATCTCATTCCAACCCCCTGCTGTCGTTGCTCAGAGACCAGGCTGCTCAGAGACCAGGTTGCTCAGAAACCCACCTAACCTGGCCTTGAACACTTCCAGGGATGAGGCATCCACATCTTCTCTGGGCAGCCTGTGCCAGAGCCTCTCCACTTTCACATTACTTTCTCTTAATCTCCAATCTAAACCTACAAACCCACTCTCTGTCAGTTTGAAGCTATTCCCCCTTGTCCTGTACTCCAGACCCTCGTAAATAGTCTCTCTCCATCTTTCTTGTGGGCTCCCTTCAGGAGCTGGAAGGCCACAATGAGGTCATTTCTCAGCCTTCTCTTTTCCAGGATGAGCAAACCAAATTCTCTCAGCTTTTCTGCCATGAGATTGGGAGCAGATGCTCCATAGGGTGGCTCACCTATTAAATCTTCCCCCAAAGGAATGGATTTGTTCCTGTTAATTACCAGCTAGAAAGAGTCACAGAGCTCTACCCAAACCCATGCTTAATGCAAAACACCTGTTTGCCTTAAGGTTTACAAAAGAAATTCCCCTAGGCCTGTGTCAGAAAAAGAAAACTAGATGGAAAATTTGAAAGAAAATCACCCTTTCTCAGGCCATATTCAGTCTCAGTTTGGTCCTATATCCTCAGCAGGCAAGGGGGGCATGTCACCCCAGAAAAAGAGAGCTTTTACACAAAGTCAGCCTTCTGTAAAAAAATAAACAAACTTCTTCAGAAGCTACAACTCTAAACCAAGATATTCGTAAGTGGCATATTGGGAAGTACAAAGATAACATTTTATTCTCCAAGCCATATGGAAGGGTTTTCAGCAGCTGAGGATAGGAAATTGTGTAGAAGACTCTGACAGGTTAAGTAAAGCAAACTAAATCCCTTGCACTTAAACACCATTAGGAAATGCCTGATGCTGGATCACCAGTTTGAGGTGTGAAGGTGGGCTGCATGCTGACACAGGTAATAAATGGAATAAAGCATTTCAGGAGTGATAGGATTAATAACATAATAGCTGACTTCAGAGGGCTTACTGGCTTTACCTAAGGGAATACTTGTCCCAGATATTGAACCAAGTCAACATTGGAAACTCCATTACTTTTATCATTATTTATATTACTGAAAGAAGCCTTTGTTAAAATAAATTTATATTTACGGAGGACAGAGTGGTTTTATCTAGAAAGGGACTTAGATTTTCTCTTAAGTTTATCCCAGCACATGACAGGGGAGGATCTGTGAGCTTGACTGTAGATTCTGAGAGGGTGGAAGCCACCTTTAACACACTGATTTTGTTAAAATAGCATTTTGCCCCATTATCCCAAAGGGAAAAAAAACCCTACCTCCAAGTATTTTGCTATATTTTATTAATATTGCCTACATTTAAATCATATATTCAGTAAAACCAGTATTTTTCTCTATATTTCCAGTATGAAAATGCAATACTGTAGGAACTGAACAAATAGAAGAGCATATTTTTGCTGCTCCTTTTTGTTTCTTCCTCCCCACCAAGGGCATGCCAAGCAATATTTAGCCTCTACAACCCAACCTTTAGCTATCAGCCATGACAGATATCATGTATGCTCTAGCTTTGGCCTGATACAGGATTCCTTTCAGGCTAGTGATTTCCAGCAAGTCACTGGTCCTGTGGAGAAAATGTATAGTATATATGATGGATTTCAATTATAAAATAAGTTTGGGGTTTTTTTCAGATTTAGGCAAATATTTATTTTCAAGTCAAATAAAACTGGAAGTTAATCAAATAGTAAAAAAAAAAAACCTCATCAAAAAACAGAAAAAAATTCCCGAGTGATCACTTTATAGTAACACTTCAGTTTTTATCCTGGACTTAGATCCCAAGTAAAATTTTAAATAAGGAAAAAATAACTTTTAGGGTAGCTAAGGAACCAAAAAGCCAAACTGCACAGGCATTATTTAGCACATACAGTATTCCTGAGAGGTGTGTGTGCACAGCTGCAGAGACAGAGCCCATATGCCCGTGTGTAAGCAGAGGGTGTCTGTACACGTGTGTATGCACATGTGAATGTTCTATATCCGCATTGGCAGGAATGCAGGAAAACCTGAACACAAATGAGCCTCCTTCCAGCACTCTTTATAGTGGTTGAACAGCTCTGGGGTTCGGATTAGATGGGAAATAAGGCAGTTTGGGTCCTGTCTTAGAAACAAAGGGATTAAAGTTGAGTTTGAAACTGAAGTAGGTTCAGAATAGCTTTCTCCAAACTGCAGTGTCTGCCTACGAGCCAGATTGCTACTGAGCATGCCAAGCTGACCTCATTCTCTACTCTCCTGTACAAACTTAAATACTCTTATTTTAGAGCAGAAGTCCTCATCTAGATAAAGGATTACATTTTTCCAGGATATCAGCTTTGTACGAATCAAGCCATTCTGATTTTTTTCTGTCTCCCAAGTAGTTGAAAAACCCATCCAAAAATTGTTGCCCTTCTTTTCTCTTTTTGTTCCCTTCACTTCTCTGTTGAAATCAATGTCTGCTTATTTTTTACACCTTAGGAAGATTTTACTCCATGAGGATTGTTCTCCCAGCATAGTTCTGTTTGCATTTTTACATCCATTTTACATCCTCAGTTTATGCCATGTGGCAAACCTGTGTCCTCCAAGGGGATCTTGAGTAAAGCTTTTTAATTCACTGTCACCTGTGTTTCCTACTCAAGATTGTCCAGAAAGTGCCCATGCTTTTCACTTCCTCCAGCAGAGTGCTCGTTTAAGTTCTGAAAAGGTCAACCCAAGCACCAGAGTAACTTCTAGCAGAAGTTTTATTGATTATGAACTCGAAAATATAAGAGATTTTTTCTTCTAAACTCATATTTATCTCCATTAAATTAGAAAAGTCTGTCAAACAGGTGAATGACTTTCAGATTATGAAGCTTTAATTTTATGCCTTAAAAAATCTATTCATTTAGCTGCATGCAATATTTCAAGGAATATTTAGCCATTGATTTTTTACTAAGAACTTTTTATTTTGTTGTAATTATTTTTGAAAATGAATTGATTTTTTCTTTAAGTACTTATAATTTTATTTGCTGTAAAAAAATCTAACTAGAACAAATAAAGGAGAGTAGATTTCATTAAGCCACTTCTAATGTATCTGGAACTAAAACATCTTCATAGGAGCTCTGGCAAAACATGCTATTCACTTTTAACAAGACCAAATGAAAGTTTGTTTTCCAACTGTATCTCAGAGGATGACCTGTTTAAGTCTCTAGTCTTGAGGTAATCTTGTTTTCTAGGTGAACTCATGTAAATCTAGGCTTATTATATCAAGTTAACAATCACTTTTATCCCCCCTCTCTCTAACAGATCTATGAGATTTATGGCAGCAGCCCAAACTGCCACCCTTGAATTTAAACATTTGCTGAGCTATTTCTGTGGGTTGGAGTAAGCAGAGTTCTGAGTCTTTAAAAATATTTCAGGTCATGGTGGTTTATCTCTGTTTCCAGGTAGTGTCTGTTTCTACAGCCCTTAGAGTAAATAGTTCCTGCTCTTTGCTCACCCAAGGGTTATCTCAGTTATCCTTACCCATGGTTCTCTTGAAGTTACTCTTTTACTGATGCCCCACATTAACAGGCATGTCTCAGTCTCCCTACACGTTTTGGTGATGCTCAGGGGGCTGTTACCTTCTCCACACACAACCTTAGATCCTGATTTTCTTCTTCCGCTGTACCTCAAAATGCAAATCCCAGCCAGTACAGCACCAGCTGCATAACTGGATTGGATGCTGTTTAAAGCAACTTCTATTCCTTTCACCTGAGGCTGCAGTCATTCTTGACAGCAGACAGGATATTTTCTTTCTGGGCAATGAGGGTTTTTTTATATTCCTCAAAAAAAAAAAAAAAGGAGGACTGTAAGCCCTGACACCGGAGTGAACCACGGGATAACTACGACATGCAAACAAGGACACCTGTATGCCTGATTATCAGAGCTCTGGGTGTGCAGCTGCTGGTTTGTTTCCCAAGCAAGTTGGCAGCTTGATTAAGATGGGGTTATTTAGAATGACAATCTGTTACAGAAAGTGGACACCCCATAATTAAGATGCATTTTTTCCTCTGCACTATCTCTGCTCTTACGTTTATTTCTGTATTTCAGTTTGATGCTGCATGTCTGGTTTGAATGAGAAATGTTCAGTCCACCTGGTGCTGTCACTTGCAAGTAATGTCTGTTTACTAAGTGCATTAAATTAGGCAACTAACTGCTTGAATGTATTTGTACAGATAGCCAAGTAAAATTTTATTAAAATACCTGGCTGGCTGTGAAAGGGCTTGATTGACTTGGATTAAGGTTACTCTGACTCTGTGCTCTGACTCAATGATCATATTGCATCTGCTGATATGGAAGTCTTTTTGGGGAAAAAAAAAAAGGCATTTTGTGGATTGGAGAGCTATTAGAGGAATGTTTATGGGAAATGAGACAGCAGAGCTCACAGAGACACCCATAAGTTCCTGCCTCTAATGCTTCTGGCTTTGGCCCTTGCAGGTTTGAGAATCACTCAAGTTAAACTACAGGCAGATATAACAAACTGAAACCTCACGTAACCTAAATCTGAAAGCATCTAAGCTCAGGTAATTAGGATAAACTCAGGCTAGTTCAGCTGTGTCAATAATTTCTCATTTAAAAGTTGCTTGTCTCACTGAGCTGGTGCCAGAGCTGACACTCGATGTGGAGGAGGAGGAAGCCAAAGACAAGGAAAGGCTCTGGGCCAGATTTTCTGCAGTCACAAGTGGCATCTTTTCCTCAGTCTCAGCTCCCATAGAAAGTGGGAGAAAAAAGAATCTGTTTCAAGACACTTCCAAGGAGTGGGTAAAATCTGCCATGACACAAGGTTTATTGACTTTATAGTGTAATAATCAAAGCCCTTATATCTCCCAAATACCTTAAAATATATGACTTCAAACTTTAAAGTGCTTGGCAGAGGAAGAATTAAACACGGAAGTGCAATATTTCTAATTCTTCCCTGGAAGCTGGAGGGATAACTCTCTAATAATTAAACATTTTCAGAAATTAACTAATAATATAACTTTAATGATACAGTTAATTTTTAATTAGAGCAGATGTGTTCTGACATTTACTGGAACCATTGTGCTTTTGCAGAGCATTTGATTATTAACAGCAATTTACCTGTGATTTGTGCACGCACGTGCCAGCAACATTTTTATGTTTATAAAGAAAAAAAATCACACCTGAATTCCAGAACCTGCTTTGTATTTTGTTGGAGGGGGGATATTTCCTTTTTTTTCTTTTTTTCTATTTTGGGTTTTATGATTTGTAGTTAAACATTTCCAGGAGGCCTTTATATAATTCAGTGGTTTTTTTATAAATTTCCCTCAGGGAAAGAAAAATCAAAATTAAAAAAAATAAATCTGGAGAAGCAGGAAGGTGGTTTTGCCAGAATCAGACCCTTGTGAGCAAGCCATTTCCTCATCTGAATTCACAGCCAATTACTTAGTGTTGAGAGGGCTGAATTTGGGTCTTGCTTGCAGCTGTGAGCAGGAGAGTGGAATGGCTTTACCTTTGTGCTGGGTAACAAAGCTCAGGGTTGGATTCTGGCACAGCACCTCCATCCTGTCCCAACTCAATGCAGACTTGGATGCCAGCACTCAGGAATGCTTATTCCTGGTAATCAGATCATGCTTTTCACCTTCTCAACAAAAAAATGAGTGAGACCACTGCAAAAAAATACAGGTATTTGTTAGAGAATGGGGGAAAAGCAGTGCTAGATATTGAGAGTTCAGCAATGGAGTGGTCAAAGAGGCCAGTCAGTCGCAATGATGATATCTCATATCTTGATATGGACACTAACATTTGGTCCTAAACTCTTCAAAGATTCTCAAAACCCTTTCTTGACAACCACTTCCTGGACATAGCTGCCTTTTACAGCTAAAGAGTGAGTTCTCCTACCTCTGTTCAGATCAAGTCAATTGCTTTCTTAACTTTCTCCCTGTCCATATGGAAAATAATTTTAGTTGCTTCAGAACTGTTTTGCTTTTCCTCTAAACATACTGTTTCCAGACTAAACAACCTCAATCTTTCATCCTTTTTGTGCATCATGTTTTCTAAACAATTTATCATTCTTGCTGTTCTCTGGACTGACTTTTTCCAGCTTTCCTGAAGGAATGCTGGAAACTGAGGGTTCTCTTGCTGTCTCACCAGTGGAATCTGCAGGTTGCCCAAACCATTCCTATCAATATACCCAACAGAATTGCTTCCTCCCCTTCCAAAACAATGCATTGAGGGTTCCTAATGGATCTGCTATTTGTCCAGACTTTTTTCTGCAAGAATGCTCCTTGTTCCCATTTTAGTCCTTTTGTATTCATGCATTTAACTTTGCCTTTCCTGAGAATAGTACTTCATGCATTTGCTATTGCTGAATTGCACCTTATTGACTTCAGTTATCCAGAGTGCTTGTGACCTAGGGATATCCAGAAATCTCTCCATTGTAGTGGAAAGCAGAGCATAAATCTGCATCTAGGTCAGATATCTGTGGAATCCCAGTAGAATTTTCTTTTACTTTCTAATAAGATAAAGAGAAAACTTTTCAAAGTATGATTTTTGTTTTCAGTTCATATATTTTTGTTATCCTTGAAAATAAAAACACAGAACTTAGTAACATGAAAGTTTTATGGAAAAAGGAAAGTTTGATAGCTCAGTTCAGTAAATTACTCTTGCATAATTTAAGCTAAAATTCCCTGGTTTTCTGAGTGCTACCTCCCCCATCAGACAATCTCTGGGCAGATTTTAAAACTTGACATACCACTGCCTCCAATGCCTACAGGATTTCAAGTTTAATAAAAGCAGATGTGATTAGTAATACAGTTCAAATGCAGTTGCTTAGTTTAGAAAATTTGAAAGACTGTAATCTGAGCTGTTTTGATGATTATTTTTTTCCCTGCTGTGTCAAGCAGATTGAGCTCTTAGCCCTCACAGTCCATGAGATTAGTGCTGGGGTGTAGATTTTTTTAGGCTTTTAGGCAGAACAATACAGATGTCACCCAAATATGTTATGACAAATACTGAATGGTGCTAGAGCTGCAAAAGAAATTAGTTTACATCTTGTGAACTTTGACAGTGTTGAACTGGTTTTAAAAGTAGCTTCACCCACAGTCCTCTGAAAATTTGGGAATTCTCCTCTGGCAGTGCAATGTAGTTGGTCTGAGCCAGCCCTGCCCTTTTTCCCTTTATTCTGGAAATTTTCATTCTGTTATGCTTTGTGGAGCATAGCAAGCTGAGTGTTGAGGGATAGCTATTTATGTCTCTGCTTTCTCAAATTAAAAAAAAAAAACCCAGCAAATAAAAAGCTTGGTTTGTGGGATGTAGTTTGGTTGAGAGAAATGCTTCCATCACTCAATGGAAAAAAAAAAAAAAGCTGATTAAAAAAGAAGAGTATTTCAGCATCCTACAGGCCCCTACTGGGTCATTATTTAACTCCTTTGCTCTGAGCACTGGAGAGTTGGGTTGGTGAAGAAGCCTCATTTATTTTTATTGAATTACTGGTGTCCCCAATCCCAGTGAAACTGGCTCTGTTTGATGTGAAGTGCATTTGCTAAGATGATTTAGTGTCATAAGAGCAGAAGACCAAATAAGAATGTAAAAAAATACTATTTCTAGATCACACCTCTATGGTGTGACCATGTGCTAAAATCAAAAGACTGGAAATTCAATACAGCAAATTTCAGTGTGACTGATGAATAAATTTGTTGTCTGTAATGAGGTCAGAAATTCCAGAAAACATTACAATAATCATAATGTTTTTCTCTAAAACTTTTCTGTCAGAATGTGGCAGATATTCTGAAAATGACTGTTGTCATTTCTGTTGTTTACACTGAAAAAAAGTACTGCTTTTAAAAAATAAATGAATATGTTTTCCCAGAGTTTCCACCCAGCAACACAAGAGGAGAAGTTAAAAATTCTTTTTACCAGGAGTCTGCCTCCTTTGGGAGTTTGTAGACCCTGGCAAAGAATCTGAAAGAGCCATCAGTGATACTCACTCCTAAAACTAAAATGAGTTATTATTCCTTTGATTGTTTTGTTCAGCTCACACTTATCCAAGGCTCTTCCCTTCTAACATTCTCCTTTATAAAATTTACTCCCTTTCAAGCTATGTTTGGAGTCACAGACACATTTTTTTCTCCCCATGTTTACTAGCTTTTGTAGGTGGATATGGTTTGAACCCTGGTTACTTCTGGTCTTCCTGTTTATCTCTGCTTAAATTCCATTTTTCAGTCTTGCAGTGCTCAATCTGCAGCAGTCATTTCAACAGCCACATAGTTGTCAGAAACACAGGAGTTTAACTTTTCAGTAGGATAAAACCAAATGAAATGCTTGACTGGAGTGAAAAGGCTACATTAGTCAAACAAAATCTCTTGCAATGACAGTGAAAGGATAAAAAAGTAAACTGGGATTTTGATTTCAAGTAGTGTAAGAGGATTGTTGAAATTAATGGTATTGAATTAATGCACCACAGATTTACTTGTGGAAAGTTTCCCTTACTCTTAAATATGTTACTGTTTTCTCCTCCTGTAAGGGCAGCTTGCCAGAGTGATGGAAGATTTTGAACTCAACTAAAGGCTGAACCAGCCAGCTGATGTTTTGGGCCACAGCACAGGTCCATGGCTGATATGTGTGGCTGATATCATAGCCAGTGATAAGCACCCATGCAACCAGTCACTCACTGTGCCTCCCAGAGGGAGAAAATAGGAGGAATGGGAGCAGGAAAACTCATGGGACAAAATATAGGCTAAGAAATCACCTACAAAGTACTCCACCAGCCACAAGTGAGTGGGGGAGTTTAACTTGGTTTTTGCCAATTAGTATAAATATTTTATTACCTATTGCAGTATTGGGAAACAAAAGAGACAAATATTGAAACATCTTTCTTCCCACATTTACAGCATCCACTTCACTCTAGACTCATTTCCTTCTTCCTTTCTAGTATCTACTTGATTGTTCTACAACCTTGCTAGAGAGAGATTCTTCTCAGCCCCTCCACTGAGCCTACAAGCAGTCCAGGCAGTGGGCAGTGATTTCTCTGTGTCCAATCCTCATTTCCCATTCTTCCTGCAATCTTGGAAGGGTTCTCCATGGGCTGTGGCCCTTCTGCATTGTGCCTGCTCCAGCATGATCCACAAGCTCCTTGTGGCTTCAGCACAACAATGAGCAAGCAAATTATATGATGGGATATTACCAGGGGAAAAGTCGTGGATGTAAATAGCTGCCTTTCATTTTTCTTCACAGGGAACGTTAAAAATACAGTAATTGTACCAGCAATTTTATATTTTGAGGGCAAAGCCTGAATGTCTGCAACGCTGTAGTTGACACTTGCAATGCCACATCCCAGAGACATTCTCTGGTAATGCAGTGCAGTCATTAGTGCTTGGTGTGACATTCCTGCTGCAGTGAGCAAAGGGACTCAAGCTGTTTGCCTCTACTTACTGTATAAGAACTGGGATTCTTTCTATTTCCAGGGCAGTTGTCTTCATCTTCCCTTTCCAGGTTTCTCATTCAACATCTTTGTTTAACTGCCACTTTGCTGGATTCAAAAAGTTGGTGGGAGTTTTGGGGTGAATGTGGAAGTATTCTGTTTCTGCATATGAGTTAGAAACCTTTTAAAATTGTAGCCAATTTGTACAAAAGAGGAAGAAGGGAAACATACTTAGATCCATGTGGGTTTGCAGAAATCTCCTGATCAGGTATTGCAGCCTCCTGCTTCTGGCAAGGGCAAGTTCCTCCTTCCTACATTGTTTTTGTCATCAGAAGCCATGAGAATTTTTTGAGAGAAGCTTTCTATTTATGTGTTTGTGTTCATTTATTATTTTTGTGTGAGAGAAATCTTGTTGGTTCGTTACCTTTTCTCTGAAGGTCTTGTTGCATCCTGGGTGAGCATGCAGTAGCTCCTGCCTCTGTCCTTGGCCCTCTTTAAAGTCAGCTTGTTCTGTGTCAAGTAAACCTTTGTCTCTTGCAGGCATGGTGACATTTCAGGGCTGATAATACATGGGTTGTGCATTATTTAGAGAGACTGGGATGTGGGCTTGATTCAGCCTGCAGCTAAATACTAACTTTAACACTAGCATAACATAGTGAGAAATTCCTAATAAAGGAATGAGTTATAAGAGCAACTAGAAATATTACCTCCTCTATAACTGGAGACCCAAGCTCAGCTGATTAAAACATTCCACCAGGTCTTTATTGAATCTTTGGCCAACTCCATTTCTAAGAAAATAACCTGCCATCCAGCTGGTACCCAGGCATTGTTAAAGGAAAAAAGAAAAAAGAAAAGAAAATGAGGCGAGAAAGGGAGGAAAACAAAGGGAGGAAAAAAAAAGATCAATCCTATTATTATCATAACATTCAAAAGGTTGTTCACATCCAAACAGTAGGAGGTGGACAGATTAAACTTTTAGAACTGTAACAACATCTCTCTTGGTGCACTCTAGTTCAGCAAAGTGAACCTTGTAAGGCTTGACATCCATCACAACATTTCCTGCAGTTACCACTCTGTTACTTAGACCAAATCCTCAGTTCTGGTTTGCAGACTATAATTTGGAGACATTAAATGACTACACTGTGGAAAGTATCTGATGGTGTATTGTACTTTAGAATAATAAAACGACTAAAAATGCAGCTTCAAGAACTAAACCAAGTATATAATTATCTGTGTTTGTAGGATTTCCTCTAAAATCATTATGTTGTTTAAGCCATGCATTTCTTTGCCTTTTGTTAGTAACCCATGTTCTTAGAAAGAGGATCATGCGTTTAAAAACGTTCTTGGCACAAAGCCCTACTCCCAACCCCTTTCCTTCCTTCTTGCTGACCCATAACAAATCTTCTGACTTTGATTTCACTTCACATTCAAATGCAATGACAGAGACCTTAATGAGAAAACTTAATCCAAGTGCTTCATTTTCTTAGCTGCAATTCTCACATTTGGAGAGTGTCTTAGTGCCAAAATTCTTTCCTTTTGTTTTTCCTTAGCCTTTCTTTTCAGATGAGTGCTATCTGGCACTAAGAATAAGCATAGTAATTGAATGTTCAGGAGATGGTGACTTTAGGGAGCTTGCCAACATACAGCACACAGTTTCTTTTATCACTTTTTTCCTTATCACCAAAAGGAGTGCTTTGCATGTTTGGAATCGCTGTAGTTTTCTCCTCTAAAGACATTTTACCCCTCCTTTTCTTCACCCTTAACTCACTGTCATTATATACTGGTTGCTTCCCTAGCATATCCCAAGGAGTGTTTTGTCAGTATTACGGATCATTCTCCTTGCTCTCCCTTGGTTTTTAAGGCTGACTGCCCTGCCAATGCCCTCTCCAGGCAAGGATCCTTGGAAACCAGTGACGAATGAACCTTGAAGGCCTGAAAGCTTGTATACACCTGAGGTTCACCAGACAGCACTGTGTTCTGGATTTACTGCTTCTGTAAAATATCAGGAGGTGACATTTTGGTAAGGGCATTGTGGAGGTGCTGCTCCTGGCCCTCTTGGGAAGGAAGAGGAACTTGTGCAGGGCATCTTCCAGAAATTCAAAAGAACAATGTGGCTAGGAGAATTTTTACTGAATAATAACAATAATAATAATATACTGTTTTTTTTGCTTACATATATAAAATAAGGAGTGGTTTGAATGGGAGTAGTTTGAATGAAGTGGATGATCTTATTTTATCCATCCCAGCTCACACATTGAAAGGACAAAAATTGAAGCTGTGTGGATAAGTTAACACAGACAATTAATGTCTGCAGGCTGCCAGACTGGTCTAACATTAATTCATCTTTTCCCAGAAGCTACTTGGTACTAAATTTTTTAGAATGTTATTGAGCTTCATTTCCCTTCAGAAAAAGAGCATATAGGTTTCTGGATTTCTTTTTGTTGTGTCACATTCAGTGATATAAAAAACCCATTATTAACTCAGTGAGAATTTGTATCTATGTGTAAGAAAAACCACAGCAGCTAGGCAAAGTCTGTATTATTCAACATCAGAAAAGGATATATTATAGTTTTGCTTGTGCTGGATTGGGTCATGACATTACTAGCATTTCTGTAAGACTGGATGAGTATTTTATATCTCTTAGGTGGAGGAGAGGAAGCTAGATCAGTTTGCTCTAAGAGATACTATTTTGGGAAACATCAGAAGGAAATAAAATTTAGGTTGGCAGGTACATCAGCAAAGCAGCAACACCACTGCAGAGTCCAGCTTTCCCTGAGAGCTAAAAGAGACTGTCTTGCACATTTTATTTCCTTTCTCATAAAACCATATATCCTATCATCAGACTGCTTGGATATGTATTTATTTTTATATGGTACTAGATAGAAAATTTAACTAAAATCTAGAGGACTCAGTCAAGTGAGAACAGATTCCTGTAACATGATGAAATAATTCTGCAACTGTTTGTTGAAATGCAGAAAGACAATCTGTATTTGTTCAATTTTTCATTAACAATAAGGATCAAAACAACCTGTAGTTGAAAAAGGTTGACATTATTTATTGTCTTTTTTATTGTTTAACATTTTTACGTGAACTATCATGACAGGTGTTTATAAGGGGGTGATAATATTGAATTTACCCCTTGACTACCAAAGTAAATTTAAGGAAAACAAGCAGATATTATTCCAGGCAAATCTTCCTATAGACTGAGAAAGAAAAACTGAAAAGCTTAACATCATAGAGAAAGCTATGGATATCATTATGCAAATTTCACTTTTGCTCACTGACAGGCAAATATTAGAGTGATAAGCAGCTGTCTGTATTCATTTTTCATAGTTTATGATTTTTTCCAAGTATGAATTTCAACATGGAATCCATGACAACTCTGACCAAGTGTGCATTACAGTGCCATTTCCACTTCCATAAAATTATATTTTAGAGTTACATTGGAGCTTTTCAGTACTACAGATTAAATCATGGGTATGAGCGGAAAGTATGGCATAGAATTTAAAAATATTGTTGCCCCTTGGCTGGTCTATCCTTTTTCCAAGGAGGAGGAAGAGTAGTAACCATTACTCTTCTTTTGTAATTGCCAAGTATCCCTGCAGCTAGAGGGAATGCTTAGGCTGTTGCCTTTCAGCCTTTGGGAAGTGAATGTCAGTACACTGTTTCAGATCCTTACAGCCTTACCTTGTTTTTCTTCATGGAAACATGGGTTATTCTAGGTTTGTGCCTCAAAAAATATGAAAGACACAAAATGGCCACTGTAGTGCAATGCAATTTTCTAGCCTTGTTACTTAGCTTTGGCCCTTTACATATATATATTAAATTTTGTCTCCCAGAATTATCCAATTATTTATTCATTATTATTTATCCAATTTTCATATATTTCATTTTCCTTTTGCTGCTCCTCATACCGACAGTTTTATTGTAATAAGTAGATCCAGTACATTGAAGGAACAGTTTGAAGAAGGAAAGTAGCTCAGGTTACGTAAGACTTAACATCTTGTAGGACAGAGGTTTTCTACACCATTAAATGAAGATAGACTTTTTCCCTTTTATATGCTTTTACAATGCTTTATAAAAAAGTTTCTCAGTCACATGTAAAAATCTTTCTTATCTCTTGGCTCAGACTGTTTCCAATTAGATTTTAATCCCAACTTGCAATTAAATAAAGTAATATTTATCAATATGGCAATACCATTATTTCACTGTTGTCAACTTTATAAACAATTGTCATAATATTACAGTGATACATATTTATTCACAAGCAGTTATGCAGGCAATCACCTACAGCAGTATAGGAGAAAATAAAATTAATTTATTTCTCTCTTCTACAGCTAGTTATTATTTTGTGTACAGGCATCTCCCTCCTGTAGACCTGTGTCACGGGCACTCAGAGATCTGGCTGATCTATGGTGTTTTAGAGTATTAGTTAGGTTCCAGGCCAACACCATTTATCATTTTATATCCAAATCCATGTGCCATTTTGCTGATGAGGTGTAGCCCGTTCAACTAAACATGTGAGGAATATGCAGTATCAGAGGGGGGAAATGTGAAAGATCTGCTCAAGCTGATGGTGTTTGAGTGTGAAGCTTGTTAATCTCTGTAACATGCTGGTAGCACAAAGAGAACACAGTTCTTTTCTGGCAAATGAGAGGTTGGGTCCTTAACTGCTATGGGGTAGGTCATACCCCCTTGCTGGTAGTAAAATCCTTGGAAATACTTATGTAGTAAGGGAACTCGGGGTGAGTATAAAGGAGCTTAGCCCTATATTTTCATCATATGTAATTGCATTTTTTCTCATTAAAATCCCACTCTGATTCTAATTAAATTCATAATTGTTCTGCATTTGATGCTATAAACTGTTTTGTAGTGTTGCAGGGTGCTATTTAACAGATGTCATCCTTCCCCCAAGAGGCAGTGGTGTTTCATTGCTCTGTGAATTGATCCTTCAGTGTGAAACCTGAACAGGTCCCCAGATAGCCAAGCGGGAAGGGGGATATGGTGAAGTAGCAAGAATGAATAAATGAGGCAACCAAAGAGTGTCTCTCAGAATGCAGGACATGTAATTCCTTGCACTTCAATATATTTTAAAAGAGTAATCTAATTTTCTCATTCTATCCTCTATTCATAATAAAGTTACAAATTCATAGTACTTCAACACATGGTTCTCAGGCTCAGGCTTACAAACCACATTTAGACATTTGCATTAGATTTTTTTTTGTCATTGTTGGGATTTTTCTTCCCGTACAGCTGCAACCAGTTTGACTCTTACCCACACAGAGCTGAGAAAGTTGGTCTTGGCTTTTTTCAGAACATCCCTTTTTTCAAGTGTGTTAATTGGATTCACCACCACTTCCCCTCCAGCTCTGGCAGATATACATGTGCTCCTAACACTCTTCATCCTGTTTGCTTCAAAATAGCTGTTTGATTGTTTCTGATTTTATTCCACCATGTTTTTCTGCCAGCACACTCAAAATTTATCTGAGGGCTCAACCACATCCATCTCTGATCAGCTTCCTCTAGTACAAATTCCCAGTTTAGCAAATCCCACAGAAGTCTGCTGGTCTTCAATCAGATCAGAATGATTTAATATTTATTTCCCATAGCCCAGACTTACTAATACTAAACTGAGTAGGGCCTTATATAAGTTTAAGGACTAAAACACTGAAGTACACTAAATAATACAACAATTATACTTGGCAGAAAAATGGAATTAAAAAACTAAGAACAGTGGGATATCAGTGGATCAACATTAATTTCTAGTGCTTTTTTTATATAGCAATATGTTGAGTCTCAAGATGCTTTTAAATTGCTTCAGGATCCTTAAAGATAGTTGTGTTATAAAATGTATGTTATTATTTACCATACAAAGTATTCACCAAAATCATATCTTCTCTCCCATTCACATGCAAATTCTGGGAAATTTCAATAGGAGGGAAAGGTTCAGCATGTTCTATTCCTAACACACAGTTCTTCTTAGATATTAAAATTACTCTCTATCCCTTCACTATAGTCAAAATCTGATACCCTGGAGAAAAATCTTTCCAAATGGTACATAGAATGGCTTCAAAAGACAAATAAAATTCTTAGACATAGGCTGCTCATCATGAGTGGTGAGTATTAGAGGCCACTAAAAGTATTCAGTATTCTTCGCTCATTATGAATTATGAATATTGCCCAGTGGGTACTGCTATGGTTTTTTGTTGTTTGTGGTTTGGGTTTTTTATGTGAAAATTTGTTTTACAAACAAAGGGATTCCCCTTTGTTTGTAAACGTGGGCTGAAGTCTCATTGCCTTTCTTTGATACTACCTCTAGCCCACTGCTTATTTTAGTGGCTATGTCCAGAAATTCCTGTTCCTCTCTGAAATTTGTCTGAATCTGATATACAGGGGATTTCAAATTGCAGTGGAGATACGTGCAACTCATTTGTTTAAAGAAAACCAGACAAAAATGCTTAGTAAAGTTTAAAGGGTTAATGCTGGCTTACTTAACTTAGGCAGGCAAATATGAGCATGTGCAGAGGATCTTTAGCTCCTTCTTAATTGTCTTTTTTTTTTTTTTTTTTTTTTAACTACCCAGCCATAGTAGCTGCCCCATGATCTGTTTTTGTTGGCAGCCATAGAACTAGAAGCAATCAGAAGGATAATTCTGTCCTATTTCTGCACCACAGACAGAACCAGAATAGTGGGCTTGTCTAAAACAAATGTTGGTCCTGTTAGTAGTGGAATAATGCAGTAACATTTGCAGAGTTGGGAGACAGGAACCGGGATTTCTCACACAGCTGCCATTTCTGCCCTGTTCTTCATGGAATTGCAGAGCTCACTGCTTTTCCATCCAACCAGAACTCAATAGATTGAATACCTCGAGTAGGTAAAATTATTATGAGAATTCAGGTACAGTGATGGTCTGTGTTGATTCGTATCGGTACACAACACAGAGTTCTGCTTTTCACAGTTAATTATACCATTTTTTCTTTTGGGATACAGGAATTAGTATTTTATACTCCAATTTGATGACTAGGTTTCTTTGCTCTCAGATTTTAGTCAATGAGCTGTTCTTGGAAATTTGCCTTAAATTCTGCAACAAATTACTGTATCATTGTGTACAATGAGTTGGAATAAATGCACAATATTATTTACACTAAAAAGTTTCCCCTGCCCACAGATATTTTGAAGCCTATATAAGGAACAGAAACATACACAATACAGTAAATTGCAGAAATCAACAATGACACACAAATGAAATAATGAGTAAATAAATACCGTTGTTTTGAAAAGATCTTGTAATTACATAAGACGTGTATGACAGTAACATTAAAGTAACTTGTCAAAACATCAGAATACAGAGACTTCTGATTCACTGGAACAATTATCTACTTTGAGCCTGGAAAATAACTTTAGAAAAGGAGCCCCATCACACACAATGAGGAGCATAGGATGAGAGATTTTGTTATCACGTGATAAATTAGTCTAGTTAAAATTCTCTGCATGGCTGAAATGACCACCTGGGGAATGAAGGTACCACCAGGAACATATCATCAAACACATTGCCATCATTAGTTTAAAACAAAATGGGAGGAAATGAAAAGAGAATTTTAAAAAGGAAAAACAAAGACGAGAACACCAGTTAAACTATTAGTTCATGTGGTTTTAAAGTAGCCCCCAAATCTAGAAGGCTGGAAAGTCTGGACAACAGAACATTTTGTCAAAACAGTGCAATCTAAATCGTAACATGATGATTCAGAAGCAGCAGAGCATGCTAATTCAGGTGCTTAAATGAAATGTTAGAAAACAAGTATCACTTATTCTTACCTGCTTGTCATACTCAGGCATGTGCTCCAAAGTTGATGAGGAACACATTTGGTGCAGGGAGCTTCAGGTTGAGCTCTGGGTGGGAGCCTGAGACAAGATGTTGTGAATTGCCACCCTTTGCACAGCCAAGGGCACAGGGACCTGTGGCACAGCCAGGGGAGGGACACTGGGACACAGGGCAGGGGCCCATGGCTGGAGAAGAGTGAGACTTTGGTGTGCTTGGACTGTGAAGGGTAAAAGCTCAGGGGGTCTTGCCTGAAACCAGACATCTGAGGCTCTGCCATGGAGATGGGCTGGTGAGGGAATCTGATCTGGCTGTGACTGGGGAGTGCAGGGAGCCCAGCAGGGACCTGCCCGGCCATGGAGCCACTGCTGGGGCTCAGTCCCAGCAGTGACAGTCTGGGACTTTGGGAGTACGGCTGCCACACAGCCTTGTGAGTGATCACAGTGGGAAGATCCCTTAACAAAACTCATTTCTGTTCTTAAAATGGATTGAGAGTCACAGTGTGAGGAGGGACAGGACCTCTGGTTCATGTGGCCCTGCCCCTGCTCAAAGCAGGCCTAGGGCAGGTTGCTAAGGCTGTGTTCACTGTGAATGGAGACTCCATGGCTGCTCTGGATGCTGGTCCCGGTGTCCTCCCCCCTCACGGATATTTCTCTTCTGTAATACCTGGTTCTCTTAACACAATTAGAGTCTTCTGCTGCCTCTTATGCTGTCACAGTGTCTGTGATGTACCTGATGGCAGGGAATAGAGGAAACAGGGCCAGACTCTTCTCAGTGGTGCCCAGGGACAAGAGGTAAGCCGGAGTCTCCATCCTCAGGGACACTCATAGCTGATCTCCAGGTGTGCCTTCTGCATCAGCCATTCCATGTGAGTCTGTGATTTAAAAATCAGTCTGTTACAGTACAAACAATTTTCACAGTTACTGGAATCTTCTCTGGAAGGCCTCTAATGGAGAGGTTCTCTCCTCCTGTTTTTAATTGCATTTACATATCTAAGGCTTAACTGCTCAGACTAAGCTTTCCTAAAGCATCTCCCGCAGGCAATTTATTTTGTGAAATTCAAGCAAGCATACTTAAATAATTAGAAAATGAAAATTTCAGAAATGTTATGCAATGATTTGACTGCGTTACATGCTGTGAAACAAGTGGCTGAAGTCTGGCTAAGGCTTGGCTCTGATTGCAAATATATCACTGTTGTGTAATCCTAGTTTGTGCCATGGGGGAAAAATTCAACTGCCTTTGACTAGCTAAAGCTTGAGCAGGGTTGGTTTGGATAGGATCAGCAGAAGCTCACTGAGAACTGAAGTTTAACAGATGTGTTAAATATTATCTTCATGAATAAAGATACATGCATTTAATAGAGGTGTTTTTTTTTTTCTACTGAGCACACTCTGGACAGAAGGCTTGGGCAGGTTTTCCAGACCACTCTTGGAATCTAGTGCTGCACACTGAGTTGGTCCATGTGCAAATAAACTGAGTAAGGAAAACATTATTGCTGTGCTTTCCATACTTTATTTCAGAAAGTCTGGAGGAGGAGGAAGCAGCAGCCTGAGGTCTTGTTCCTTCTGCCTAGCTTAAGCCATTTTTGCAGTTTTAATTTTTACTGCATAATTTGTTATTTGTCACAATAAGGAATGTCCTCCTTGAGGTCAACATCCCTCCATGTCATGTCTCCAGCTGTAATCCCTGTGATTATAATTTCAGGTTTTGTCATTTAGTCAGGTTTTATTTGAAATGTCATCTGAAAAACTTTTGGTTATTCTCTTTATGTCTTTAGTACAAGTTTTTCTAGTACGAGTTCTCTGTGTACAAGTTTTCTATTTTGAAAACTGTAACTTCTCTTTGTCTCGAGGGAGTGAAACCACAACAGGAACCCCTGTCTGTTTTCTTCTATCACAACTAGCAGTGTTCAAACCTGTTATAGAAAAGTTTCCCCCACATTCTACAAATATTCTCTCTCCCTTTATTTTTCCTCAGAAACCCTGTGCTAGAGCCTGCAGTTCTTATGAGAACATGGCAAATACCTGGGTGTATCTGCCTTACCAGGAGCTGCTTTCTTCTCTCTAAAATTGCCATTCTACTTTCATCTCTGTCTAATTTTCTGTAACACTTCTTTGTTTTTTCTCAAACCACAAGGTTGCCTTAATGTTACTTATTTTCTGTGTATTGAGGAGAGGGCAAGAAGAAATATTTACCTCTGCCATACAGATTAAGTCATGCTGCTTTGACAATCTCAGATGGGGACTAATACAGGGTTTTTCCTATTATGTACAGAAAATTCAGGTTTGAGTTTCCAACAGGTTTCATCTTCATGTGTGAAATCACATCTCAGCTTTTTCAAGTCATTGGATAAGACTGAGTAGTACAACTAGATAGTCCTAATTTAAGCACAGGCTATACATCATTTCCAGTGGAAAAAAAAAATACTATTTCAGTAGAAAATAAAATCTGTGTGTATATAGAGAAGATGGATTAAAACTGAAACATCTCCCAGCTTCAAAGAGACTGTCTTTACTTCAAAGTGTTTGTGACTTTGGACATGAAAACACTATGAATAATAAAACACTGAGGTTGAGACCCCTAGCTTTGGAGTTTGTGACTGGCTTCTGGAACCTTCATGAAGTTTTTAAAATTTTATTAGTAATTTCTTGTTACCACACGGCTCTGTAGACTTTGCAGCTTGGAAAACTGGGGGCTTAGTTTGTATTTTCAATAGAAATAACTTTGTACTTTTGAACTTTGGTTTTGAGACTCGGATAACGGTGCAGACACATTTGTACCCGAGCATCAAAATTTAAGAATTCCATTTATGTTTTCTCAGTCCAGGATCCTGGTTCATTTCCTCATTTCTTTGTCCTAGCAGTTCCCTTATAATGGAAGTGTTTTACTACAATAAAGCTTTCCCTGGATTCCATTAGATATTTCCTCATCATTTCCTCCTTTGCCCCTTTAGCAGAATGTTCTGGTTCCTAGTTTTCCATAGAGTACATAGACACAGAACTAATAACTCATCTATGCATTTCAATTTTTTCTTTCATCTTAGTGTTCATCATTAGTCATAAATAGTACATGCAAGTGAGTCTTGATTTCCTTGGTCTTTTATAGCTCTTATGTTTTGTGTTACACAGAGCTGTGCGATACCAGCTCAGCAGAAACATCATAATATTCAACCTTCCTGCATCTGCTTAATCCCTTTTACATTATTTATTCTTAAATATCCTCTTCATTTGATTAGCATAGCTCTTGCTTGTTGTCTTCTGTCTTGTGGTTTTTTTGAAGCAAATCCCTAAGGGTACTTTGACTGTCATAGTTTAAGTTATGAGCATAAATTACAAGTCGTAAAGTTTGTTTTCAAAAACTTTAGTAAAGTTTGTCATGCATACCTGTTTGGGTTTTTTTGATTGGTTTGGGTATTTCTTTATTGTCTGCCCACACTGAGAAGATGATTGATGATGGGAAGATTTAAAAATGGATGCAGAGATTATTTTATATCTTGCAGTGACCCAGAAAGGTCTGCATTTTATCTAAGGGGATTTATTTGGAACAAGCATTTTTTGGTTATACCTTTGAAAGTCCTTTATGCAAAAAGAAGGAAAAACAGTTTTGCCTTTTTAAAAATAAAAAAAAGGAGGGGAAGAGTTTTTTTCTTCAAAAGGCTCTCCCAAGAAACAGCAAGTTTTACTTTGTGAACAATTTGATACAAATACCAGAGCTGTCTCCTTGAAGTCCATATTTATGCAAGCAGTAGCAAGGAGGCAGATTTCTTTCTGGAGCTTCCACCAGTTGAAACAAAATGCTTCAAACTGCCATTCAAGGGGGCCATGGGAGGTAAATCGATGAGATTAAGGTTAATAAGCCTGCCAACAATTAAGGCCTTATCAGAAATAAAATCAGGGGATTATGAAGTAAGCTAAGTAAAGCCTCTCTGTGGTGAGCAATATATTTATTTCTGCTGCACATTTGAAGGGATGTTGTAAGCAAAGAGCTCTGGTTTAGGAGCCCATGGTGGTATGGGTGGCCAGTGAGGCAGCAGCAATCCAGGAGCAGCCACTGCCCTGTGTCCTGTCCTTGCTGTGCCATGAGCAGCCCTGCTGGATCACCTCATCCTCACTCTCCAAACAGCAGCAACCCCGTAAGGAACCTGCCTGGGATCAAGAGAAGAAAATATGAGTCCCTGACAAAGATGAATTAAAGCTGGGGCAACGATCTCATAACTTCAGTAGCTGTCTTGGGAACATGAAAGCAACCATACCTTGTGTCTTGGCCAGAACTGTGACCATGCTGCTCTTTTTGCCAGCAATCTTTTTCTTTTCTCCTCACTCATATTTATACCTTAGAAGTCAGTTCTCTAAAAAAAATAAAAGCTGGTATTAGGTTTCCATGTATAATTGCAAGTTAAGCTTTAGCTTTTCCTCTTTGGATCAGCGAGCTGCCTTACATTTGCCACGGTGCAAACGTTTAGCTGAGCAGGGTACCCACTGCTGCTTATAAAATTTAAATTATAAATATAATTTATAGAATTTATAGAATTTAAATTATAAAGCATTGGGACTCTTTTCAGAGGGATCCCTGAAGATGGCTACTCATTAGTGAAGATTCCCTGTGACTTCTGAGTAACACTAGCAGGGCTGGTACTTAATAGGGAGATACATTGGACCGTACTAGAATTAAATAGGCATTGAATCAGGATGATAGACAGGAAGTAAAATCTGGTGTTTCATAATATTTCAGAAACTCTGAACTGCTCTGCTGACTCTATACTGCAAATATATTCATACATATATGTATACAATTCAATTTAGGAAGCTAGAAATGCTGAACGGTTGTTGTCAGACAATTTATCATACTAGACAAATTCCTAGATGCAAATTTTTATCTTATGGAATGTATTCTCAGCTGATGTAAATAAATCTTTTGGTTCCTCAAAGTATTGATTCAGGTAATGTAAAACCCAGAAGAAACAGAAACATTCATCTCTCTCAAATACTTTATACAATAATTGCTGATTTTTCAAAATTAAGAAATGTGCAAGAAGTAGAGACTGTATAATCATACTATCTAGCTGTATCATTTTCACTCTATTTATATTTTTAAACAAATTGTTTTACATGACTTCCATTTTTTTCTTGCTTTACACACAGCTTTATTTTAGTGGTTTATTTTTTAAAAATATATTACTATTTGATGAGTTTCATATATTATTTTGTATGCTAGAGCAGGCAAATAATTTTTCTTAGTCACCCTCTTCTAATTAGAGCATTAGGAAGTGATGTTGTCAGGATTGTGAACACTGTACCGTAGGAGAAATGATTACTGACATGATGCCTAGATGCATATATTGCAAAAGCTCTCGTGTCTCTGTCCTCTAATTAAATATAGTCCTCAGGTCAGAATATGATTAGTTGTCAAGTGACAATTTAAGAGGCTAGAAGAACATGTTTGTGCTGAAACTAGATCAGGAGTTCTTTAGTGTTACTTGTAGTGCATGGGCAGTGCTTTTAATGACTTTTTGACAAGGCTTTTGCTGCAATTCAACAATAGCATTGCTGTAGTTAGTATCAGAAACCTCACAGTGCAGGCTTAGTGTGGTATAAATTTGTTCTTAGCATATAGAAACAGAAAACCTCACATGAATGCATGCATTGACAGAGTATCCACAGAGAAAACAATTAAGGAATGTAAAAGGATAAGTAAAATTTCCAGGAACAACTGGAGGTATGAAGTTTTGCCTTGGTTGTGTAGCATAAAGCTTGGTGAAAACGGAAAAAAATTCATATTTTTTTATTTTGTGTCGCTTGGTTTTATAAACATGACAAGATTGTGTCTTATCTTCTCTAAAAATGTCATACGCCCTGATTTTTGAGTTGCTTTGTTTTGTTTTTGTTTTTCATTAGAATGACTATGACACTCTTGTTAAGGAGGAAGAAAAGCACACCTCTGTAGCCTAGTGACCTTTTCACTTAGAGGAATCCATTCTGTTACTTTTGCATAATCCAGTTTTAACCAGGGTGAAATTTAGAGTGTAATGTTAAGCCAAGTTATAAGCCACAAGTGTGTGACACAAAAGGAGAAACTCCAATCATTTGGATCTTTTTTTTTTTTTTTTAATTCTGTAGTATTCAAGCATTGACGGGAAACAAGCTAAGTCTCACACAAGATGATTTGTTACTGTTCTGTTTTTTTTTAATCTTGATATGGATTGTTTAAATATATACATAGTACTTCTGCTTGTGAATATAAATGTCTCACAAAGTGTATGAATGATATTTCTTTTTTTATGGTTTCCTGAGATGCTGTATGACTGTTACAGAGTTAATATCAATGACCAGATAAAGAATATATTTTCTTCTGACCTGCAAGATTATATGCTGTGCTGGTGTGCTTTCTGCACAGCATGAGAGGTTGTCTTTGCAACCTTTTTAAAATCTCACTCCATAGATTTGGAAATCCCAAGAGGTGTTTTTCAAATATCACCAAGAAAAATAGAGCTTGACATTAGTGACACATTTGTATAATTTCATCCTATAACAAAAAAGTAAGGGAGCCCAAATACTGTGCAATATTGTCCAATTTATAGGCTACAAAAATTATTAGGTAAATCATGGATTTGCATAGACATAATATGAAAAAAACAGCAGCTCCTTTGGGGCTGTTTTAATTGTATGTACATAGGGCTTCTCAGGTCACATTGATTTACATGATCAGGCAAGAGGCTGAAACCTGTCCAACATCATATGAAATAGTGTATGAATTCTAAACTTTGGGAACATGTTTGTCAGGAGTCAGTGGAGAGGCTGTGAATGGCAGCATCTCCAACACCTCACATCTCTGCCATGCTCCTCTCTCTGGGATATGAAAATTTTCTCTAATAGTCATAGAGCTCTGCTTGCTAAGGTTACAGTAAATTTAAAATGAAACTCTGAAACCTAGAAACTTTTTTATATTTTTGCTTTGGTGCTCTGTGCTTGAGAGGAAAAAAAAGAGTGCAGTATTCACCGCCTTTATACTTGTGTTGGCTACTCATGAGCAGAGCTTGTGACATTTCTGATAAACAGTTTAAGCTAGACATGAAAACATTTTTACATCAAGGTTCTTTTAAGTGATGCATTTTTAAAACTCAAAATCCCTGCCCTGGGAGGGAAAATACCCAGGATATATGTTGCCAGGGATTGCTATTTAGATATGTCCATTTCTCAATTTCAAATGTGGTTAGAGTTCCCCCTTTTAAAAATTGAGTTGATATGTCCATTATCCGTGAAATCTTTCAGACTGAATGAACTCAATGTGTTTCCATCCGCCAAGAGCAGTTTAGCAGATTCAGGACTACAATAACAGCTGAATAACCTTCTCACTTTACTGTGGACAAGATGATACATGCTAGTTTTCCCCAAGGATATTTTCAGATCTCTGACCTGACTCCCTGTCTAAAAGGTGTTTACAGCAGAGAAAGGACACCCAGGCTTTGGGCAGAGGTTGAGCAAGGAAGGATGCTAATCCCTAACTCTAATTATACTGCCATCACTTCAGGGAGAGCAGGAGGGGGACTTCGTCAAATTGGAGTGAGAAGTATGGCAAGAAGGGTGTTTGAGAAGCCAGTGGTGTTATGGGAGCTGGCTATGTACCCTGTATTTACAGAAAACCCAGTTTTAGGGTTGTTGTTGTTGTCATTATTATTATTATTATTATTATTATTAGCAACAGCTGAAGAAACTAGCTGTGCCAGAGGAACTATTATGTTCATAGATCCTGAAAGTCATAGCAAAATTTCTATTCATTTCGCGTTATTGAGATTGTATCCTCAATTATGGATATTATACATAGATATATATATATGCAAGCAGAGATAGAACAATAGCTAAAAGATTAAAGAGAGAAGGAGAGGGGAGAGATGAGGTGATGTATTATTTACCATACAGGGCAAATTTTTAGAATAAGAATTCAATCCTTAGTACTTCATGGTAGCATATTATTCTACAGTGCTTCTAGACAGCAAGGGCTAATCTAAACTCTGTGAGGCAGAAACAAGCAGCAATATTTCACAGTTACAGCCCACTACATCCTTGGTTTATATGCCTTTCTATACCTGTGTGTAACAACTTGCTGGCTATTAGTAGGATTCTGAATGTTGCTGAGGAGTAATAGTTTGAAAATTTATCTGATAAATATCCATATATCAGAATTTCATACAGTTCTAATTAAAACTACAGATCACATTTTATATGTGAAATACTTTTATATGTGAAATAAGTGTAACCAGAATTTATAAACTGAATTGGGATTATAGATCAAAAAAAAGATTTTCCATGTCAAAGGAGTAGTTGTACAATTATTTTTGTATTTTATCATAACAGATATGTAGGACTGCCTCATCAAGTGATAGATGGTGCTGTGGCTTCACAGCAGGCATCTGAAGCAGTGTCATTTTTAGGTCAGGGAGTATCTGACCCAGCATATATTTTTTTCTTTTCCTGTAATTTATAGAGAGAATGAAGTTCTTAATCCATCATACAACATGGAGAAAAAGAAAAATGGAATATAGTATTACCTTGACCTTTATAGCACTCTGGTAATATAATTTCCTGAGTACTCAACTTTCAGGGGTTCAGCAACCTGAATAGGACCAATAGCAACCAATAGCTCAACCAATAGCAGAGAAAGGGGCCAGACCCTGAAACCACAGCATGTTCAGTGGTTCCAACACACATAACATCCCCTGGTGTCCTGCACTGGCACTTCTGGAATTGATGCTTGTGAGTTTTCATTACCTTCATTGCAATAACATTATTGTTTCCTTTTCATAGACCTAGCAAGACTCAAAAATGGCAAAGCTAAGATTTAGTATTTGTTTCCACTTAGGCTTGACCCAAAAAAAAAAAAAAAAAAAAAAAAAAAAGTCATGCTCTTTTGCAGCAGAGAAAGAAGTGCCTGCTTCCACACTCAGTTGAGACAGCTTTGCTTCTAACATGTACATATCTTAAAATTTGTATCTTTAGAGGAGCTCTATAATGTAATTTTGTTGGTGCTGTCCACCATATCAGGGGGTTTGGTGTATTTTTCAAAAGGCCAGTGGGAACTGCTTTTGAAATGTTACTCACTGACAAAGTTTAGTGTACTGGCTGTATTGGAATGGCCAAGACCAGGGTTGTGATGAGTTGTGTTTGCTACTGTACAAACACTCAATCAGGAAGGGCCAAATAAGAAAGACTTTGGGATAACTACAGATATTAAATGTACTGTTACAGGACACATCTGACCTCTAAATGCTTTTCCTCTTATTTACCCCTGATTCTGGAAAGGATCCAACTTAATGTAACTTGCTTGGTGACTCTAAAGTCATAAAGACTAGAGGTCAGGTGGAACTAAGAAATAATTTGGGGTATTACTATTCTGTTCTGTGGAAAAATAAATGGCGTAAAATATTAGCAAATAAGGGCAGCTTTTATACAGGAATCAGTGTAGGATGCATCCATTCCCCACCTTGTGCATGCTGAATCTCCAGAGCTAATCACAAATTTTTCAATGATTTTTACCCCTTTTACACCAGTGAAGTTAAAAGATATTCAGTTTTTAGTACAAATCCACTTCTTTATTTTTATTATGTAAAAATAAGACAGAATTTTTTAGATGCTTTACAACCTGAGGTGGGCATAACTAAAGATCATGAATTTTTCAAAATAAAATACTTGTGAAATCGCTATTTGCCATCCTTCATGGGAGGCTGATATTAAGTGCCATAGCTCTGCTGAAGTCAGTCAGTACCCTGAATTTCCTGCCTAATAATGCACAGGACATGCCTTGAAGCACCTGAATAGATGAGTGGCAAGTGACTCACCCTCAAAGTTTATTCCTTATCTCAATCATAAATTTAAAAGCTTATTTCCCCTTAGAGTTCACTGAGGAAGTATTTAATCACAGGACAACAGGGAGAACTGAAGCCAGTTAAGATGCCTGACATCTATTTCATAAAATATTTAGACAAAGTACATTAAGGAACAGATGACTTTGAAATGAATGGGAGCAGAGCACTAATGCAGTTGACTGCCTTTAACTCAGTGTGCTCACTGAGGGTGTTCTCTGAAGGAACTGCACTTAACTGGAGTTCAGCTGCACATAGAGTATCTCATGTGTTTCTGCAGCTAAAGGAACAGGACCTTATTTTAATTTTAGGGCACTTAGTTGCAGGCAAGTAGAATATACAGTATTCCATGTTATTTACACTGAGCTGAAACTTTCAAGTAAACAAGCAGAATAATACTGTAGAGCTTTTTAAAAAAAGAATTGTTGTTTAGTTGGGTTTTTTTAGGTATAGTGAGTGGTCTCTACGTCAACATATATAATATTTTGGAAAATTTATTCACCTCAATAGTTTTTTGAACTTCCAGAGTTACGTTGAGCTTGACTTTTCTGGTAAGATTATCTAAAGAAAAGAAAACCCAGAAGAAAAGAAGAAATTAAAACAAACAAACAAACAAACAAACAAAAAAACCCCTAATGCTGTAACATATATTATCAGAATTTGAATGTTTAAATATTTAAAACACAAATCAAAAGGTAATGGCAGGTTCAAACTCTATTGTAGGAATGGAACATTAATTATTAATTATACGAACATATACTTAGCTGCCTGTTGACCTCATCTCATCTTAGGTTCCACATTGTTTGCTTGTTAAGATCTTAGTTTACATTTTGACTGTATATTCAATCATCTCTGGTTTAAGTTTCATTTGAATCAACAACAATAGGGATTGAAACAATCTGCCTGATATTGTTACTGATGCCAACTGCAGAAGAGGATACCAGTGTACAATGTGCCCTTCCCACAAAGCAGGCTAATGGTGCTGGGTGGCATTAGGAAAAGCATTGCCAGTAAGTTGGGGGTGATCCTTCTGTCTACTGAGCACTGGAGAGACCCATCTGGAGTGCTGGGACCAGTGCTGGGCTTCCCAGCATAGGGGAGACATGGATATAATGGGGTGGGGGTTCAGGGAAAGGCCACAAAAACCATCCAGAGTCTGGAGCTCTGACATGGGAAGAAAAGCTGAGAGGAGCTGGGGCTGCTCAGCCTGGAGGGGAGAAGCTCAGAGGGAAGCTTATCAATGTGCAAGAATACCTGAAAGGAGGGTGCAGAGGGGACAGACCCAGGTGGTTTTCAGGGGCTCCCAGGATCACTGAGGCATTGAACACACTCTGACACACAGGAGGCTCCTCAGAAAACGGTGCATTACTGTGAGGCTGACAGAGCACTGGCACAGCTCATCCAGAGAGTTTGTGGACACTTCACCCTTGGAGATGTTCAAAAACCGCCTGGACATGGTCTTGAGCCACTGGTTCTGGGTGACCATGCTTGAGCAGGGAGGTTGGACTAGATGATTTCACTGATTATCTGGTCCTGAAATTCTCTGAAGATTTTGTTCCAAAGTATTTTTATAACTGAAGAGAAAAAAATGAGACAATGTCATTCTTTTTTAGTTCAGAAAATATGGTATGGTGACTTGTGAGAAAAAACACTGGCCATCCTATATCAGAAATTCTCAGGTAAATGTAAAAGGAATATCGTCAAGCACGTTGGTTTGAGCTAGGATTCTTATTTAGATTTTTTTTTTCAACTTTAGATCTTTCTTTCCTCTTTCTCATCTTATGTGATACTGTTAACAGAACCAGGATACATCTTCTTTTTTTTAGGGAGGAAAAGAGTTTGTTAAATGAAAATATTCTTTTTCTTCATCCTTTTTCCTGTTCAAGGATGGGCAGGATTAGACCCAGGTACTTCAGAGCTGAGTGTTTCTATGTAGATATATGTCTGCTAAAGCACAGCTTTTTATCCTAGTAATACCTAATCTGCCTTCTTCCAGGTGGAAAAATAGTAACTCATTCAAAGACTGTGGTGCTGGAGCTGCTGGTAGTTTTTCCTTTCCAATTTTGTGGAGGACTGTGTCGAGTGCTTTTCCTGGCAGAATTTGACACCTGAACAGTTTTCAGATTTCAAGACCTCAGTGCCACATGTGGTTTAAGTTGTAGGAACAATGCCATTTTACAGGATACAAAGAAGAGGGAATCACACTATTACATAGCTTTAATTCATAGGTAAGGTGGCTGAGGGGAACAGTGACCTAAGAAGTGTTCTCTGGCTTTGTGTATCAAACAAACAATTCAGAAATGCTGAGCACCTTCTGAATCTTCATCAGACAGGAGCTTTCATCACCTTTTAAATTCTGTGGAAACCTAAGAGCTAATTTGAACATTTTGTCTCCAAGTGTTTTCCATAACACAGGGTTAAAAAGCATGCCTCCCCTTATTTTTGTGTTATATTGCTGTGTTGTTTTGGTTTTTTATTTTTTGCCTTATGGCTGAGATTTTAAGAAACCCCACGTTTTTAAAACTTGATCCCTCCCCAACATTCCCTCCCATTTTCCCTCCCTCCCTCCTTTCTTTGCCCCATGATGCCCTCTCACCATTTTTTTTTTTTTTCTTTAATTGATATTTATGAATTTGATGGTCAAGTGACAAGGTTTTTGAAAAATATTAGCTACGGAGCTACCAGGAGGATCCTGTTTCTGCACAAATCACAGCTTGGGCATTCTCCCGTCATTTTAATGAGGCACATTCTTTTGAGCTGGCAAGTCACAATTCCACCACCCAGAGCCTCACTCTGAGGTATTTTTATAATGTCACAGTTTTTTGTTATAATCCTTGCTAGCTGGCACCATTTGGCACATGCTTCCCTGCAGGCTATTTCTAATCCCATTACTGTGGAAGTGACTCTGTAGCTTTTTTAGCACATTTGAGGGAACATCTGAGAGACACTTTGGTCTCCATCAGAAATGGCTGCGTTTATCTAGAGCTTCCAGCTGTGTTTAGCTGAAATCCAGGGAGAAAATGCTGTTTTAAAGGTAAAGAGTAGATAAAGCAAATTTAAATGTTCACCTTGATAATTAGGAATGCAGTGATGGATGGAAAGCTGCCAGGAGAGTTTCATAGTTTTCAAATAGAAGTGTAGATCAGAGTAAATCAATTGTTTGGCTTTTTAAATTCTTACTTCTTCAGGAAAAAAAAAATAGAAATGGACTGTAATTTACATCTAAATTCTCCTGCTGCTACTAATTATAACTAGGGTCTTTCTTCTTTAGAAATAGCTACAGTGTGCTTGTTACCCATAGAATTGTTGTTAAACTCTATTCCCTTCATTTTTTAAGCTAGTTCATAATGAAGTATCTCAAGGAGAACTTTAGAATGATACAGAATTTCAAACTGTAGAGAAATAGTTCATTTCTAATTTTAAAGAAAATACGAACAGCTATCCTGGCTCCAGCTGAAGGAGCAGATATTCTGGTGTTCTCTTTTGCATGTGGCCATTAGCAGATGTTAGGGAAAGAATATAAAAAACAGAATGATTTTTCCTGTGCCATAACCTTCTGATTTTGGAAGCTACAGCCATTTTTGAAGCACAGGTTCATATTTGAGGCTGAGGTATCCATCTTTGTGTTTTATGTAATTCACAAATGTTTCTGTGAATTCCCTTAACTGCTTTCAAACACATTCGGTTTCTGACATATACCTCCTGTGCTTATTTATCTACCCTGTGGCAAAAAAAAAACCAACTCCACTTGCTCTTTTCTAAACAGCTCTCTGATAACTTAAGGTGATGCCTCTAGTTGTTGCATTCTGAGGAAGATAAAATTTTTCACATTTACTCACCATATAAATTTAATCAGTTTCTCCGAAATTATGCAAGTATAACCAGACATGTCTTTCCCCTGGAGTAATCTCTTTCCAAAAAGTGTTAAAAGATTTAAACTTTGTAACTTCTTTACCTTCTTATTTAACTCTTCTTTCTATTTCTTGTATTAGTTTTGTATTCTGTTTTTTCCTTAATTTGGCTCCCAGAGCAATATGCAGCATTCAAAAGTCATATGTTTAAGAGATGTATGAACTTTTTATTTGTTCCTTATTCTCCTGATATTAACTCTCCTTCAGACTGCACCTGAACATTAAATTGATAAGTATGGACAAATATTCACAAGCTCTTCAAAACCTCTTATTTGGGAGGTAGAAACTTGGTGTTTCGCCTGCACATTTCTATTTCATTTAAAAATATATTACCTAGGCATCAAGTATCATGAGAACATTTTGTGACTTTTGATAGTCCATTTCAGTGTCAATCCACCATTAATAAGAACCAGTTTGTTCACCTCCATGTCTACTCTCCTTTACAGATTTATGAACACACTGAACATAGGATGCCTTTACATAACAGCTCTGCAGGGCTCTACTGGTAGTGAGCTTATCCTCACAGTAAATATTGGTTATTTTGTTTCTTATTCTTAATCCTCTATTAGTCCATGATCTGGTCACTCCTCTTATTTCTTTTGTAGCTTATTTTCTAGAAGAATTTTCAGGGAGAGACTTTGTCAAAAGTGATGTGTAAATCCATGTGCTCCATATTGCACTCACTCATCTATTCACAGTTATTTTCCCCAAAGAATTCTAGTAGATTTTAAAAGATTTATTTCCTTCCATAAAAGCTGGTGGTTATCTTGTCCCTGATATAACAAATTTATCTTTTCATCCAGTAAGTGTAATCTTTTCCAATGTTTTTTATTGATCTCCCAGATATGGAAGTTAGGACATGTGCAGTGTTCAGGCATTGCTAAAGCCCTGCTCAAGATCTGCTGTTACTTCCCCATTCCTCGTGATTCTGACACAGGGAATAAGCAGGGGGGCTGTGGAAGAGGGGCACAACACTGCAGGTGAAAAGGAGATGGATGTGGCTTCTCTGAGACCCCAGAGAGAAGGGGAATCTCACTCCCCAGGGGGGAGCAGGCAGGTTTTGTGCTTATGGGGCTGTGAAGCAGGGATCCAACCCCTGTCAGTAAAAGCCTGGAGGGTTTTGGCCACAGAAGAAAGATCAGGTCACCACCTAAGATGGAGAGGATGTACCAGGACCTGCATCCAGCCAAGAGCCACAGAGCAGCACTAGGAGAAGGGTGGAGACTCCCTGAGGCAGAGGATGGAGGGCCTTGCCTTCCTGCTGCCCAGGAATGATTGCTGCCTGCTGGGATCTCAGAGCCTGGACATGGTGGAGAGAAGGCTGAGGTTCATCCAGCCCTCAGATAGTTCCCCCAAGGCCAAGGAAGATGCAAGGCATGTCAGCTGTGATCAGTTTGGGGGAGCAGGTATAGGGCAAGGGAGCTGGGGGCTGGATCTTCCAGCCTGTCCCTGGGAGGAAAGGCTTGAGGAGGGGAGTGGAGGGGCCTTCCAGGTCCTAATGGGCAGCTGAACTTTGCAGTAATGATTTGGCTTTAGTGCCCACAAGACCCTTCTGAAGGCTCAAGGACTGGGAGCCACCAGTAAGGAATTGATGCCTCCCCATCCTGATAGCTCTCCACACTGGGACAGCTGGCTTAGGGGATGAGGGCTGAGAAGTGGATGTTGGTTATCTGGACTTGACTGAGACTTTTGACACAGTTCACTAAGTGATCTCCAGAGGTGATTTCATCACTCAGCCATTCTGTGTGAGGCTGCTATTTTAAAAGTGGTGAAATGTATCACACAGGAGTTCTAAAACTCTATTTTAAAGTTCCCTTAGAAACAGTCAATAAGCACCATTGACTCCATACAACTAGTTATTTTGTTTTCCATTTTATCTAAAGCCATTTTTAATGACACTTCTGTTTGACACCATTTATTTACATTTTCCTGTATTAAGAAAGATGTAATTGTGCAAATATGTCTGGGGTTTTTTTTTCTGTCATGAAGGGCACAAAGAGGTTATTTAATTTTTTTTCTGTCATCTCTCAACTTTACAGGCCCTCGCCAGCTTACTGCTCCTAATGCATTAGAACAGGCTTTTATAGGCATTTTTTATGAGCTTAGCAAATTATTTTTCAAAATATTTCTCTGTTTCCTTTTTGGTCTGCCTTTGATTTGAAATCCATACTATGCATTCTTTGTTTTCCTTGCTTTTGATTCCTAAGCTCTCAATTCAAAAGCATGCCTTACTTTTACTAGGCACTGTGTTTGGTTATTCTAGGTTTTTCTTTGGATGAGATTTTTGGGTTTGCTTTTTTGTAGTGTGTTTTCGTAGACTGATTTTAATGGTTATTACCTAGTGCACCCTGAACTTAAAAAGTGCCATTTTCAGATAGACTCCATGCTCTTTACAAGGATCTTGACTAATTAACTCTTTTCAATTTAGTTTTATCAAGATTCCTTTCTTTTATGTCCTTCAAATTCTTTGAATTTTAATACACTATGGTGAAATTTTTGCCTGCTCTTTATCTTCTTTAAAGATAGCAGTAGCTGGAGTATTTCAGAGTATTGCTTCAATAACTTCGTCTTGAACCGCAGGCTCTGTGCCTTACTCAAAACAACATTTGCTTTTCCCTTTGTGGTTTCTTTAGCCTCTTCTCTTAGAGGCCATCACCTCAGCTGCAATTTTAAGTTCTCCACCACCACCTCTTGTGAGGATTGCCAGTTTCTGTGGGGCTGTTTTCTCAGTATTGCCATGAGACTGCGGCACGGCCGTACACATGGTCCCACATGTGTTAGTGGAAGCAAGGTCAGAGAACGTTATCATGCATGTCCAAACAGCTGCCATCTTGCTTAACAGCTCAGATGCTGCCTTCCTGCACAGCTAATGCAAATTTCAGAGCCTGATAAAAGATATCTTTTCACCTTAAATTTATGGAGAATGTTCTTATTTTTAATGAGCTCTAGTTTACACCAGATTGTGGATCATCCCTTTAATTCTGCCATCACATTACTTGAGCAGAGACAAGTGCTGCTTTGAAGTGTCATTGTGCTGTGGAAAATCTGACATTCAGAGCTGAGTGCAAGATGTAGCACTAAGAAAGTGGAAGATGTAGGCTCCCAGACAAGGACGTTTCTCTGAATTTTAATACACACCTGTATGTATTCTTCCAGCCCCTACGATTCAAACATCACAGTGTCTGTTTCGCATCAGAGAAATTAAGTCTTCTTTCATTTACAAGTTTCACAGGGAAAGCCAAAAGTAGGTCAGAAGACAACTTAATGTTGTGTTGTTTTTTCCACCAGTAAAAAGGAGTGAAAGAAGCACCTTTTATGATCAATATGGTGCCATTCCCTTTTGTGTTAAAAGCTGGTGGTTGCACTATGTGTCGACTCTGCACAGCATGTTCTGTTATTTTAAAAGACAAAACTTTAATTACTGGATGAACCTGAGAGGTTACCAAGGCTTGCATTATTTGGAACTTGCCTAAATGGAAGACAAAGAAATGAAAGTTGTTTTAAAGAAAGAATAAAAATAAACAGACATTTAGATCATGCTTGAGTAACAATCTAATTCTCTATATTATACTAATAAATGATGCAGAGACTTCAAATAAAGGGATGAAAAGTAGCCTTCTGTCTGCACTGACTATTAAATGACCTTAAAAGAATAATTTAAAAAAAAACTAATGACATTGCAATGGAAAAGTTCCTACTGCATAAGAAAATTTATTTGTACTTTAATGCATACAAAAGGGTACATTGTTGACAAACAATTAAACCTAATTGTTGAAATGCAGGGGTCTGGCAAAGTGAAGGTTATAGTGTTAGTGTGATTAATAGAGCCTTTTAATTAAAGAAACCCAAGGAACTGCAAACCTTTGCAAAAGTTTTCAAGTGGAAAGGAAAAGTACAGGTTTTCAGTAGTGTTTTCCTGGTGTGGTCATTTACAATATTTTGCTGTGAGTCAACATGAAAGGGCCAGAATTTGCGAACTGACATTACTGATCAGTGCATACCATTTTCTCATGGGACCCTCAATAAAACTAATAAAGTTTCAGATTAAGCTTGAGTATTCCAAATGATATAAAAGAGATTGAAGTGGGTATTTGCGGGAATTGTGAGATGATCTCTCCCATTAGATTAGGATAGAATGAAGATCAGAATGGAGTCTTTCAGGCTGAGAAATACTTCCAAGATTGAGTCCAATCATTAACCCAGTGCCACCAAGTTCACCACTAAACTGCATCCCTCAGTGCCTCTCTCTGCATCCATTTTAAATACCTCCAGGGGTGGTGACTCCACTCTCCTGACAGCCTGTTCACTGGACCAGCTTTACAATATTTTCCATGTAGAAATGTTTTTTCTAATATCCATTCTAAACTTCCTCTGTGGCTATTTGAGGCCATTTCCTCTCCTTTGATAGCTTGTTACCTGGGAGAAGAGCCCAGTCCCTAGCAGGCTAACTTCTCCTTTCAGGGAGTTTTAGAGAGCAATAAGATCTTTCCTGAGCCTCCTTTTCTCCAGGCTAAACACCCCCAGCTCCCTCAGGTGCTGCTGCTCAGCCTTGTGCTCCAGACCCTTCCCCAGCTCTGTTCCCTTCTCTGGACACATTCCAGCCCCTCCATGTCCTTCCTGCAGTGAGGACCCCAAAACTGAACACAGGACTGAGGTGTGGCCTCAATCCCTGGACAGTCCCTGCCCTGGTCCTGCTGCCACACCACTGCTGATCCAGGCCAGGTGCCTTCTTGGCCACCTGGGCACTGCTGGCTCACGTTCAGCACCCCCAGGTCCTTCCATGATGGGCAACCTCCCAGCCACCCTGCCCCAATCCTGCAGGGCTGCAGGAGGTTGTTGTCACCCAAGAGCACGACCTGTGGCCCTGCTGAACCTCAGCTCATGGATCCAGCCTGTGCAGATCCCTCTGTGGGGCCTTCCTGCCCTTCAGCAGATCAAGATTCCCACACAAATTGCAAAATTTAGACTGAATGAGCACTGAAGCATTGATAAAGCTATTAATCAGCATATTCCCAAAACTGAGCCCTGGGGAGCACCCTGACTGACTGGTCCCAGGTGGATGGAACTCCACTCACCACCACTGTGTGTTCCACCTTCCAGCCAGTGTTTAGCCAGGGAAGAGTACACCCATCCAAGCCATGAGCAGCCAGGTTTTTCAGGAGATTACCCAGTCCTGTACTAGCTACCATCATGGCACTCTGTTCATTGTTCTCTTGATAACTATATCATGGTTCTGTAAATGTACTGTAATACAGCTCTTACTTTAACTAGGAAAGACAGTAACAATGGCCTTTTACACCTGCAGGGTCACTCCATCCTCTGTTGTCTTGGAGTGAACTTCTGAAGACAAAGTAAAAGCCATTGTCACACCACACTGTGCATCAGAACACAGAGAACACAACATTAATTTTCATTTATTCCAAGACTTTTTGTAGACAGCTTGGAAATGTTTACAGACCTGTTTTTTTATGGTATTAATTATACCATGTAACTCATTAGCATTGATGAATCTAAACATGATATCTAAAGGCATACATCATCAGTACTTAGAAGTCTAAATTTTATATTTAATGGCAGCAAGATCCAAATTTGGGAGACTTAATTCCAGGTCCTAATTCATAAACTTGGCAGTTGTCACTATGATTTGTGGCACTTGGTGATTCCAATTATGGAGACCTAAAGCTCCCTTCTCCCTATGGAAATCCATGCTCGACTACCCCAGCCCATCTCCCTTGTGTTTTGTGAGTAACAACTGGAACTGCCTTCACAGGACTCTATTGACTCAGAGAGCATTAGATTAATTCCTCTTTCTATTTTCTTAAATCCTTATCTGTGTTTCTCTAAATTATTTTGGGAATATTAAATTATTGACATAAGGAATGATGTGCATTAATATAGTTTACCTAATGACTGCAGTTAACTGTCATTAGGTAAAAACTCATTTACTTAATGGTGCCTTGTTTTTATTTATATTTTAGTATTGTTGTCTAGAAAATAGCTTTTTTTAAATCATTATCCTGAAGAGCTTAACATGTGAGAAGACTGAAGTGCAAAAGCATTCTGGGGAGAACCTATTGGTAATTAATACACTTCATAGTTTTCCTTTCCAAGACACTTAGCCTAATGACTGTAGAGATAAGGCAAAAAAAATGTACTGCAATATTCCACTGTCTTCTGCTTTGTGTTTTAGACTGTTTATCTGTGTATAATGAGCTGAAGGCTGAGGTGCTATTAACTTCAAGAAAAAATATACTTGTGAGGATGTATGTTTTTTAATGTTACCACTGCCTTTTATCAGTCTCATCTGCAGGAAATAGAACAAGAATTGTCTCAACCGAGCAAAGTGCCTGGCTCCCAAATGGGAGTTTCTGTACTAGTACCAGGACCAAATCTCTTAACTGTAAAATAAAATAAATTAAATTATGAAAATTTAAACTTACCTGGCTTCCATTCAGAGTGTCATGGTTTCAAATATTGTGCTGTTTTTCGCATAGACTTGTGTTCGAGAAACCTTTTCTTCATATTTACAGTAGTTGTATTTTAAAATAGAAAAGAAACTGTAATGGGAAATCTTTCATGTATTACACACTTGCAGTTACATTTGACGCTTTTGACTAGTTGCTTGCAATGCCTAAGCAGGAAATGCTCCAGAAGGTTCTGTCCTTGTGTGAGCATTTCACAGGCTTCAGTTCAGAAGTCTGTTTGTGCCATGAACGGGAATAGAAGTAGAAATATTCATGGTGCCCCAGTTGCCAAAGTTGGTTAGGGGTGACAATTTTTCTGCCCTAGTGTTATTTTGCATCATGTTCTTGTTAGATTTATAAATGTTCAATCCCGATTGCTTTAAAAATGTATTTTGTGATATTTTCAAGAAGTGAGGTGACTGTGCCTGACATTAAAATTTTGGAAATATGAGTGACATTTTGACGTTATCAGGAAATTATTTCTACAAGACCCTTGAAAAAGAGAGGGTTAGTGGAAAAGATGCAAAATTAATTTCAACTGTGAATACACTGATGAATGTTGTTTACAGGTTTACAAGCTTATCACAAGTACATGCAGAGATAACGTGGATTTAATATGAATTGTTGAAAGCAGGCATGACCTAGTGCAGGTTAACGTAAGCAGCAATTCAGGCTTTCTGCTTGTAGGAAAATATTGCATGAGGTGAGGACTGTACACATCCATTTTGGAAACAAGTATGAAAACTTGCTAAACAATGTTGCACCCAAGACACTGATAAAACTCCTCCAAATATTAAAATTCTGTTTCGTAGATGTCTACCAAATGATATCCACTTTGTTTACTTTACCCATTTAAGATTTCTAAACAAGTCTGTTTTCCTTTGCCCTCCAATTTAAGTTTCTGTTATGAATGTTTCAGCACAGGAGATATAAAAAGCCCAAACAAACAGCTTTTTAAGGGGTTTGATTCTTCTTTTCCTAAAAGATTTCCAATAGTGAGACTGTAGAAAACAATGAGTTAAGGATCCTGACTGTGACTAACTTTTATTAAAAACATCCATTCTGAGTGCAAAAACATGTCTTTATATGTGGTTCACCACAAACATAAATAAAGCAATATGCAAAATGCAGTTCACACATTATTCTCAAGAAAAATAATAGATGTAAAAATGTGTATTTTATACCATATGTAAGAAATTAATTATTAATGTGACCTGAATATATAATATGTTGGTTTGATATAGCAGCAGATTATATTAGCCTTTTTGCCTAAAGTCTCATGCTATGAAAATGCAAGAAAGGATTTCAAGATGTTTGTAGCCTAACTTTTTCATGGGGAAGCCTGAGGCTGTCATTACCACATGTTTTGTCGCTGCAGCAGAAGGGGTTTCTGTAACCCAGGTTTTCAGAAGTCAGTAAGGAAAATTTTTACCACCGACTTAAGGAGGTATGAGGAAATGTTCTGAAATATTACTTTGTGTACATTAGAAGAACAGACTCTGCATTTATCTGTTCATTGTCAGAGGAGAGCTATTTTGGAAACATGGCCTAGGGATCTGACATCTGAAGTAAAAATTATGGTCCAAAAAACACTCAGATGTTGAGACAAAAGGTTTAGAGCTGTCTAATCTTCCTGAGAAGCTCTTTTAAATTTCTTTTAAGTTCTTGTCAGTTAATAAGTTAAATGTCATAAGGCAGGATTAGAACTGACCCACTCTGTTTCTGCAAAACTAAGTCAGAAACTACACAGATTCATACCTAAATACCCATCTAGTCTGTGAAGTCTGAACATTTCTGGAACATGTCAGATGAAGGAAGTCTCTTATTAAAAAAATGTATATAAGACATTTATTTAAAATAATTTTTAAATGTTTTGTTTTAAAACTATGTTAAAATGCTTTTAAAGTAAAGCCACTGTTACATAGTCCTTAACTTCTGTATCAGTAGCCTAATTGTTAGGCTGCTTTACTAGGTGCCCCAGAACACCAGAGTTTGCTTTTATTTTTAGTTAAAATTTGTCTCATTCTGAAAATGTGCTCCCTTCAAAGTAATGAGTTTTTCAAGATGCATGCCCTCCCAAATTAGGTAGAAAAGCAGTCTCTAAGGACTCATATGCTCTGAAGGAGACCAAGTGAAAGGGATCTGATTTTTAGCTTATTAGATTTTTCTTGATCATCAGAGGTTCGTGATTTAATTCTGGATCTCAAGTTTGCTTCTGTTTTCACTAATTTAAAATGTCTAGAAGTTCATAAAGTAAGCCTTAGAGGCAGGTTTCTCCTCTTGGTTATTTACCACAACCAGCAGGTAAACAATGTCTCTCCCTGTCTTGTGCAGCATTCTGCATTTCCTAGGCTTCAGTGCCCTCATCTCACAGGGGTGGTTGTCTTTGTCTTAGAAAGTCCAAAATGTTTGTGTTCTGGGGCAAAAGGAGAGAGATCCTTGGAAAGATCCATGTCCAGGAGTACCACAGTGTTATTCAGACTTCGAGGAAGGGTGGGATTACCAGCCCCAAACATCAGCTCTGTGGTTCTGCTGAGAGCTCTTTGATTCTTCTTGCTGAGGTGTCACCTCCTCACAGTGCCCACAGAATCAAAGAATGGCCTGGGGTGGAAGGGACCTTAAAGGTGGGTTTGTTTCAACCCCGTTGCCATGCTCAGGGACACCTTCCACTATCCCAGGTTGTTCAGAGCCCCATCCATCCAACTGGCCTTGAACACTTCCAGGGATAGAGCAACCACAGCTTCTCTGGGAAGCCTGTGCCAGGGCCTCACCACCCTCACAGTAGGGATTTTTTTCCATTTTTTTTTTCCATAATGGGGTGCATGCAACCAACACAATGAAGAACAGAAGCATGTATGTCCAGCTGTTTTCTCAGAATGTGTGGCAGAGGAATGTAAGCTTCCTAAGTGTCCCTGGTAAATCTGCAACACTTATTAGGGATGTTTAACTCTAGGGTTTGGCTTTACACTGATACTTAAAGTTTTGCCTGTTGCAGTGATGTGTGTAGAACTAAGATTACAGCTACAGATTCCTGGCCCTTGGGAGAGGTGTTCTGGCAACTGGGTTACTCTTCTGCATTTACTACACTGTTTTATGCTTCAGAGCCTGGATTTGCATTTCTCTGTGACCAGGTCTTGACTTTGTACAGAAATTATGTGTCTTAAATTTTTCATGCAGTAGATGGAATCGTTTCCCTTTGATGAGTATTTAAAGAATACAGCTGTCCTAGATATGTCTTAAGTAGGAGACAGGTTCAGAGGAAATACAATGCAGCCACTGCCAAATTGAGAGATCCTAATGTCAAGCAAGAAGGAGTTAATGTGGACTTAAATATATCTGAAAGCAAACACACTTAATGATAATGACAAGTACTTATGCAAATGAACTGCTAATACTCATCCAGCCAGAGGTGATTAAGTCTTTTAGGCCAACTGGAGATTTCACCCAGCAGGGACTATGTGAAAAAAGACAAAGGTTTAAATAACTTGAGGGGTTATAGCTCTAGTGCTGCACTTAAGTCACATTTCTCTGAATTATCCTTCCTTTAATGCCTCTTCCCTTCCCCCAGGAAGGAGGTCACAACTTCAGTTACCTTGTAAATCTTTTAACCTACACATTTTAAGGCCTGTAAGAGCACTGTAACCCATCCCAGAATGATATGCTGGTATTAAATAGACTGGAATAATGAAGGAACCTAAGGGATTATCTAGTCTGATACTTAATTATGTAGACTAGGATCAAGGGAGAGGAATGAAGGAATTACACCTGTCTCTCACTCCTATGGTGTTTGTCCACAGAAAACAGTTATTGATGCATTTCTGTTAAAAGCCTTGCAAAGGCAGCATGGGCTGGAGTGAAATTTTGGTCTATGTAATAGAGTGAAAAGAGGTCTTTAAGCAAAAAGAAGTACTTTAATTGAAATAGAGTAAAGGAAAATTATTAGCTACTGGAATTTGGCTGTAATAGTTCTTTTTTTTATTCCCAATACTTCACTTAGTGTACCATGTTTATGTGGTGTTAGCATATAGGCAGAAGCTATTGAAAGCCCTTTGTTTTGTATTTCATTGGTCAAAAAGTCTGTTCTTCCCTGAGGAAGAAGGTACAAAGGCATCTGTAAAGACAAAATTGAACATTAAATAATTAAATATTGTTCTAAGGATATTTTTGCAGATATTTAAGGCAGAATTGGTTTGTAATGAGAATACATCTTCTCATCCACATATTTGTTTATATAAACACAGATATATGTATGTTAGTATAAATTATCCAAGTTCTGCCTGTCACTGAAGGCTATTTTACTGAATATATTTTCCATTCAAGCAAAAATTGGGTGCTTGATACATACAGCTACTTAAAACCTTTACTAGGAATTATTATTAACTCATTTGTGCTATTGTGACCACTATTTCAGGAGAAAATAGTTGTACAGGCTTATGACTCAACAGCTTCAGGAAAAAGACAGTAGTTAACAGGTGTTATCCATCACTCCTCAATCTGGTCTCCATAGCTGGGAGAAGAGGATCCAGCTGGCTGAGGTTTTCTGATTAAAAATTCCTCCTTAATAATCTCCCAGTCTTTTGCTTGTGCCCACACATGTTTTAGACTTTTCAGTGGGCTTGGGGAAATGAATGGATTAGTAGTATCATGTGCCTGAGTCAGCAAGTTAATTAAAGGCTGCATGTATAAAATGGAACAATGAATTATTTAGTGGATGACAAACATGATCTAAAATTCCATTTACTCACATTTCAGGTCAATTTTTAGTTTCAGAATCCATATACCAAAACCTAACACTTTTGCATATTGCTAAAAGTAAATGTTTGCCAACAACATGCTTGCTAAAGTTTCAACTGGAAGTCTTGAGGGCTTTGTGACTTTACACTTGGGATGTTTGTTTTCCTTCCTGTTCCCGTCCCCAGAGAAATTTCAGGCGGTGGTGAGAAGAGCATTGTTTGTCTGAAGATCAGCACTAAACATAAAGCAGGTTATAGATTTGGATCCAAATTGCATACCATGCCTTGTTTGGAGAATTTCTGCTCAGAATTTGCTATGCCTTTATAATGAACCATCTGAAACTAAGGATCAAAGCCTTGATTCAAATCAAGATCTGAGTTTTACAACACAAAATACACATGCACTCACTCACACATCCTTGTGCTTGTTTTTCAAACATCTAATTAAGGCAACTTGGTGAGCTTTTTCCATGCAGAACCCTACTGCAAAAATATTCCTCTTGATTTCACTGGGACTTTTGCAACACCGTGGTAAATCTAGACAGAATATTTGCCTACAAAAGGGTTTAATTGCTGGCCATTTAAAAAATACTCTAGACTGGGCTTACTGTAACACATTCTTTTCTGCACCTTTATCATCATTCTCAGTATGAAAGGCCTTGTAAATCTCCAAGACTGACTTTCAGCAGTGTATTTAATGTATGATGTCCTAATTAGAAACAACTCCTCAATGTTTCTTTCATTTAGAGCCAAAAGAGGCCACGGATCTATTGTTCACAGTGACTGGCATCCATTTGGTGTAGGAGAGTGAAATATCTACTTTCTCAAATTGGTTTATGCAATGTAGTTTTTATTTGAATAACTGAAATCAGTGGTAGATCTTTATAAAGCACCTGACTGATGCAAGCAGTTTTTCAGTGAGCCATTATTTAAAGAAATATCTTGAATTGTCAAAGACTGAGAAGACCATAATATTTTTCTGCTTGCCCACAAAGTTTTCTAAGGGTTGAGATTCAAAATTTTGACAGGATTCAAGAGACCTGGCTTTCTGAATGTTTTGAGTTTTCATGTCTGAAAGTTTTACTTCTGCAAGAGATTTTAAGTTCTGTGCTTGCTTCACACTTCTGAAACTCTCCTACTCTAGCTCCTACCTAAGAATGGCAAAAAGACTTTTTCAGAAGCAGAATTCCATTTAAAAGGTAGTTGTTTCTAGATAATTAAGTGCTTCAGAATTCAATTTTTAATCCTAAATGAGAATGCTGGGCAAGCTCACGTGCATCTTCCTTATTTTTATTTCTTGGTAAAAATATATCAACCTTGAACAGAAATTTATAGAATTCTACATCCCTGTCATTTGACACTGAAGCAAAAGTGAGAAATGAAACATCCTTCTCACAATAGTGGTATCTTCTCTCCTTCCCATATTTCCTTTCCCAAATCATTCCAGAAATGGATCATTTTTGCTGAAATATATCATTATCTAGGTCTTGGTTCTCTAATTTTTATGGTCAACCCTTATCAACTCATAGCTATCATACTCTGAAGAGAATTCAAAACCTTCCTAATAATGAAAGTAAGCAAAAAAAAATCTTTATTCACAATTAGAATTTAAAATGTTTCATTAAATTTACTGAAACTTATATAAAACAGAGACTAGTTCATAGATACTGAATACATGAATATCAAGCTTTATTTTTAACAATTTATATTTTAAAATTTATTTTCCTGCCTCATTATGCAGGAAAAAGGAGTGTAGGCTGAGTCAAACTTTCATAAGGTGGTAGTTTTTTCAGCTTTTATTCTTCCAGAGGAAGTATCTGGGGGAAATGGATAATTACAGTGCCAATTTTTATTATCAAAATAATGTGCAAAAGTTATGACCTGATAAATCTGTCCTTGGATGGAGATTCTCATTTTGATAATCCCCCTAAAATGAGTAATAAAGCACCTCTGATAGTAATAAACCATTTTTCTTTGACATTTCATGATAAGTGTAACAACAAATAAAGGAGGAACTTCAAAGACTGCTTACTTCAAAAGCTCTATAAAGTCCATTTGAATAAAATCCATGACTTTCATAAAAGTGGTGTTGAAAATGTCATGAATTAAATTAATGGTCTACATCTCCTTGCTTCATATTGTCTGTATTTTAATCATAATTTATTCTTCCGCACATCCTGCATGTTGTTGATTGAAGGAAATATTAAATCCAGCTGAGCTTTAAGCAATTTTAAAAGGAATGACTGAATATAATTATACTTGTTAATAGTCCTGAATCTGCTTTTTTATTTGCTGCTGTCTGTCATATAACAGATCAGTAAGCTTTGCTTTTTATAACTATCATTAATCTTTGACAAAGATTGAAAAAATATCCATTCTATAACTATACTTTACTATTTCTTACTCTAGCCTTGTTTAAATGTTCTTACTGTACCAGGAAAGTGAGCCACTCAGATTTGATCGACTTCTGGGGAAAAAAACAATCAACTTTTTCCTAATAAAACAAAATAAATTTTTGATGTTGCAGTTACAAAGAAAAGCTTATTTGAGAACAGGTTGAATTGATTCTGAAACCAATCATTTTAGAGCAAAAGGTTTTTTGATAGTGATGAAGAACAATAACAGTGTAGACCACAGTGTCCAGCTCATTTTCTTCTTTAACATTACAATTTTTGTGTATGATGGGATTTTTTCTGGTAGCGTCTCTTACAATCAGAGGAAAATTAAGATATTATAGATTATCCTGGGTTGAAAAGGATCCACGCAGATTATCAAAGTCAAGTTCCTGGCCCTGCACAGGACACCCCAAGAATTCCACCATGTACTTGATGGTGTTTTCCAAAGACTTCTTGAGTTCTGTCAGGTTTGACGTTGTGACCACTTCCCTTGGAGCCTCTTCCAGTGCCCAACCACCCTCTGGGAGAAGGACCATTTACTATCCTGCCCAAACATCCCGCAGCACAGCTTCAGATCTTCCCTCAGGTCCTGTCACTGGTCACTAGTGAGAAGACATCACTGTCTGCCTCTCCACTTCCCCTCCTGGTGGTGGTGCTGAAGACCAACAAAGTCTCCTCTCAGTCTCATCTTCTCCAGGCTGAACAGACCAAGTGACCTCAGCCATTCCTCACACACTTTCCCTCAAGTCCCTTCACCCTCTTTGTAGCCCTCCCTTGGATACTCTCTGACAGTTCTATACTCTTCTTGTATTGTGGCACCCAATACTGCATTTCTTCCATTTTTACCACTTTCTGTACTCCCCCATTATGCAGAGATTTCTTTTTTGTTAGATTGAGTGTAGGGTGACATACAACAATGGGCTGGTAGGAAACAGAGTCACCCATGTAAGGTCCATTAGTGGAGATATACAATTCACTGTGGATTTGTCTTTCCTCCCAAACTATGAATGTCACAGTTTCTGTTTTGATCCCTCATATGCTGTATTGCAGGAAATGTGATATTGACAATCACAGAAACAAATTTGAAGTGAGTTCTGTTGCATTGTAGCATTGTGCACAGCACAAGTAGCAGGATTTGCCTAAGCAGCCAGCATTGGTGACCTGTTGCTAACACTGGCCAGCTGAGCTGTCTGATGGTAGCTGTAACCCTGGGACAGTTTACTCTGTGGTGACACCAGCATAGAAAAGGCTTTGTCTGAATTCTTTACTCAGTTCTGGCTGGCATGAGCTTTCCTCTAAGAAACCATTGGTCCTTCTTGGCCTTGTCTGTATCAAACTTTGTGTGACACTTCCTGTCCTTTCTCCAAATACTGTTAAGGCTCTTAGCCAAAGAAAGAATCTTACATGAGCTGCGTAAGACTACCAGAAAGCAGTCTTTTTCTCTATCCATGTCCAGGCTCTATTAATTTGCAATGTCATTCCCATTTAACAGAGGTGGAAAAATTTCAAAGAAATATGTGGTTTGGAACTCAGTGTGTTCATACATATCAGTGTGGTCAAAAATTTATCTTACAAAATTACATTTCTCTGTAAGAAAAGGATCTGAACAGTGGATAGACCCCTGATGAAGAGGGACAATAGTTGGAAGCTGTGTTTGTTGGTATCCTGAGGAAGAAACGGATCAAGAATGCCCTGCCAGGAAAAAGGCCTTTTCCTTGGAATAATTGATCTGTCATGTGCTAGAGAAGGTCACCACACACTAATTACTGCCAGGGAACAGTTTTCTCCCTGTCAAGTTCCTCCAGCATTTTCACCAACTATTACATTTTCTGTACCCCTCTGTAATAGTAACATCTAGAGCTAGGATGAAGCCTAGAGCTCGCAGTGAGCTCCACTGGGATGTAGGCAGGACAAGCAGGGAGGTGGATCAGCTTCCTCAGGCCCTTGGCTGGGGTGAACCACCAGGACTGACTCACCGCATCTCCAGGATCTCAGTTTGCTGCTGCTGCTGCTGAAATGTAGATTTGCTGATGCTCTCATGAACGGTGCTACAGGACTTTCTGGAGCTGGGGTACCACTGGCTGTGTGACATACCAGGGGATTTATGAGAGATCTGCATAATATTTCATTCTATATTTACCTCCTTTTTTGGTGGTGTTTGTTTGTTGTTTTATTGAGGGTGTGAGGGTTTTATTCTGTGTATGTGTGTGTAGGATGCATTGTTGTGCATATCACTATTTTTTATAATCTCCTTCCCAATCTGTCCTGTTCTTCATATATTTTTTTCTTGCATGTCATTGCTGGCAATGATGGTGTTTTTCTTCATCAAGTCTTAATTTTATCTGAAGTGATAAAAGTAGAAACAAAACCTCAGTTGCATAAGAATGCTGGGGCACACTGCATCAAAACTTAGTTCTGTGTTTTTTTTCAGTAGCAGCTAAGTTTTCCCACTAAAACTGACCTTGCAATTTATCCACTGGGGAGGCAGATAACAGAACTACATCCTCTGAGATTATAATGATTGCTGTAGTAATGTTGAACAGATATTTATCTGATTCTTTTCTGAGAAGGAATTGATATTTTAATATAGTATTTCCCAGTCTATATTTCTGTTAACAGTATTAACAAATTTCTGTGAAAGTCATATTGAGCCACAGAAGTTCCCTTAAGAAACCTCAGCCACATAAATATTGTAACTGTATCCTTGTGCAGTTCAGCTACAGAGCAATGATACAGCAATGCCTGAATGTTTCTTTGAGATCACATTAGTTTCCTCTCGGGATAACTGGAAAAGGTCAAGATGCATAAAGTAAAAGAGGGAATAACAAGGAAACTGATCCCGCATGCCACCAAATAACCTTTGCTGTTCTTAAGTGACTCCTTCAAATTAACGTGGTCAGACGTGAACCTAAACATGCCCGTGGTTTTCTGGTGAGACTGACAGTGCCTCAGAAGGTTTGTAGCACTACAGGTACCCCTTTTCTCTGAGAATTTGCTCAGCACTAAGTACTGCTTTCTCTGCCACGGGAAAAGCCTGTCAGCCTTTGTGTTTGGCCTAAACTATACTCCAAATATATTCTGGAAGAGATGCAGGGGGGAAGAATGTAGTAAAGAACGGTGGTTTGCAGCATAGATACATAAACAATAAGGAAGTTTCAGGTTTCTGGGGCAGTTCTTCAAGAATGTCTCAACCAATATTTCTCACAAAACCTTAGAAACATGATAACCTCAAGAGAACCCATCAGTTTAGATAATATCAATACCATAAAGCTCTACACACTCTCATTTGGGGTGGGCTGCCTTTTTTCTTTTTATTTTTTTAAGATGATGTCTCATTTATGATTTGTCCTTTCATTTATGATTTCTCCTTTCATTATTGTAAAAACAGTTTCTCTCCACAAATTTAGTTTGTTTATATTTTGCATGAAGTACAAGGGTATAAATGTGAAACATATTTTAAATGAAAAAGGGCTTGTACAGATAATCTGCAAGGTATTTGGGGGGGTTTATTTTGCATTTCTATTTGAGTTATGTAGGTGCAAGAAACCTTTATGGGAAAAGTAAGATATTTTGTACAGTCGAGTGTTTCAAGTTAAGATGTCACCAGTTGTAAGCTTTTTATGCTACTTCACATTATTCTGCCCCCATCATTTTGCATTCAATGGTCCTTTAAATAATCACTTGAGGAAACACTGAAATCAGCTAATGAACAGTGTGCTTTAAAGTGCCATCCATGCCTTTTTCATAGGTATCTGTCTCATATAAAGCAGAGTTTTGTACCATACACTGACTCTGACTTTATAAAGCAAAAGGGAATTATGAAATAGTAGTTTTATTGTCATATTTCATTGTTTAAAACTAGATGTATTTTAGGTGACTGATGTTTGTGTTGTCATGTGTACAACTTTGGCTCTACATGTTTACTTTTTGTGAGCTCTGTGTGGAAAAAAATATGAGAAGAGTGTATTCTTTCATTTACAATTTAGAAGGGGAGGTGTGCTAAGAAAACAGAGAAGAGAAGAAAAATTATGTGTGTAAAACCAAGGAATCCAGAAAAGGAGAAATCTGCTATTGTAGAGACGAATGTTGAAATCCTAAATGTTGTGGAATGAGTTGTGTTTAAATTACAATAGAAAATTTTACTCTTCTTTTCTCATGTAACTGCAAGGTTGTAAGGAGAAATCCCAGCCTGAATTGATGTAATTTTTGTGCAACTATCCAAAACCCAGAAGTTCTTGGATTCAAGTTTTTACAAGTAGAATCGCCCAAGCAGGAGCCAGAATAATACTGTATGTTGAGCCATGTCTGCAAAACATGAGCAAGGCTGAAATATGTTGTTGCCAGAGAGTGGTAGTTCAGTCCCCACCACAGATATTAAAATATTATTGAGAATAATGTTCACCATCATTAGTACAAACCTTGTGCTTATGAGTAAATGTCTAAGTACAGGACTTAAAACTTCCTTAGTTTAGAGTGTTTTTTTGTCACTATTATCTTACTCCCTGTGAGAACTGGTATAAAAGTATATATTTGATGATCAACTAAAATACCTCCTTTTGCAAAATCCAAAATACATCTTTGTTTTTTGTTTTGGGGGTGTTTTTGTTTTTGTTTTCTTTTTTCCTTTATAATTAAGTCCTAAGTAACAATCTGTAGAAGTAAAAGCCTGGCCCCAGTTGCACTGATTATGTGACTGTGTTTTCAGCTCTCATTTTTTGTATTTTAGACCCAGTGCAAGACACTATGACTGTGTGATATTGCTAAATAAGAAACGTACCAAACCCCTGATGGCAGTGCTGAGCACTGCCAAGAACTAAGCCCCTGTTAAAGTGTCAGCTACACAACTTCCCTTTAACAAAGGAATTATATATCTTATATTTTTATTTTCATATTTATTATCTATAAAAAACCTCATGTGTTCTATCCAGGAAGAAAGTAGGCCCAAAGAAGAGCATAAAACACAAAGTAGGGAGCATCTGAGATTTCTTTTGCTTTGTGATAGTCACTGTATTGTTTATCATTGACCAGACCTTAAATTCCCTTTTGACTATTTCAAATTTTTCACTCCTGTGTGTAGTTAAAGCTTAAGCAAATTTATTCAGCTTTAATTCAGTTCTGCACAACCCCAGGCAAACCCAACCCCAGGCAAACCCTGGGCATGGCAGATGTATGACAGAGCTCTTTGTTGCCATTTAAGTAGATTTTTACCATGCAGAGTCAGGCATCAATCTTAGGTCCTCAGAACTGTGGTATGGTGGTATCTTTGTCTTCCTGCATCAGGGTATTATGTTCCTAACTAGATGATTGGAATTATACTTCTGGAAAATGCAAAGAAATTTAAAGTCTTTGATAATCTATACTTACTGAGATCTAATTGCCGATCAGGGTGTCCAGTATTCCCTCAGACATGCTTTTATTTTTCTTTACAAATGAGTTCATACTTGGTGCCTCTTACACCCAGTGAGATGTGATCCAAAAGTTCTCATGGGTGAAAGGAGGGGACAGGGGCTCAGATCTCAGGAGGGCCTGGCTGGCCATAATAGCAGGAGTCAGTAAAGTGACCTGATACAGCCGGGTGAGCGGGTTCCATGCATCCCTTTGAACTGACTCCTCATCGTGATAAAATGAAAACACATCTTTTCAAATCCACTGGCCTGTGGCATCGCCCTTCTGCTAGCAGAACAGCTACAGTTTTTACTAGCCCCCTTTTTCTGGGTCTTATTTGGTACAAACTTCTCCCCCAAACCCACTGTGCTCTGCTTCCCTGTTTGAAACACAATGGATCCTCTTTCTTTCACAAATGACATAACTAATCAGCTTCTGAGGGGTAAAAATCGAGACAGCTAGCACATATTCATTACCGGGAGTGTTGTGCAGGCTGCATTTTTTCCTCACAAGATTGATTAATTAAATATTTATGAAAGAGAAACACCTGGCATACTTCCATAAACAAATAGGTCTCCTGTGGGTTTGCAACAGCTGAGGAGAGTTTTGAGGGACCACAGGGATCTCAGGGTAAAGACTTCCTCACAGCTTGAGTTCTTACACATTGCTGTTTCTCATAAATATGCACCAACACACAAATAATTTCTATTTTGAAGGCAGAAAGTGCAATATCAACAGATGAAATCTAAAAGACAGCCAAAGAGAAAGGTAAAGATTAAGCAGAACAGAAGTGCTGTATGGGGAAAATGGCTCATTTTTATTTCTCTCAGTAGGGACTAAGGAGGCTCAGACAACTGGGCCCCTTTTTTCAGGTATTTATCTGGAGCTGGTAGTTAATACTGAAAGCCTTAGACTGAAGAGATCTGTTGAAATCTAAGGGCAAGGGTTAAGAAATTATGCAAGACACCTAAAAGTGGGAAATTCATTCTGTTCACTATTTCAGCTGCTCTTCCAGATGGATCTGCCTTATAGATACTTCCCAGACTCTTCATCTTCAGTGGAATGTTTTCACTGGTATGTCACTGCTTTAAAAATAAAAATAATTGTGCCACTGACTTCAGCTACAATTTAGCTGGCATGATTGCTTTTATCGACCACTGCTTTACTGTGGCCAGCTTCCTACAAGTGATTGTTTTAGTTCTTGGGAGTGGAAGTAATGTAGCTGTTAATGTCAAATTCTTGTGCAATATCTTTTACATGTGCTTACATGCCATGTGCTTGCTGTATGCTGTATTATACTTCATCATTCTCCAGCTATGATTTTTTGGGGGAGGAAACCTTAGAAACTGGCCAGCTGCACTGAAACGTAAAAGTTTAAGGTTCAGCCTGTATTGGAAATGATCAAACCATGTTAACTGTTTTGTGCTCCTGAAGCCAAAGTCTAAAATTACTTATTGTGATGAGAATTTCTGATATTGGTCCAATATTATTATCTCAATTTCAAACATATTAAAATATATAGCTTCACAAAATTTTAAATGCAGTTTATTAAAAAAGCATATATTTTTTTAGACTTGGTTTTGTTCTTTGCCACAGCTGGACACATATTAGAAGAATACAAAGCCTTTTTCATTTTTGTATTCTGAAACAGAAAAGATTGTTTATAAAAGGAAAGATGGTTTTGAAAGCTCAGATTGTTTAACATTGAAATAATTCAGGTGAAATTTGGGAAATTTGGGCATATTTTAATTTGGTTTGGGGGGGTGTAGCAGTCCTGTTGTTTGCTTTGGTCAATAGATTTTTCTACCAGTATATTGTGTTTGATTGGAATATTTCCAAACTGTGAATTGTTTTAAGGATTAAGATTGAGAGGATCATAAGCCTGTCAGTCTAGTTAGGAAAAGAAAAACTGAAGGTTTTTTGATGAAGTTCTGCAAACACAACTGGTTTGTGGTGATAAAGTCCAGTGATGTGTATAATAATGTGGAGATAAAGCAGGACTGTGTTTAATATGAAGAGTAGGTAGCACTTTGTCTTCTAGATAACCTCTGTAAGGTGAAATGATTTTATTGCTAATCCTATGAAATTTGGTCAAAAAGTTAATGAAATGAATACGAGCTTTTCCATGAGCTTCAATGTATCAGAACTGAGGTTTTACATGGTTTTTGCTTGTATTGTGCATACTTTTACTACGAATTTTTGGGGAAGGTTTACTAATACAGAATGCAGAATCACCTTTTACATACCAGCACTTTTTGCCAGGGTAATCTCTTTTTTTACTTAGTTTCACATATTTTTTGAGAAATAATAAGCCTTGATATGGAGTATATGTCAATGTAATACATTTTAAAAAGGTGATTACAAAGACTTATTTAATCTAGGGTAAACTTCTTATGCACCTGCAGTTTTCTTTTTTTTCCCTAGGCATCCATAATAAAAGTATAATGCATTCCAGGGTTAACCTGTTCCTTTAACAAATGTGTTGAGCCTAGATTCTGTAAAAATCTAAAATCACTCTTTGAAATACATGTGCATGCTGGATGTCTGAGGATTGGACAATTCCATCTTTAACCATCAAAAATACATTGCAATTGTATATGGTGAAGGTCTCAAATGTCCTGACTAGAAAGAATATTAATTCTGAGTGGCAGCAGATAGATCTTGATTTAATGAAATGTCTTTATTTCCTGCTAACAGAAAATGATCACAGGATTGTTTAAAAAAGATGAACCATTGAAATCACCTTGTTAGACATAAATACTTAATAACATTCACTATAATGAGATAAAAAGTGATGGTAGTGAGGTCAAGTGTGAGAAGGAGAGAGTTCAAAGACAGTGTAGACCTTTCAACATAATATAGCCTGGTTTGAAAGGGGAGAGAGGAAATGCATTGCTTGATGAGAAGAAAAGCCTTGTGTAAGCTTGATAAATATTAAGGGTTTGTGTGTAATGAGAAATGGAATCTGATGAATGAAATGTCATGGTAAAATCATTTTAATCAATAATGGAATGTGGCATTATTCAGACCACAGTAATATGTCTTCTACTTTTTATTCTTTCCCACTGATATGCTTTCATTCTTTCTTTTTTTTTTTTTTTTTTTTAATATATATGATTTTAATGCTTTGGAGATTTTTATTAGCTTGAGATTGGTTATGCTAATGTAGTATATTTCTTCAGTAAAAATACTGAATGTGTAATGTAAGAGTTCTATACATAAGTCTAGGAAAACAGAGGTAGCATGTGAAATAACAGCTTTTTCTAGCAATATTTTTGTATTCAAAATTAATTTACCTTTTTTTCCCTACTTCCAAAAGGATACTTTTAAATATGAAATCCTGACTGGATTACAGTGGATGTCATGTTTGCAGGGGATACTTTTTCACACTCTTGGGTAATGTAATAATAACCCCAGTGTAAGTAACTGTGGATAAATTATGCCCTATTGCATGCTAGTTGCCATTTACTTTGTTTCAGTGTTTATTTTAGCATAATAAAACGAGACCTTTATTTTTGCATTATTGAGATCTTGTGGCAGAGCAGTAACGATGATGGCTTTATAATGAGTTGTGATGATAGTGCTTTGCCAGCCTTATGGACAATTTCATTTGAAAATGCTGGAGTCCATTTTGAGCATTAAGCAGATAATCTGTCAGGTTACCTTTGTGACCCCAAGTATTTGAGAAGCTTCACTGCAGCTCAAGGTTTGTTTCTTGCAAGAGCAGCTCCAAGATCTCCTGACTCCTACTTTTAGTCACAAGAACAACTTCATGTGTGAACCTCCCAGCTGAGATTTTGGAGCATGCAGCAGACACAAATCTCCAGTTCACATCTCTTTTTAACTGTAAGCTTTCCAAGTGATGAGCATAAGCATCCAACCAGGATGTTCTTTCATATTAGAAACTTGCCATGGCTTTAGAGCATCTTGGGTGTTGATTTTAGAAAAATAGATTGAGAAAAATCTTTCGAGGGCCTTGAACTCTTGTCATATAATAGTCACATCCATGCTGAAATCAGATTGGGAGAAGTAATACAAAAAACTACTAAAGCAGGACAAGGAAAAATTTGTCCACCAGATACTATGTTATTTGCTTAGGTTTTTATCAATTTATCTTCCTATATCTGTTCCATGCATTTCCTAAATTTTGAAAAAATAAGATTAAAAATCATTCAGCATGGAATTTCATCAAAGCAACCCAGCTGATAAAGGACATCTTACATGTGCTTATCTGGTTTTTGTTAATTTGATTGTTAGCAATTTATTATTTGGCAATGTTTGAATTGAGCTTTTTCCTTTATTGCAGTAGCAATATGGACTGAAAATATTCAATATATTAATACCAAGTGCTTATTTATGTTTGGATCAATTTGACTTAATGTCATTCATATCATTAACATTTTGCAGAAATAATATTGACGAAAGTCATTGATCCCTCTTGCAGAACCCCTTGTATCAGTTGTACTGGAGACAAATGTCTGATTCTGTGTTAGCCACAAAAAATGTTTGATATTGTCCATAGGCCCAACACAGGCAAGCCTAAGTAATCATTGACTGAGACATGGAGGAACAGAACCCAGAGACAGGAATGGAAACACTGGGCTTCAGTGAGCAAGTCCAATGATCCACTCAGGCACAGGCACCTCATTTCTACACCAAATTTGCTGTAGAGGGCACAAAAAGAGTGTTAGGCAGGCTGTTATGGTAACTACCTTTTTACCTTTATACAAATACTTCTCTCGTCCTGGGATTTTGGAAACAGCAGCACAGGAGACACCGTTTCCCTCCCTGTGCCATTCCCGGCCCAAATTTACTCTTTCAGTGTGAGGAAAGGAGAGATGTCTTCCTTTCTGGAGCTGCCCAGCCTGGAGAGTCTGGAGAAAGGGAGCATCCCTTCCCCTGGCTGCCTCTCCATCTATCACCCAGGTTGGCATTGGAACAATTAGACTTTTCTAATGATTTCTGAAAAAAAAAAAAAAAAAGTAGATTATGCAGACACCAAAACCCAAGGAAAAATCTCACTTTCAGAATGGGATATACAGAGCAGTGTAATGCCTCAGAGGGATAATAAAATATTGTTAGGTGGCTAATATGGGAATTATGGGAATTCCACTGTTCGTGCTGTAGCAAACTAGCATGTTATCCATTCCTTCAGGGAATGCCCACTAGAATTTACCTAATATTTTCTGGCTTTGGACAAATTCTTTAGGATATTTATAGCTGCATCTCATGAATACTGCTGTTAAGATAATGTAGTGCAGCTTTTTTTTTTGTGTTGGTTGGTTGGTTGTTTTTGTTTGGTTTTTTTTTTTCTTTTAAGGTTACAGATTAAAAACCATGTAGCTGTGAGATCCTATCACAAAGCAGTAGAGCAAAAAAGGTTAATAAAAGATTCCTCATGCTACTTTGCAACAGGAATATTTAAACATAAATGAGCTCTGCTGAGGGTCTCAGTACTCCAGAAACTCAGTTATTGATGATCCTTAAGTCAAACAGAGCCCATTGCCCATGTTGTCATGATAGAACAATGCCTATAGCTCTATGCTGGTAATAATTTTCTGCTTTCTTGCAGGAAGGCAGGAGAGAAAGAAATTAAATGAACTTTTGTTGTTAGGAGGCAAGTAAGAAGTTTTCATCTTCTTTTATTCCTATTACATAAAAGATCATCTGTGATGTACTAGAAGGATAAAAGTCAAACTTAAAAATGTAATTTGTTAAACTTAAAAAACATTTTTGTAATATGCTTGGTTTTACTGTGTCAGATATGGCAGTTCTAGGCTGCACTGCAAATAAAGGAATAATTATAGACTAAGACTTCTTTAAATTTAGTCTCTATGGAAGCTAGAAAGTTGAGAAGAGTGGTAGAAAAGTATAAACAGGTTTGAAATAGTTTGTGTAGGCATTGAGGAGTGTTTTTTATTTCCTTTTTTTTTTTTTTAATTTGAAGGTAAATTTCTTAGAAGACCACCTGCATAAACATAAATAAGTATATGTAATAAACAGAAGGGATGAATGAAGGGAAAAAATATATTTACTATGAGTCTGTGTATTTCAACATTAGAGTGTTAGGTTTGCAATCTGGTTCAATTAGAATTTTCTGCCCTTTATCTACCCAAAATAAAACCTTTCTTGGAACTCTGTATGAGTTTAGGTTGGTATCATGTTCACAACAACTGTTTAATTCAGAAGGTTGCTTGCTTTGTTCAAGGTGTGTTAGGCCCTCATATTTTCTGTTGTAATTTAATATTTCTAGCCTTACCAAAAAATCCTTTAAATTGAAAAAGGTATGGCAATTGAGGTGTTTTTTTGGTTTTTTTTTTTCAAGTAAATGAAAGATAAGTTAGTGTGGCATTGGGACTTCTAAAGGACATTTGTAGCACATCTAGCACTAAATATTAAATCTACATTGAGACATGTGTCCAGAATTCTAATGTATGTTTAACTGATTTTAGTTTAAGGAATATGAAATAGCACTTACCATACAAAGGACATTGTGGTTACTATATAAAGAGTCTGAAAAATCTCTGCAGATTCATTTTGTGACTTGCCATCTGCTATCAAAAGACTGCTGACTTCTTAGGAGAACTCACAGAGTGCAATAATTGCTAACCAATGCTATTAGAAATAATTTTGAGATAAGAACTCTAACCATTAATCCCCATAGGAGCTATATTACTTTTAAAAAAGCTGGTCTGCATATAGGAACTTTTTTGATGAATTTATTAGAAACACATTTCAGGTTTTGAAGTTGAAAATTAGCCTGACCATTCATGACTTTATCAGTAAACCTTGAACAAAGCTGTTATCTAAATTTCAAGCATCTATCTGAGTGTGGGGGAATCTACTGTGTGTGGAATCTTGCTGTTAAGAGTGGATGCTGTAAGGAAAATTAGAGCTGAACTCTGTGACCATGAGCTTTTTTTGACTTTAAGAATATTTTTAGAGTAATCCTGATAGTTAAACATCCATTCATGGAAGCCAATTTGAATTAGTCCTGGGATGGGATTCTCTTTTTCCCTGTTGATGCCATTTACATCTTACAAATATCTCTTTCTAGTTGCTTCAGCCTTTAAGGAGCAGCATGGAGACAGAAATTATTTCTCTTTTTGAGGCAGATGCTGAGAAAGGAAAAGGGATTGAGAAATGAGAACATGTTTAAAGTTCTGAGGATTAACTGAAGTTGGATGATGTATTTGGACAAAGTGAACATTTTTCATGAATAGCAACTTCTGTATTAAAGTTGGGGTTTTTTTTCCTGGCTTAGTTTTTCCAACATAAAAATGTAATATAAGATGGGGTGATAGCAACTGTTTGCACTCCTGGAAAACCTGCAGCTGGTTTCACAGGATGTGCCAGAGCAGCCCCTCACCTGGCCACTCAATCCATGTTCCAGGTGACAATATAATAATGAGAGCCCATTTCAGTTTCTTTCATTTTCCAGTATATTCATGTTGAGATTAAAATATTGAAGATGGGCCAACAAGTGTCAGTGTCTAAGGTACTGAAAAGCAGTGCTGAAGCCTGATGGATCTCTAGTAACACGTTATTGCTCTCTATTATCTGCTCTTGCCTAGATGAGTGATTTGTTCTTGGCTTCCAAATAAATAATGCAGAGCATCCAAAGAGGCCATCTCACAGTTCCTGAATCCAACTTGAAACTGTGATGAACACAGATATTACTGGTTGTTGTTGTTCTTTTTTAAGTAACAAAAAATAGGGCAGTTGTAGAATTTGGTGCCTCTTTTTGATGAAACTGGAGCAGTTTGGGAAATATAGATTAGTTCCATCAAGTTCCTCACCATGGGTACTAAAGAAAGCAGAGATAATGATGATATTTTTCAGATTTAATATTATTGTATATATTTCAAAAGTAAAAATATCTCCTTCTCTCAAAACTTGCTATATTTAAATGTGAACAGTAAAAACCTTGCTTTGAACAAAACACAGTTTTTTCTCATGTGACTACAAGAGTTCAATTATTTGCTCTGTTCTGTATTACATTTTTTCCTCTTGTATTCCTGAATATTATAAGATATTTTCTGATTTATATGCTCAGTTAACATTGGTGATATGAGAGAAACAAGGTTTACTGTTTTGTTCTCCAGCTGACAAACTGATGATATATGCTAATGCCTGACTTCGAGACAGCTTTTTGATTAAGAAGTGGAATTAGCAGATAAATTAGGCTGCTAATTCAAAGACTAACCAGACTCCTCAGATAAAATCAAGTTGCTCAGTTTCTTTGTCTTGCCTGTCCTTTGATATTTGTTTACAGATGGGCAAGGAAATTGCTATACCATAGTTTAAAGAAAGAATGCAACTCCCTCAAGAATTACTATGGTGTACACACGTGCACTTCCCTCCCCTTTATTCTGCCTCCAAACAAAAATTCCAGGGTGTTTTGGCCAACTGTTTTTCTGCTCAGAATATTTTTTTCCTTTTGAGGGGGTTTTAAAGGCACAGGAGGGCAACTTAGCAAACTACTTCACTCAATAATTTACAGAGAAGATTTCTGATGTCAAGCAATTTTAATCATTTTTTCTCCATTTTTGCTGTGTCTCTTTTAGAAAAGCCAGGTACTTACTGTCATCATTTAGTCTCTCAGTGATGTTCCAAATTACCCTTTAGAGGCTGGAAAGGAGATCCAGCTTAGCTAACATTAGGAGTTTATAAAATTAATATAAATAAAAGCTACCAGGATTAAGAAGTCAGTGACTGTTAGTAGTTAAAAACAAGTGCTGTTAATGTACAAAGTATCTTTTATATCTAGCACAAAGAATACCTACAATCAATTCTAACCCAGGGAGCTGTTCTGGAGTTTAGTTTTAAAACACTGTCTCCAGAAGTGAACGGCCCAATACAGGGAGAACTCTATTTGCAGGATGTAGAATAAGCAAAAGAATACTATCTTTATTTTTTCCTTGTAATGTCAAATTTCATTCTGTTTCTTTTACATATATAATACAAATATTGTCATAGTAAACTAGGGGTCTGATAAATCTGAGTGATATGATAGCTTCTTTGCTTTTTTTTCTGAAGAAAATCCCAAACTACTGAGAATTTAGAGGGAGTTTGTGACAGAGGAGAACATGGTCTAAGAGTAGCCTGTATTTCCACATAATTCTCTAAAAATACTGTTGGACATTAGTCATGGATAATAGGAGGGATAGGGGATGAAATGTCATGCAACTCTTGCAACTTTAGAAAATGTTGCTTCTTACCAAAATTTTGGAAAGTTAATGCCCTTAAAACCTTTCAGTCATTTTCCATATGAACCATATGTGATCCTTTTGTGTGTCACTTTGAAAAATGAATTCAAAGCTGGATCCACTGAGCTTGCACACATGTGGAGCTCCTGAAATGAAGCATCACTTTCTGAATGGGACTGCCACATTTTGAAATAATTTGGAGCTTGGAAAAAAGCAGGAACTGACAATAGTTTTACAGGAAGTAAATAAAGGATGTAGAGATCAAAATATAAAAACTCACCAGCAAATTCTGTTCGGGTAGTTCTTAAATTAAGGTGCAAGAAAACATGGATAAAGAGGCTTTTTTCAGCTTTCCCAACAGTAAAGTGATACTGGTGTGTGGGCAGCACCTCCCTTCTGTCTTACCTGTGTTACTGACTGCATTACCTGTGAAGAGTGTCCAGTTCATTGTCAGTATGGCTTTTAGACCTGGCTTCTGTTTTCAGGAGAAACTTGAAAGCTGATTATCTTCCTTTAATCTCAGAAAACCTTCTTAATGGTGTAATGAGATACAAATCTTGCCTTTTCAGAGGGTATATGCACACAAAAGCAGTCCCTGAGGAGGGTTTCCTTTTGGTTTGGTTAGGGGTTTTTTTAATAAGATTGCAAGTAGATACACAGAGTAAATGATTTTTGCTACCTAATAACTTCTCACAGTTTCTCCCATTTGGTGGAGCTTTCAAATACAGAATATTTATTTTCACAAATATTTTATAAATTCTTGTGGTTAAGTTTGTGTTTTCTAAAAAAAAAAGAAAATTGGTTGAGGCTATAGAATCAGTTCTCTCTTTCTCCATGCTCTTCAAGAAATTTGGTAGATTTAATTTACATGTTTGCAATCTGTTTCTTGACAAACTTTATGGAAGTGTTTCTTATGTGAAAAATGAACTAAAATAAAACTATCCAGTTTAGTACAACTCCCAAGACTCAGTAAGAGTCCTGCTTTAAACGGATGGAAAGCTGGATTCCCATGGATTCCTTTGTCATGGGGAAGACTGAGACCCCCATTAAGGGAAGAGTTGTGGGTGACTGTGCCCCCAACACACCACGCTGCTCAGGTAGAGTCCTTATCCCAAAATTATGTCCATAACAGGGATAATGTTTCCTGTGTTCAGAGGAAATGGATTGTGCAATCTGTCTGTTGGCCGATTTCCTTGCTTACAATATGACTTTCAACACAGTAAGGAGAACTCTTGGTTTTGTTATAGCAGAACTTATAAATGGAGTATTTTACACCATAACACAAACTAAGAGAAAATCTGTTCCTCATAAAACTCAGAAAAAATGTAAGTGACATTACTGAACTGTTTTGTGGAATTGTAGATTTATTATTCATGTCAGAGTGAGCAATTTGATAATGCTGACAACTTCCTGCAATGCAGAGGCTATATAATTTCAGAGAGGAATTTTTTTTTCATCAGCCAATAACTTCCTGTGTAGTCCAAGTATATCCACAAGAAGATAACAACTCTGGGGATTTCAGTTGCTGTCATGCCTCTAGGAAATTGTTTATTGTGATTTTAACTGTTTTAGAAACTGAGTTTATCTAATTTTCAAGATTGAGGCCAATGGATCTCTGTTGACGTTGTATTTCATGTTGAAAATCTTTACGCTGCTAGAAAGGCTGTGTCCTTGCTATCCACCAGTGATAGTGGGGATAGAATGAGTCAGGATTTAGGGATTGGAACTGCTTCCCTGGTGTGCTTCTTGGGAGGTTTAAAAGAACTGCTGAATAAGGAAGAGTGGTTTGTTAAACCTACGTACTTTTTGGGATACATTTGAGTCCTTCTCCAGAGAAGGGGTCAAATGAATGTTTTTACTGAAATGCTTATTTTCAAAGGTTTGCTGAAAGAATGTTCCTTGTAAATGGTTGTATATGGAAAGGACAAGCAGGTGGTATAAAACAGTTTGTGTGTATTAATGACTCACAATTCATTCCCAATTTCTAATATGTAGGCAATGCTGAAATAATCTTCCTGAAAATTAGAACAGTTTGTCTGGTTCTTCTGTAACCAGGGAACAGTCATGGAGCAAGAACTGAGAGAGAATGAGGTTTCTGTCCTCTCTGAAGGTAAACCAGAAATTTTCCCCAAATTAGGTTGCATTCATAGTGAAACAGAGAATTTGTGTTGCAGCCATTATTCTAACAACATCCATCTGTAAAAATGTTTCTGTTATAACCACGTCTTGGCGCAGAAGTTGGTGAAAATCACACACTGAAAATAAGTAATAAGGTTATCAAAAGATGGGAGAAGAGGCTGCTTGGAAAGAAACACTTAGAGGAGCTAATCCAATGCTAATGCATCTGTTAAAATGCTGTTAATTTTAGGACAACACATAGAGGAAAGCAAAGAAAATAATTTCAGCAAGCAGTATAGGATTTTTATCCTTTTTTCAAGAATTTTGCTGAAATTTTATTATTTTTTCTTAGGAAAGAAAATTCCTTAAATTTTAATTCCTTAAAATTAGCACTCTGGGCCTTTTCCCTCTGTATAAACATCCTCAAATAAGAAAAAGTAGAATGCCTGTAATGTGCAAGCAGTGATCATTTCAGCAGGGGACAAAAATGCATGCATCCATGTGCTGGTTTGGAAGCTGCCCTGCTCTATTCCTGTGTTCTTGGCAGTGTCTGTGATGGCCAATCAACAATTTTTCAGCTGTGGACAGAGTGGATCTTGCAAGGATGGCTGCAGGCAGCCACTCCCCCACTTGTCTCTGAGCTGGTTTTCAGCACTGAGCTGTTCATATTTACTCCAGGTTTGGCTTTCTTCCCAGACTGGAGCAGTGAGCTCCTTAAAGGAAAGCCCTGCTGCAGCATTCACGGGAGCACACATCCTCCTCAGCAGCCTGAACACAGTGATAAGCATATGTTTTTGGAAGATTTCATGGCTTACATGGAAGCAAGTGCTTTTCCTCATTTTTATGGGTGAGGAACCAGTGTATACCTGCCTTAGCAGTAATAGGTTTGGACATTTGCCTTGCCCAGGCTTCACAGGAGTCTGAATCCTTCCATGTAGGTCTGCCCCAATACACAGAAGTTTAGTTCTGCTCCCAGGAGAACACAAATAATTGATATCACAGCCAGGAACAGATCCAAGGTCTCTTAATTTCTATTCTGTATTATTAATGTCTTGCAGATATCTGTCATGTCAAACTTTCCAGGAAGCCCAGGAGTTGAGTTTGGTTTTTAATAGCAGCTATTACTCTGATTTCTTAGAATTAGCTTTAATCATTTTAGAAGAGCTGTACAGCAATCTGAAATGTCATCCTAATGCAATATTTTGATATAGCTCTCTCATGCCATATAAGTTAACTCTTGGTTGCAGGCACAAGCAAGAACAGCACCCCCCCACGCCCCCCCCCCCCCCCACAAAAAAAAAAANAATAAAGAATCTTTCTGCTCTTTCTCACAGTACTAATTTCAGATTTTTTTCTTGGATGTTTTCAGTTAATTTCTTTCCTGTTCTGATTTCTAGGAATAAATAATGAGAAGTCTGTTTAATACTGTATTTGGCTCCTGAGAACAAAGTAAAGTGTCTCTCTTAGTCTTCAAATCTCTTCAAATCATGGTTTAAAAATGGAGAATTATTAACATAACATAAAAGGTCTGAAGGCTAAAAACGCATTAATCTTTTTTACTGTTCCCTCTCTCCCGACTCCTTGAATTTACCTTTAAGCTTATTTCTAGTTTGAAATACTAATTTAAAAAAACCCATAATTTTGAATAAACTCCCTATGCAAGATGGAAATCACATTTACAAAATTATATATACAATATATGCATAACAAAACAGTCAGACAAAAAGATAAAGTGAAAAAATAAGGTACATTTGCTCTTCCATGGAGCAATACTTGTAACTTAATAAGCATCTTGAATTTGTACAGAAATGCATTTGGCCCCTGAATACACTTTAAATTAAAACTCACCTATCTACAAGCTTGATATGTACATTCCCATAATTTATATCATAATGCAAGAACTTTTATCAGAGTGACAAATGTGTAAGCATACACAAGTAAGTGAGAGGAAAATGCATTGCAAAATTAATTTCCTTTATGTGGGAGGTATGCTGTTGGGCCAATAAAACCAGTTTTTTGAGACATCTAGCTCATTTCTCTAGTGAAGACTGGGAAGACACCTTTTATCTGCCATGAAAACTGATTAATTTCTACTTTTGGCTCTCTTTACACCACAGGCTTCTGCTGAAAATTAGTTCTCACTTGTAATGTTTTTCAGCCCCGACTGGGTTTGCCCTTGAAATCAGCCTACTGTATACAAGTATTTTGGATTGAGCTACATACATTTCTTCTCACAATTAAATGAAAGATTTCAGCCCTCTTAGTTTATTGACAGACCATCATGCAGGCTTCACAGCTCTGCTCATTGATAAGAACACCTACTGATGAATTTTATTAACCTCCCTCTTTGACTTCTTATTGAATAATTAAAATAGCTAGATTGCAAAAGGTTATAAAATGTGTATTTTAAACTGTTCCCTTAGTTCCTGCTGATGCTGCTTTCACTGCTGCTTTTGGTGATTACTGATGTGTAGTACATTGTCCAAGTTTGCTTGGACAAACCCTTTCTTGAGGCCTGAACACTCATCCTTCTGCAAGTAATTTTATCCTAGCTGTTAGTTTTGGTTACAGTCTTTTGATGATATAATTAATCCAGGATTGAGGAGTTCAGAAAAACCTAGAAATCCTTCTCTGCTCCATCATCATTGCTTCATTTGAATTGTTTCTCTGTTCAGAGAAAATGTTTCTCTCCCCTGCATGGGCATGAAGGCAATAGCAATGTCAGACTTGACCATTCACAGAAATGAAACTGAGTTTGATAAGACATTCCAGTTCATGGTCTTGGCTTACCTGGAATGTTTCATAGTTTGTGTGTTTCTCATATTTGAATTAGTGGTTAGGCTGCATTGCCAAGAGTATTTGCTGTTTCATTCCCTGTTCCTGTGGAAAACAAGAACTGAGTGCACTTAGGCAGCCTTTGTGTCTGAAGGGGTTGGGATCAGAAGGACACTCTCCTTACCTGGACAGAGGTTGAATCTGGGCTTCAGTCTGATCACACCTTTTGCTGTCAGTTAGAGAAATAGGACAATTTACTTTTATCTCCTAAAATTCCTGGCTGCAAATTCAATGTTGAAATATTAAACTGTCATTATGATTTGGAGCAATTCTTCTCCAACAGGAGAAACCTGTGTCACACCAAAGAGAGAGACAGTTTATTACCTGATCTTTTTCTTATTAGATATATAAAAATACTTATCTATTACAGATATCTATTATTTGGCATTATTTATGTAAAATTCTAGTCTCTATTGCATTCTTCATGAGAGATGTTTGGCCTAATCTCAACCTATTTTTCTTAAAATGGATTCTTTAAGAATGGATTCCTCTGACAAGATATTTCTTTGCAAGGTGAGGGAAGCACACTTGAAATGAATTACTGCTAAAATACCCTGGAATGTCTGATATCAAGCTATTGGGCAACACATGAAGTTACCTCATGTTATACAGAAAACAATGACATGAATATTAGGTGCTGCATAATAACATACAGAGAACTTGGCAGTGTGGTGTGTTCTCAAACTTTTCTTTGAAATAATCTTTTTTCATATTCAAACAGGAGGGTTTTAAGACTTGGATATAAAGCTATAGTTTTTAAAAATCCAATTTTTTAATGGAGTCTGAAGGCACGGATTCAGATAAATGGATATGTTGAGTAGAGTATCTTGAGACTACTTTTGTTAAAACATCCTTGATATCTCTTCTGTCTGCCTTAGTTTATTTTTTGTTTGAAACTAGCTGACATATTTTAAACTAATCTCACTCCCAGTTTGTTTTCAAAAAGCAAACCAGTCTTCCAAAAATAACATGACAAAAGGGGTCTGGTCAAAAAGAGTCCAGCTCATCTACATATCTATAGATGTATATACAAGAGGGCTGAATATGTAAAGGGGAAAATCATACTCTATCAGCTCAACTGAAAATAAAATATTTCTCTTAGGCACTGGTTTCGTTTGCTAACTTCTAACCTCATTTTTTCTAGTTTAAAACCCATGAAATCAGGGTCTAAGAACAAACATGATAAGATACTTTACTGCAGTAGCAAAACCAGACACCACTGTAATATTTTATGATAACCCAGGAAGAGAATTCACTGTTAGCTCAGGACCATACATAATAAAATGCAAACACAGATAATGACTCCAACTCCTTTGCTTTACAGGATGGAGATTATAGCAGCAAAGAAAAGGCAGGCTGGACTGATTGTCAGAAAAGCATTCTTTCCAAATGACCTGGCGACCCATCAATTTAATTTTATTTTGCTTAAATTATATGTATTGAGATTCCAGCCATGAAATTGATTGCATAATGGCACTCCCCCTGAGCCCAGAGGACTCCTACCGAAGCAGGGATGCTGGAATATGCCCAGGCTTTTGTGGGTTTGGAACCATAAATACCAGTGGAGCTTGCAGCAGTCCCTGCTGCCAAGGAATTTCTGCATCTTGTTCCTACATCTCTGGTTATTTATTGTTATTTTATTTCTGGGGATTGCAGCTTAGGACACGTGTATCTCAGTCAGAGAGGAACCTGAAGGCAGAATGGGCCAGCTCTAGTGAGCCTTTATTGATTTAGTGCTTATTGGGGAGGCAATATAGTGTCTGCTGTCATCAGGTGGTGAGATAGGAAGGCTGTGTGCCTCTGAGTAATGGGGTGGAACAAACTCGAGCTGTTTCTAAGTCTCCTTTCATCTTCTCATGTGTTATAATGCAGCACCCAAGCACAGAGAGGATAAGTACATGGATTAGATTGACTGGGTCCTCAGTCATTAGAGAAGTGCATATTCCCTTGGCCATTGGCAGATGGAGGAACAATGGATAATCGGTGTGAGGTATTTAGTGTTGCTCATCCTAAAAATCCGCTTAGCCAGGCCTTAATTTGATCACCTTTGAGGATCAAAGGGTTCTCTTCATGTGAATGCTGCATTTCCCCATTTCTTAAGAAAGCAGAAAGATTGAAGGTAGGAGGTACTGCTGGAGCTGGAAGAGAGAACAGCATTTCATATATGAAATTACTGATCTGTCCATTTTCACTGGAAAAGATTGCCAGAGGAGGAATTTTATTTCCTTGCATTAGGTTTTGCAGTTATTTTACCTTTTCTTCTCTGCATACTTATGCATCATGTGTTTTGGTCATGAAAACCTATCAAATCTAGATTACTTTTGTGTCACTCTCAGGTGAACCAGCAAAGTCTGTCTCAATAGGTAGAAATAGGTACTTTTTCATCATTCATTGCATTACATATCTTTTCCCACCTTATCTTTAAGAAAGCAAATAATTCTGATACAACAGAAAAGGAGACAAGGAGCAATTTCAGAGATTTCCTCACAGATCAAGGCCACTGAGTCTGATTAACAGCAACACTGATGTCCAGTAAATACAAATATGCTGTGCACTTTTTGAGACTTGCAGATAAGGCTTAATGCTTTCCAGCTGTCCAGGAAGATTCTCAGACCAGAGGGCAAGCAGCTTCTTCTCAATGAGACTGCTGAAACTAGGTGGCTCCAGTGATTAGTAAGATTTATCTAGGCCATTAGTTTAAATCTGATTCACGTTATCCTCTTATAGCCCTTTTTGGCTGTGTTAGATTAAATGAAGTAGTAATTTATGTAGTTCCTTCTGGAAAAACTGCTCCTATCATCAAAAAGAAAAAAAAAAAAACAAACCCAACAAAACATTTAATGTTGTTTGCTGAGGAAAATTCAATGAGCCCTTAAACTCAGACCTCAATTTTCCCTGTCATTCCCTCCCTCTGTCAGCCTCCTTGTTGCTGTTTGAGTCATTTTTTGGTATTCTCTCTGTCTTCCAGTGCACTACATAATAAGTCTGTAGTGTTGAAATGTGGTAATACAGTGCTTTACCTTTTGCTAAAGCCCAGTAAGAACGTCAGATATAACATAAATAAAAGGGAAAAAAATGATAGGCTTTAAGATTCTCAGAACTTATCATGCTAATTTTAAAGGTGCCATTTGTGAGAATCAGAGGGTGGAGAACACGCAATTTGTGGGTTTTGTTTGGTGTGGGTTTGGGGTTTTTAACTGTTGTGTTATTTATACAATATCTGTGTGATGTAACATAGGAAATAGGTGTTGCTCCCACCATCCCAACCAATGAAGAAAATTCCCAATATCTGCTTAGAATCAATGTCACACACTTGGTCACCTGTACCCAGCAATTCCAAGGGTGAGAAAAATGCTGTGGCAGAGGAAGGAATTGCCTGTGGAGTATCAAGAAAGCTCAGCCCTGGTTTTTTGTGGTTTTCAGGGGCAGCTCTAAGCCAGACTCAGGCAGAACCATTGTCTTTCACTGCCAGAGGTCTACCTGGCAAGGAGTTTCTGGTAGTACTATCTCCCATTTCCGTTTCCTTCTAACTTCTATATAATTTCCTTTGTCTCCCATTAATTTAATCTGGTGAATCCTTGCTTCTGTGAAGGGTTTCAACAATGCAATCACTGAACTACTCAGTAGAGTTTTTTGGCATCCATTGAAATAAAAAAAATACTCTTCCAACTTGGCACAGTGCACATTCACAGACCATATGGCATCTTGTTGAAGTAACTAGATTTGTTGTAGTTTGCAAATACTAACTTGAGTATTAAATGCCAGCATTTTTTTCCTAATGTAACAGTACTTTGGTGATGAAGAAAAAATTAAATTCCACCTTCTGCAATATAGGATTCCTTTTGATCTCAGCTGCCTGGAAAATCAGTAAAAGCTTTGTTCATTTTGTCCCATGCTGGGGAGGAGATTGACCTGGCTGTTTTTTCCATCTCTCCCATCCAAAGAAGTTTCAGTTTTCTGGAATTTTTAAATCTTACTTGATTCATTTATGGCATCAGTTTTATATTTTAAATTTACACAAACAAACAGAAAAAGGCAAAATTAACAAACCCACATTTTATGTGAGTTTCTAAGAGGTAGTTGAATATGCAACAGCCATAGCAGGTCTTTTCTTATATATGGTTGATTGCCTAATTTTTATGTTATCTCTTTTTTCCTGGATAGCCTAAGGTATCAGAGGAGGAGTGAACTGTGTTTGCCAGACCACTACACACTTAGTACTACAATTAATGAAAAAAATATGCTTTGGTGCAAGAGTTGTTGTAAATATTTCATCAGGAAATCCATAAAGCAATCTAGTAAATTTTCTTATTATTAACCTAGATTTTTTTTTTATTTTGCTAATTTCTTAAAAATATTCTCCATCACCTTATATAAGAAATTTGAGGAGGCAGTAACTGAAAGCCCAGCTTTGAAAAGCATATTGTGAATGGTCTCTTGGCATTTGTAGAGATTCAGTTAGGGCTTGAATGTTAAGAATGCCAGATTAAACATAAACGCCAATGGAATATTGCTGACTGACCTCCCAATGCCACATTAGTTTGAATTCTAAAGCTCAATTTTATCTGTCCAGGCGATAATACGAAAGAAATCCGAATTTTCTGTCTCACATACACATTTCAAAATTACTATAATGCTCTGCTGGTGAGGAGGAATAACTTCTCTTGTCCTCGAATTTTCTCTGTGTGTCAAAATGATGACAATCTTTTAGGTCCTTCTTCAATGATAAATATCCAAAAAGAATGTCCTCAGCTTCCTATTATGCATGCAAGCCTGTGAGTCCTGACCATCTTATCCCAAGTTGCCTATTTACAGTCTTGATGAAACACTGATTAGCTCTGATTAGCTAATGGATCTCTGATTAAAATGTCTAATTAAGAAAGTAAGTTATTTTATTCATGCAGTCAAATTAACTTCCTCCCACAAAACCAACATGAGATAGATGTACATGCTGTGTGAGTACTTGATTCTGAAGGTGCGCAGTTTCCCGAGCAGTGAGAATTCAGTGTATCTGGGTTCATTTCATTAGGTATTGCAAGTTATGCAAGCTTATACCACTTTAATGAAAAGTATTTGTGCAAATAATGTTTTCTTGAAAACACTGGTTCATATTATAAAGCAATGAATATCTTGTTCGTGCTGTTCTAATCAAGAATTTGTGTTGTGTGCAGGTTCAAACTAGTTGGAAAGTTACATCACTGGGTGTTAACTGACAGGGTAGCTTTCCTTCAGAAACTGTATTGCCAAAGTAGAAATTTAGTAATATTTTTCAAGTGGTTATTCAGTAACTTTTAGAAATAATGGTTTTGGGATGATTTTTGAGTGGTTTGTTAACGTTTGATGGCAGAATGTGGTGAATCAAAATTCACAGATTTCCATACTTTTTAACAGAGTACTGTAAATTTTAACTTGGCTGCCCAGAGGTAATGGTGGATAAAGTGGATTGATTATGCTGTCACAGTTGAAACAAATTCATCTAGTGCAAAATTTAATAAATCAGTGAGACAAGTCTGTCCACAAACTGATGTGTCCAACAGCTATGTCACTATTTCATAAACCTTGCCAAGCTCAACCAAGCTAGGACTCCACTGGGGAAATTTTCTTTGGTGCTCTACAGTGATACAAGTGGAGTACAAAAGTTATAGACAATTTCCAAATCCCAGCAACTGGATATGCTTTTAAACCAGTTGTAGGAGGTATAGTCTCATTTCCACAAGGACAACGGGAAATAATGGAGTCTATGGGAGACAGAAACAAATCAACTCCTTTTCTTAAGAAACGCACAGTTAATTGCACTTAAGAAATGGTCTGTACAAATTTAATGAAGGCTTTAAGGATGTGGATTTACGGTGCAAGAGTGGCAGCCAAATTATCTACCCATGGATTTAGGAGTCCCTTAATACTCATAGAGGTGATAGACCATGATGGCTCTGAGGAACTATTAAATCCATCAGGTCGAAAGCAACTTCACATGACAACTTTTACACCCCCATTAAAAGCTACCAGACATTTCTCCAACATCCTGAATGCCAGAACAGCTGCTTTTTCTGCTAGTCAAACGGCACCGTTCACAAATGATGCTCCTGAACAGTTTTTGACATGTTTTTCATTGGCTGATGTCAATAAAAATGCTATCTGATATGATGACAAGAGAATTTATCAGGAGTTCTCTCCTCCACTGAGAATTTTGGTTTGCCATTGTGTGAGAGAAAATAAAATGGAAGAGGGAAAGTATAGGGCCATTAGGAGTCAAGTTCCCTGAAAAGAAGTTAGAGTCTAAGAAAATATAAACCTGATAACCATGCACAATAAATTTCCAATGTCTGGAATTTCTTCTGGAAATGAGGAAAAAGAAATGAAAATTCCTGTTACAACACCATCCTCGCTTTTTTCTATTACGTTCCTACTATATATCACCCCTCAGAGACCCATCTACTCCTACTTCATCTGTCTTTTTGGTAACCCTTGTGCAGAGTAATGTCACAGAAAGAAATAAAGGGGCAAAGTGGAACACCACTGATAGCACTGCCCAGGGGTAATTTAGTGGGCCATGACAATATTCTTAAAAGAAATATATGGATGCCTATTGTGGCCAGGGTATAGGGAGAAACAAATCACTTCTGCATGAGCTGTTGGTGTGGGAAGCTTCCAGTTCTCCCTCATTACATATGTTATTAGAAAGCCGAGGCAGGCTCATAATCACGTTGAGCCTTGTTTGGGATGTTAGTCAAATCATTTAACCTTGTCACCTCCCTTTAACCTCCTATCTCAACCCAAGAGCGTTGACAAGATCAGGGAACATAAAACACTTCATATCCTCTTGATGGTGGAATGTGATACTGCAGCAAGAGAGTAGCTTTGGCTTCTTTTGTTTCAGCTGGCTACACTACAATTTGCAGCTCAATGGAGGTGTTAGAAAAACCCATAATGAATTAAAACTTTTGTAAGATTTTGAGATAAGGGAGGATATGTAGTTACATTTGGAAATATCTTCTAGTGAAAGAATAGCAAATATTGACAAATTATTAGAAAACAAACAAAAAAAAACCCCAACAAATACAACAACAAAAACCAAACCAGCCAAAACAAACAGGATAAATTTCTAAACTACTTTGGTGAAGCAGGAGAAGCTAGAGAAGCAGGAGAGTATCTAGTAAAATACCAGGTTCTAAGAAAAGAAAATACCAGATTGAGAAAGTGAGAGAGAGAATACTTAAATACTCAAACACCTAAATTGTATGATTTTAGAAGAAACAGCTTGACAGGCACAAGCTTTCACTGGACTGGATGTACCAAGTGTGAGAGAAACTCTTTACTGGCACTGTGGAGTATCCATAAGACTCTCCCAAATCATAGTGTGAAAAGAGTCTGGAAATAGTCAGGGATGACTTCTTCCTAGGAGGCTCACATTTTATGCTGTAAATCTAGCAGCCACTCTTGTGTCTGAAAAAAAAAAGTACTGAATTTGCATTGATTTTGTTCAGCAGTTGGAAGTGCAGGCTCAAACTAAACACTGTATGAGGATACTCATTGCAAACCGACTCTGATGGCTTTGTTGTATAGTTTGTTATAAGAGATTAGATTTCATCTCAGTTCCACAAACTGATCTTAGCTGCTTCCACAGAATTACTGCTTTGTAAGCAATAATTCTTGCTGGGCTGAGGAGTTCATGCATTTGGTAATGAATCATAGGATGGTTTGGGCCAGAAGGAACTTTGGAGATCATGTCATTCCAACCCCCCTGCCATGGACAAGAACACCTTGCACTAGACCAGGTTCTTCAGAGCCCCATCCAACCTGGCCTTGGACACTTCCAGACATGGGGCATCCACAGACTCTCTGGGAAGCCTGTTCCAGTGTATGACCACCTTTTTGATAAATAATTTCTTCCTAATATCTGATGGAAACCTATTATCTTTCCATTTGAAATAAATTCCCCCTTAGTACAACTCCTGTCAGTGTTAGAAGTAGAAACTTTTTTTGTTAAAGACTGTGTTTTGGAAGACAAGTTGAGAATTTGGGGTTTATTTCGGGTTGTTGATTAGGGGCTTTTAGTTTGTTTTGTTTCTTCTTTTAATTACATTGCTATGTTTCTAGGATTCATCTCCTAGACAGTGTTTTCAGGATTTTAATATACATAATTGAAAATAACATCACAGTTTTCGAAGAAAAAAAAATATTTTGAAGTTAGGTCTCTGGGAAATGATGTGAGCTACAGTTAAGCTGATTGCTGCCTTCTTTCTCCTGCAGTTTGGTTCTCTTCAGAAACTCAATGCACCAAAAAAAAAAAAAAAAAAAAAAAAGAAAAAAAAAAGGCAGATCACATGTAAGCAGGATTTGTTAAATTTTCAAGGTTACCATTTCATGGTTCTGGTCTAACACTATAAAAAAGCGAGTTTTGTGTAGAATTTTTACTGTTTTCTTTATATGGAAATGTATAACCTTCCAAAATACATCTCATCATTAGTCTTTATTGCAGCATGTCTGGGGCTGCATTTGCTCAGCTGGAGCTGCTGCTGCATTGTACCTGGGTCTGCTTTTAGCAGTGTGGTGTCTCAGAGGGCAGATAAACAAAGATCAGTTAAGTATTACTCTTTGATTTTGATAAGTATTCAATTAAAACAGGGACTATGAACAGCAAGAGCTCTACCAATATAAGCCCTTCTTTTTTGTTTTCATCCTGTCCCTCTCTGTATCCAATGTTACATTCTGTACTTTGTAGTCAAAGTTACCTACCACTCCTCTTGCAGAAGAATTTTACTATATGTTGAGCAAAAACAAAAGAAAAAAAGATGGTGCTCAATGTGTTATAAGTCCTCCAGGAAAACATATTTATTAGGTACTCATGTTGCAGAATTGTGCCTGGGAAATATCTGCAAAGGGTTCTTTAACTGTGTTGTATTGAAAGCCAAAAAACCAGTCTGTATCAGCTTTTCCCACTTTGCATTAGAGGTGCAAAGAAATTCAATATTTAAAAGCTAAATACCACCATAGGCTTCATATATCTCTTTGCAGTCACTTAACCACAGAAGTAATGACCCATAAGAAAAAAATCTATCATGATATTTACCATTTCAGCTGGGTACAATTAAATTATATAAGTTAATGAGTTCTCTTAGTGAATGAGACTACAAAAATAATTCCTTTTTCCTTTTGCTGTTTTGAGCAAGGACTGTGATTACTTCCCCCCGCCTTCATTTGATGGTTCTTTGTAAAATCACTGCCCTGAAAATGTCAGCTTTGATTTAAAAGGAATGCAGATGTTAAGTCTCCTTTCCTCAATGGATGTGCAGATCTGTACAGGTTTTCTTTAATCTATTTGGAATCAAGGTACAGATCTAGGTTCTCCTCTAGTGATCCTTAGTGTTAGCAATTTCTCCTTGAAATCTTCTGGAACAGATGATTTCTAGCCCACCTCACAGTGGAAAGAATATGTAATGTTATCTTAAAATATATTAAACTACTTTTATTTCAGTGTATTTCTCATAAGTTGGTAGCAGAAGAGAGGCACTAAGGAGCTAGGAGCTTTTAGAAATCAGCTGAGAGTTTTAAATAAGCTCTGTTGTTTTGCTCTGTTTTCAGTGATTCTGATCCCTTCAGTTTTTCCTCTCTGCCTGCCCCAAGCCCTTCTTTTTGCCCTGAGAGAGGCTCCTTGGAAGAGCAATTATCTGAGCCTAAACTCTAGGGTTGGTCTGCCTGCCTGCTTTACAAACCAAGAGGAATCCTGTCCTTTACAGAAGGGATTTGTAGCTTTGCTACCAGCAGACAATTGTCTTTCCATGATGGTGGAATTCCACATTCCCTTATATTCCACCAAAGGCATGATAAGAAAGAATTTGGAAATACTCCCCCATCTTTCAATGAAAATCTGTCTGAAACTGAAGAAAAGCAGCATCCTGGTACTCACTAGCCATTTAGGTAAATAACCAAATCCATAGGTTTTTTGAGGAGGGAGGAAAACTTCAGTAAAACCTCATCAATCTTTGGTTGCCTGTGTTATGGCACAAGAAGGGAGGGAACACTTGTGATTTGTAAGAGCTTTCCCATGCCTGTTTCAGGGGACATCATCAGCCTGCAGGAACTCTGGCTCTGTCCTTTGCAATTCTCCACATTTTGGCAAAGTGGGAGGTGGGCCCCAGTGGCAGGCAGTGTTTGCAGATATGTACTGAGAATGCTGCAGTTTCTCTGCGTGTGATTTGTGTGTGTGTGTGTGATTTTGGAAGTTCAAAAGCCTTCTGGGCAGATACAGAACTGTCAAAAGGGGGTGGTGGTGTTATGTTTTATTGTACAAGTAATCTCACAAAGTGAGATGGGTGAGTCCAGAACACCATAAGACCTTAAAGGCTGAAGGGCACTCTATAATATCAGAAAGCAGCAGCAATGCATCTGGACTCCATTACCAACTTTATCAGGTTTGTTCAGCTACACTTAAACAAAAGTAGAAAAAAAAAGATGAGTACTCTTGACAGCATTTTCAGGGGAAGGAAACCTGAACTGCCTGGAGACTGGCTTATATTGTGGCTATCCCTGAGGAGTTCCTAAACAGTGTTTTTTCCCATACTTTTTTCTCTCACAGGACTCTTACTGAATTAAAAATTTATTGAGGAGAACTGTACATGAGATATGTGCCTGGTGGTCTGCTTGTTAATTGAAACGTTTTGGTAAAATACTGTAAATTGTTAGCTTCAACTTTGATGTTGGAGATAATCAAACCATTTATAGAGGCTAATTCCACATTCATTGCGAAGACAAGAAGGAAACAGTAACAATGTGTGGTATTAATGGTTAGCTTTCCATACTGGAAGACAGTGAGATCTGAGGCTTTAAACTTGTCTCCACAAATGACAGAGCAAAATAAGTCCACCTATCTTAGAGTGTGGGATGGTAAATAATGGGTAATTAATTCTGATGGAAATCCACAGGTTATACAGTTGTAACAGAAACAATTGGTGAGGTTTGTGATTTTGTAGATATATTTGGCTTTCCTGATCCTCCAGCCTTCTAGTATAAAAAGTTGTTGCAAGTCTCACTTGGGGGTTTTGTTTAGCTTCAGTATCAACTTCAAGCTGAATTTTGCCTTTTTAATTTATTTGAGGCCAGCTTTTAGCTTTATTTATATCCTTTATTTCTTCACCAAGAACCTCACCATTACTTTTTCTTCTACTCACTTTGGACCTTCTCCAAAACTTATTAAAATTGATGGGGTCTTTTTTATGTCTGCTATTAAAGAGAACTGAAAGAAAGCATAAAACTGTCACAACATTATATCAGCTTTACATATTTATGAAAGGATAGTAAACTTATTATGCATGATAGCTTGTATTCAGTGGAGGTCTGTATTGTAAATGAATTTAACTACAGTTTCTTATCACTGAACAGTTACTACTGATCTTTAATCTGTCTTTGGGAAACACAAATTATGCTCACTATTATTATTCTTGCTCTCCATCTTGAACTCTTTGCATGTAATATTATCCCTTCTGGAATGATTTAATTAGATTTTATATGATTGTGATTCTTGAGTAGCATTGTAGAGGTTAAACAAAACTAGAAGTTAGACTTCAGGCAGTAACAGTTGTGGGATATCTGCTTTAACCTCGTGGTTATTTTAATAATGAAATCCTCCTGAGCAAAACATGCAATATTTCATGAAATTTAATGTTTTAAAATGCACAACACGTTTCACAACAATGGAAACAGAAACATATAATAAGAGAGTATGAAATATTAAGCCTATTCCAACAACGGTACACTCAGTGTGCTAATGTTCAAACTAAATATTATGATGATAGATGAAACTTATGTTTCTCCATGGGTACAAAGATATTTTTCCAGTTTATGTGAGGTAGGAGAGGACTGGTAGATGATCAGCAGGAGGTAGAAAAACTCCCTTGGGCAATCATCTCTGGGGGGAGATGAGCTTCTGCTTCAGGCTCCCTTTGCTTCTCCCCCAACTCCCTCACATCTGTAACCCATCTTTTTCCAATTACACCAACAGCCAAATTATTGCACTTGACCCTGTTTGATTTGACCCAAAGTCAAGTGGGGTTACATATTTGTGGTTTTGCCTAGCAGGGGTTCATGCTACTTCTTTGAGTACTTTGGGAATAAGCACATTTGCAATACCTAAATTTCACCTGGAGACCTCAGCCCACTGCACACATTGAGTTGAGAACACCCCTGTGAGCTGGGGTAACTCCTGAAGCTCAGAAGCTCTCAGGGAACACTTGTTCTAAAATGAGAGGATGCTCCCTTTGCCCATGGCAAGGACTATTGGTCGGCATCTCTATTTGAAATGGAAATATCCTGAGTTTGTAATGGATTCTAATTTTAATATGACTATTTATGTACACCTATTCATCCTTCTGTGACCAGACCAACTGTCTACAGCACAAGATTTCAAGAAATTTTAGTAGTAAAACACCAGGCTACTTCTTACTTCAAGAGAGTCTTGTGCTAAACATTTTCAGTTCTCATAAACAATTGGACAGGAATAACAGCAAAACAGCTTATAGTCCCCCCTCCCCCCATTTCCTGATCTTCCACCTCATTAATTAAATGATTATGTCATTAATGTTTCCAAAGAATAGCTACATTTTTGTCAAAAAAATTAACTCATGTACAGTAAGACTTATTACCATGTGATAAATTTACATTTTTGTGTTAAAAATCCTATAATTTAATCTTTTCATTATTATGGCCACAGATGTGTCTTTGCTCATCAGTATTTGAATGCTTTGCATAGATACAGGTGACTCTAGGTATCATTCTCCCCTATCTAAGGCCTTAGTTTAAAAGTCTTAATTACAACCTTCTGCAATCACTTATATAATTTATTTTTACAATTAATACAGAGCCCCTGAAGTATGTATTTTGCTGGTCCATATACTTCATGTTTTGACAGTGATAATTACAAGATTTGCCTGCATATTTAGAATTTACCTTGGTTAGAAATCTTTTAAGGGTTTTAAATCAATGTTCAAGAATTTGCTAACCTTAGACTAAGGTCAAGAGGAAAAATCACTTACGTTCTTCCACACATGGTGCTGTTCACTGTGTGACTTGCAAAGATCTGGTCCTGGCTGACACCATCTCACTGCATCTAAAATTAATTTCAACTCAATCAATCCTCTAGTTCCAAATACTTATCTGTGTCTAATCCATTCTCCTCTTTTCATGCAGGCACACGCATGTGGAGTTTCTGTGAGCATGAGGGAGGGAAACAGATGGCTTTAACAGCAAGATTTTCCACTGACTTCTAGTTAATACAATATTTTCTCAGGAAAATGATCTCTCACATGATTTATTAGGTATTTCTTGAACAGGAAGCCTAGTAAGTGTCCAAGTCATCTTCATTTCTCCCCCAAATATGTAATATGCCATCCAAATATAACACTTAGTAATTTTCTGAGGAAATTACCTTTCTTGTAGTTCTCGCCTTAATAAGCACATTGTTTTTACTTTTCAAGCCATCGTTGGGAGGTAACCATAGGCAGAAATTGGTTTGAATATACCTAAATTGCATGGAACAGTGGTTTGGCCTGAGCAGCAGGATCTTGCCTGGAGCAGGCAGTTTCAGAAGGTCACGGTTCATTGGGGATGAACCCTCCCCAGTGCCAGCTTCCCCTCCTGCACACACAGCAGTGAGGAGGTGAAGGAATGCATGAGCACACGTGATTTATGATGGTGCTTATATTAAAAAGAGTGGAGCAAGCAGTGCTAACTCCTGCTAATGGCTTTATTAAGCCTGTGCTTCCCCTGATTTAAAACAAACTAATTTCAAACAAAGCATTCTCATCTTTGCTTTCACGGCTGGTGGAAGAGGCCAGCGCCGTTCAGACCCAGGCTTAGCATGTTAAAAGAGAAGCACCAGGTCTATGGAAGCTCCTCCTCCAAAGGGATGAAGAGGCTTGGAACAGTGCAGGTCTAGAGATGAGCACAAGTGTTCCTCTGAAGAATCACTCCTTCTGGCATGTTTCCACGGTCTCCCAAAGGAGAAGCAGTCAAATGTTTAACAATAACTAATCCCTTCCCCAATTACCACTGCAAGCTGAAGCTGTAGCCACAGCCAGGAACAGCAGAGAGTTTTCCTTCCTCCAGCCCTAGAGAAAGGGGCTTGGCACGCGCTCCATGGAAACCTCTGTAGTTCTGAAACTTGTGTTAGCTTTCAGAACTGCTGTTATCAGTGATGCAAAAATGCCTTTCCCCTGGCCAACAGCAGCAGGAAGAAAACACAGTGCCTCTGTGTGTGTGTGTGAGTGTGTGACAGAGCTTTTTAATGGTAAAGGATGATAGAAAAAATATTTAAAGGACAAAGTTCTGCCAGTGTAACTCACTCGGTATAGCCTGAGTCACGCTGGTGACATCACTACTGAGAATAAGATGCACATGAGAGTTGAATACTTAAGTTTTGGGTTGATTTTGTTCAACTGAAAGGGCAGTGCAGAGGAATTTTTGCAGAGACCTGTGTTCTCTAGCATTTGTTTTGTGGTTTTTTTCATATCTCATGCGAATTGAAATAAGAACCTAGAATAAGCACTGTTTAATTTTAATGACTTAGTTAAACAAATGCATTTTATCATTTCATCAGGCTTATGGATTATTTTTTTCTTCCATCATTGAGCTGTACAACACAAATATTGGTTTTGCAGATAAAGAATTCAATTAGCATTTCAAAGGTTTCAGACTTACTCCCTCTGCTAGCAAGTTCCTAATAGCTTATTTAGGATGATTTGGAGCTTCAGTGAAATTAGACAGCCTAACAAAATTAAAGGACATACATAAGGAAAAAGAGGGCAGTGTTTTATTTTGCTATCATACAAAAATCATTCCAGAAGCTTTTGAAAATCTGGGAAGAAAGTAGCCATAAATATCAGGAGTAATACCTTCCCTAAGGAAGGTAAGCAAACACATTGATATCTAGAATTTTCCAATTTTAGGAAAACTTCTGAACTTGGCAAAGTATCTGTCTATGCTTTTACTTCTCTGCCACTACTTACCATTAGAATTTCATTTACAGTGCATTCATTAAGGAGGGCTAAATTCACCCTGAGCAAAGGAGCAGCATGGTCCTGCTGTATATTCCATACTAACAACCTTTCCAGCTTTTTGCCACCCTGCTGAGAGAGGAGTATCCAGAGTGCAGGCTGGGTGACAGGACAGTCAAACAGGGTTCTGCTGGAGTTACCTGTCCTGGGAGAGAGCTTCAGATGCAGGGGAATCTCCCCTGGCACATGCCCACAGGGGATGCACAACTTCCACTGCAGCCACCTGCCCTCCAACGCCCAGCTGGGAGTAAGAGCAACACCAGAGCCCAGAGAGGTTCCCCTTCCTCCTTTTTACCAGATATAGCCTAGAAGCTGCCAGCACTGGGACATCCACGTGGTGCAGTGGATCAAGCTTCCAGTTTTATCTGTGCTGCCACAAAAACAGACGGGATCCAAAAAGTGCCTTGGGCAAAGCTGTGCTCTAAGAAGTGAATCCGTTCTAGCAGAAAAGACAAAATCAGCTTTTTTGATGAAGATGTTCTGTTTGTTTGGGTTTTTTTAATCTGCTCTTTATAAAAAAGAGGATAAAGAAGGGAAGAAATTAGTTCTGTTCCTGCTAAAGTTTTTAAAATGTGAATATAAGTGAAAATGAGAAATAATTCTACTCAGAGTAGCACACAGAGGCAGTAGGTGCAAACTCCAGCATCTGTGACAAGTTTGCCTATCCAGGTGGAGATTAGAAATCATGGAATACAGGCTCCCAAGGCTCTTTCACAATTTGTCTTCTCATATTCCAGTGCATATTTTGAATGTAGTTAATGGATGTCTGACTTCACCCTCACCCTGCCCTCGTTAATATAAATCAGTATTTTATACTCACATGGTTCTGATGTTTATGTCTAAGATGTCTTTCAATTACCTCTCAGTATTATCTTAAATGAGAATCTTCCCTTAAGGAAAATAAAGCAAAAAAAACAAAACAATATGTAGTGTGAGTGAGATTTTGAATGATTTTCAGGGATGGTGGCTTTGCTGAAGATTAGTGCAAAATATACAGAATTGCGAGCTGACATAAAGATTTGTGTAACTTATCTTAGCATGTGTGAGGGGTGGCTTCTGCCTTATTGGTGACCTACCTTCCCAGCCTTGCATTTAGTTAGTAACAGCATGATAACCCTGTTAAAATGCAAAATATTGCAGCCTGTCTTTGATGCTGACTTCAGATTAAATTCAACTTCAGTGTAGGAGGATACAACTCTTGCAGACTACAAAGCAAATGTAGCCCTACTGGTTCTTGACTGCTCTATAATAGGAGTTAATGTCCCAAGTTTGCTTCAGAAGTTCTGCCTTGAAGACAGCAGATGTGTTGCTAAAGCCATCTGGCTCTTTTTTGAATATAATTTGTATGCCTATAAATAATCACTATGCATATGGGCTGCATTTCAACCGTGTGTTCCTCAACTATGTAAGTTAAGTTAATTTATTTCTTCTTGTCGTACAAAGAACTTCTGCCATACATTCCTGTCCTCTTGTTAATATTCTCGCAAACTATCAGAGTAAAAAAACAACTTATGTGTACTAAGAAGCCAGAAAAGTTGATTAGACAAGGAAAACTAAAATACCCCTCTAGGCATAAGCAATCACAGAGCTCTTTTCAGTATTTTCCAGCATTTGAAGCAGCAATTTAGCGTCCCAGAGCTGATTCCAAGCTCTAGGCTGCACGTGTGGCATTAAGAAGAAAAGTGTTAGAGAAGGGATGCAAACAACCTCAGTTGGAGATAATATTCTTCTGAAATTATTTCTGCCTAGTGTGCAAAAACTTGATGTGTGAACTCTTGTTCACCTTTCCATTCAGGATTCTCTTACTGATCAGCTGCATAGTTATGACTCATATGCATAGAAGATTTCCTAAGCCAGCACTAAACTTGGCTTTTCTCTAAGCTGGAGAAGAAAATCTCACAAATTTACAGAGCAGATATTTAATTCAATCCCCATTGCTTGCATTCTGCTTCATGAACTAGTGTAATTTTGCTGCAGAACTTCCCAGTCTGTGTTCTTTAGCATTAAAAAAAAGAGATAAATTAAACATAATTTGTTCATATTTGAGATTATCCACTCTGATATCAAAAATAAGGAAATAAAGGATGCCATTACATTCTAAGCAAAAAGAAACTAAGTTTTTGCACTTGTTAGCATAAGCAGAACAAAAAAATCACAGAACCTTTTCAGATGACAGTTTGAAAATGCCTGTTATTTATTAGAAAGCAGCAAAAGGCCTTCTTACATGACTACTTATGCAGGAGCAAATTATTTATAGTCTGCTTAGCTACATATAACCCACAATTAATTGCAGTAAAAAAACCTAATGTTTTTTCCAAGTTTTAGGATTATGTAAGACACAGGTACCACTGCAGACCTGCTTAGGCTTTCTGTGAGGAAAGGACATGGGATGTGGATCTGACACTGCAGATCCCAAGGGTCTACAATTCTCTTGGGGGGTTCCACCTCAGTGTCAATTCATGTGCATTCTTGAACTGAGTGTGTGAGCAGCCTTTTGATTTTAAAAATATGCATTTGTAAACTCACAGCAACACTTAGATACGAGATTTTTTTTGGAAATGTAGGTGTGACACTCAGTATATTTAGATGGTTCAGATGTTGAGCTCAAGAACTTCAACTGTGTTCTTTGGCTTTTCTTAGGTGTGTTATAAAAAAATGTCTTGTAGACCCATTTAGAGTTAGAAAGTCAAGTGCAAGCTATTTTCAAAATAAGGCTATTAGGTAAATACACTCTAAATTACATGCTCATGCATGTAATGCAAAATAATGCAATATTCTGCTTACCATTTCACTTTCTTTACAAATACTGGTTTTAATTGATTAACACTGGTTACCAACCTTCTGAACAAGCATACAAACTGAAAAAGGTTAATTCTACTGAAGTTAAACACATCTGTGTGTGCCTCTATATATTTTTTTTCCTCTTTGTACGGCCTTTGAAAGGAAAAAATCTGAAATGTATGATGGCATTGCTCTTGGTAACCACTTAAAGGCTGTCATGGTTGAGCTTTGTTTTTCCACAGCGATGTTGAATTTCAGACCTCTTAGGATACTACTGAAACAAAAGTCAACTAAACCAATTTTTGAGAGGCAGAATGATCTCTGATCTCCTCTGAGTGCACCACAGCCTGCCTTTGCATAAAGGGTGAAGGCCTTGAAGGGTGGTGGTACACCTACTAAACAACACTTTTCAAATAGAAATTGAAAATAGCTGTTTCCTTGATACTAGCTTCATGATCAAAGATAGAATTCCCATCTCCTTCCACTTTCTTCCCATGACTATAAACTGCCTGAAAATGTTTGTTTGATTAGACTCTGTGGTTTCATTTACTGAACATCTGTAAAACACTTGTATCTAAAACCCTTTGAAACTTCTTGCCTCCTTCTCAAATTCTTTCTGTCGTTCTTACATTGCCTCAGTTTTGTTGTGTTGTTTGTTTCTGCTTGAGGCAAAGAGAAAAAAAGGATTTGGGGAATCAAAAAGTGGTGTGTGACCATATTTTTAAGTGCATCTGCCCTTCCCCTCCGTCACTCAGGATGCAAGCATGGTGCAATTAGACTGTCAGTATGGCACACAGTTGTACTGTAAAACAGCACAAAGACAATAGCTAGTGATGCTGCTGGGGAGAATGGCCGCATATCCCAGCAAACAAGGAATGACTAAAAAATTACATCTCATGTAGCTGCAGAGTGCTTTGCTCTGGCTAGGAGTGTTTTTTTCCTGGTTTTCTAGCTACTGCTCCAATGAAAAGACAAAGCTGGTGAGTTGGGTGATGGAAATATTCTCCAAGGTGCTTATGTCTGACACTGACAGCGTTTTCTTGCCTCCTTCATCCACTTCTTACCTCTCTCTCCCTGCCAATTTACTCACATCCTCTTAGGAGGATGCCAATTTGCTCACATCCTCCACACTTCCATTGTGTGGAGCTATTCTCATTTTGATTTACTCAAATTGTTCAGCATCATAATTGTGAGCATTCACTGCACAGTAAAAAAAAATATTATTTTATATAACACACAGAATACGTGCATCCTAAATTAATTAGTCTCTGTTAGGCAGTGTTCTAGAGGCTTAAAATATAGCCCAAGATTGGAGAAATTCAGTGTATGAGTGAATGATGATTTTATGGTCGTGCATGGCAGTCTGACTATCTGAGCCTTGCTTTGGAGCAAGTTACCAGTAACTGTCCTCAAAGAACACAAAATCTCACCTCATGCAAAAGCAGCATTTCCACTTGCAAATTAAACAACTAAATAATCTCTGTGCACTAATTATCTAGGAAACATGCATCAAATCTAATAACACCCTGTGATCCTTGTTAGGAGCAAACAATACAAAAAGTGCCTATATTTGTGCTGTATTTGTGGCTACTTCTAGCAGCTACTGCAAGTGATGGGCACGTATCCCATCCCCTTGAACCTTGCAGGTTGCTGCATCCATCTCCTGGGCTGTGCTTGAGCCAAGCTTTTCCCCTTACCCGTGAGATGGGATTCCTTGGACAGGAGAAGTAGAGCTGTTGTTTCAGAGAGTATAAATTCACAGTCACAGGACTGTGGGTAGTGTGTGGTTGCCTCTTGATGTTTTCAATCACTGGAATGGCCATGCCATAACCTCCATTTAATTCCCTAGCTGAAAGTGCTCTGTAACTTTCCTATTTTTAACACTTTTCCTGCTGATTTTATTTTGGCCCCTTTTATTCCTGTTGCTTCCTAGCTCAGTGAACATTTGAAGGGGTGTTTTCCTTATTGAAGGAGGCCACACAAAGCTCTTCCCGTGTGGCACAATCTTATTTTTTTCCAAACTGTAAGGTAGCATCTTTTGCTTGCTTAAGTTACACGACAAAGTTGAGAATCAGAAAGTTAGGGTAATGAATTAAAATGTGCCTTCGTAGTGCACTGAGTTCAGTAACTGATCTTTTTGTCTTCACAATTTCACGAGCTTAGTAACACATTTTAATAATCATAAGAGATCTATAAGCCAGCTTGTGAAGTGACATTAGCACAAAGACCATATGGATGATTGTGAAATATCTTGTTGAATTTTTAGGAGTGTGAATTTGTCTAGAGTCATGTCTCCCTGAATACAAAAATAATTCCTCTTCTGTTCACTGTGAAGTCTTAGTTTCTAACAACACAAAGCTTTGCAAACTCTGTTTTGTAGATTTGTAATTCTTTCAAGATCAACCTTAATTATCACATATAGTTCTGTAAAGGGTCTGTATATCCACAGTAAACTACATGCAGTGTTATTGGTGTAATAAAAGTAATAAATTAATAGGAATATAAGGGGTGTTAAAGCAGTTATCAAAGAGCTGCTTTAGCTGTTGTTACTAAAGGAATTTTATCAGCAGTCCACCCATCTACCTTTCAGACTTTTTTTATGAGCACACAAATTTCCACTTTTATGTACATATGCCCTCTTCACCATGTGCCACTTTCAGCTGTTGATGAATTATTGATTTCTGCTGTCACAATTCTTTTGAGTTACAGTACTCATGATGCTGAAAAAGAAACAGGATTCATTATTGTACTTTTTCTGAAATGTGTTCCACTCTCTTCAGATTTTCTTAATTTCCTGCTAGGCTGTATGAAAAGGGTATTGAAATGACCCCAAGGACAGGGCACCAACCTGCACCCAGATGGATGGTTCTTCATAAATTTCAAATAAATTGAAGAAGATGGCAACACAGTTCAGGAGTAAATATTCTCTATCAGAAATCAGTTCTTCTTCCCACTGGGTTTGGAATAAGAAACTATATATTTACTACAAAGATAATTATTTTGGTTTTACTTTGGGTTTTGAGTTAGCCTTTTGAAGGATATCATGTTTTACAAACCTGGTGTGAGCTAATTGGGTGTGCTTGCCTTTCTTTTACAGAGAGCATACCTTTAATGGCAGCAGAGGGAGGTTAAGAAAACAACCCAAGAAATGTAAAAAAATGAACAGGCTGATAGTTTAACCTTGCGGTATTAAATATCAGGTTTGATTAGTCTTCCAAGAGGAAGGATTTTGACTTCCTTTTGCTGCTGTGGATTCATTCATCCCGTGGAGTCCCTGCCTGCTCTTGGAGCAGTGTTTGTGCCCAGGAGCTCCATCCAGGGCAGAGGTGGCTCTGGCCACCAGCACTGGGAGCACTGCTCCAGTCAGCTCTGGCACCCAGGGCCTGGCAGAGCCACTAACACACTTCAGAGAAATGTGAGAGATTGTCCCAGCAAGCAGGTGTGAGATGTATTTGGTCTCCCTCTCTGTTTACTAGACTCTGCCCTAAGACTTAGAAGAAATTTAATTTAAACTATGTAAATTATTGTACTATGAGTACTATAGTCTGGGGACTTGGTGTCCAAACACAGTTTTATAAATATTTACATCTTGCCTCAAACACTCTTCATCACAGAGTTCTAGGGTCTATTTTCAGGCTGGGGAGAAACACAGAAATTCTTAACCAGTTTTGTAATTTTAAATGGAGTTGAATGTTCACTGGTTCCTGTGAAGTTCTGGTAAAAGAGATTTTTTCCTTTTAGTATTCCATTAATTGCTCTAAGTTTATGTTAATTCATATTGATACGAAACGAAATAAATACACATGTCCTAGCAGGAGTAACATAATGCAAAGGACTTTAAGGTATGTCAACAAGTGGATTGAATGATGGATACATTAAAAAAAACAAGGAATGCACATTGATTATTATATATAAATCAAATACTGAACTTTCAGCCCAGAAGCCTTTTTTGACTAAATTTGCAGAGTTTTTTTCCCATGTGATACTAAATGCCAATGAATATCTGCAAGCAGAACATAGTTTCTCTCTGCAGTGAACTCCGTAAACATCTTGCCAGAGAAGTAAATTGTTTGACAATCAAATGCAGGATGTGCAGGAGAACTCAGTCCAAGTTTATTGTTGTTTATGTATTCTGCAAATCAAATGATTCCTGGCACAACAGAGCAAGAAATTTCAGTAAAGATCACTGTTATGAGCAGATGACATATGTTTGTGTTAGTAACCATGTACCCTTGCAGATTATCTTCAAAACAATTCAGCCTTCTCATTGGAGACAATGGAATAAAAGATAGTGGCACACTTCTTTCCCTTTTATCTGTATCAAACTCAAAAATATCATTGGGTAAGAAGCATTTTTATTTCTTGTTCTCAGAACATTTCTACTGCTATAATGCAAAGGCTATTTTGAGGTAGTATTCAGGGGGTTATATTTTAGATTCATAGAAAATAGGACCTCAGAAGTAAGGAGGTTGCTAGTCCTTCCCTTGACTCAAAATGTCTAAAATGACTGTTTATCAGATCCCCTCTTTAAAACTTCTCCAGGAAATTTATTCCAATGCTTACTGTTCTTTCAATTAGAGAGGTTTTCCTACCTTAAATGTTTTACCTAGCTTAAATTCACTGCACTTTAGTTTAACTCTACTGCTTCTTATATTGTCTGCTGTAAATCTTACAAGCAGATAAACATTCTCTTGAATTTTAAACCTGGTTTTCAAAGAGTTTATTAACCTCTTGCAGCCTGATGCAAATTTAAAGCTAGTTTTCCTTTCTGTCCTTCTTTTGTGAAGTAGCAAATTATGTGAGATTGGGGAAAACTCAAAGAAGCCCAGATTGGTAATTTTTCTCTCTAATTCAAAGTGAAACCTTGACAATCAGTGGCTTGAGTGGATGTTTACCAGAGAGGTGGTCTAGCTCCCATTTTCTGTTGACTTTTGTTGTGCAGCTATTTCACAGCAGTTTCCTCGAGACACAGTTCTGTAACTTGTTTACAAGATGGGCATGTCAGATACTGCTTTACTAAACTCCAGGCATCTGGCATTTACTGCTTTTTCCCCAAGGAAAGCATATTATGGAGTCATACATAAAAGAAAAAGGGGTTGTGTGGAGAAATTTGTTCTTCACAAATGCCTGTTGGCTGTTGCTCACTTAATTTCTTTTCTTAATTTGCTGGTCATGTTTTTACTAGTGCAGGCAATCTCTTTCTCAGGTTATGTCATTAGCTAAAAATAAAATTTTATGTTGTTTTTCAAAGATGATTTCACATCCAGCTGTAGGAATGATTTATACAAAATGACAACATTCTCAGTGTTTTAGGAACATTCAGTATGAAGTTTGGAAATTATGGTCAATGCCAAAATTGAACCCTCTTAGCTTGATGAGCCAGAATTTGTGTCTTTGGGCCTATAAATTCCATCCTAGGTATGCTTGGATTCAGACAGGGAGAATTTATATTGGTCATCTCCTGCAATCCTTTCAGACACAGGCTTTGTTTAATTCAAGTCCATCAGGAACATGTCCCTTTTTAGTTATTTTTTTCCTTCAGGCAGATCCTTCCAGAGTCGTTGATTCTTGGCTGAGTTGGGCAGGTCCTCTGCCCTACTTTTCACAGCTGCTGAGTTATTTTTCTTGGATGATAGTTTCTTGAAATATTATGTAAACTTGATAGCTTGCAAGGCATGCAAATGGGTGAATGAAAAACACAAACCTATGGGTTTTGTGTGAGACAGTTTTCCATTTTTGTGATTTTTTTTTTGATGATAAAATAATTTTTAAATAAAAGGATATAGCTTATAGTGAGTAGGATTCTTTGATCCAAGTATCTGTTTGCTACCAATATAGTTTAATTCCACCAAGATTTCTTATCAAGTCCTAAATTCAGTGAGTGCCTCAGGACTCTATCTTTGCTTGGACAACAGGTTTTCTCTTGTCTCTTCTTCATTCTCATGGATTTGAAAAGTATTATGATACAGATAAGCATCATCATAGATCATATAATCTCCACATAAGTTTGGGTTTTTTTTAATCAGGAGTGTTTGAAATATTTTATTTGAATAGCATGATTTATTGTAATAGTGCATTTATGAAGACTTTATTTGTAAACATTTAAGTAAAATTAATAAACATGTAGCCCTCACCTATAAGATGTACATCTTAACTAAACCAAGAAACTGAGCAAAGAGAACTGAAGTCTGAATCTATTCTGGTTTTAATGCATTGGAGCAATCAGGGCCCTGTACACTTGAGAAATTCAGTGTGAGCAGTACGAGGGACACCCACCTCTGCCATCACTATGTGCCATTGGTGCAGCCATGTCATTCTCTCACTTGCCTCTAAAAGCTGATCCATCCTTCAGTGGTGTTCAACTGATCTTGTATTTGATATTATGCAAAAAACCTTTTTCTCCTTTGAGTGATCATTTTTCCTGTGGCCAAAGAAATAATTGATTTTTAAAGGGGCAAAACTGGGCAACAGGGAAACCCAGCAGCAATCTTTCCTCTCTTATAAGCAAACAGCATTATAGATGCACTCCAGTGCAATCTTGTATTGCCAGTTTACTGCTTCCCCCACTTTGTTTGCAAGTGTCAGTCATTTTGTTACAGAAAGTCAAAATCTAGCACAAAACCCAGCAGCAGTAAAAATCCACTAGGGCTCAAGTAAAACTTGAACTGGACATGAGAATGGATATGAACTTCCACGCAGCACTAGTTTGCAGATGAAGAAAGCATCATTGCTGGAATCAAATCATCCTATGTGTTCAAACTAGATGTAAATTTGTGTGTGGGACTGAGTAAATGTATCTTGAGCAAATGCACAAGGGAAGGAATGAAAGCAGTTAGCACTGAAATCTGAACACTTTCCTTTTCATTCTTCCTACTTCATCTTTCTACTCCCAATCCCAGTGCCTTAACGTGTCACAGTGGGAAATGGTGGGATATCCTCACCAAAATCATCATAAATGTTGAACTGGTTATTCTTTGTCCATTCAGAGCAGCTTTTATGCCACTCAGCTGATGTCACTCACTTGGACTTCTCTCTGACTATGAATTTGTATGGATGGTTATTTGAGGGGTCTTTCTCAAACAATACAAAACAAAGACACAAACAAAAACTACACAGGGATTCAAGTTCTCCCTCTGTTTCTTCATGTAGTAGTTCATGCTCAAGAATAGGTACAAACACCAGTAGCTAGCCTTAAAATTATGTCTTGAAGCCTTTTCCAAGGTTTTTATCAACCTTCCAATATTTAAATACTAGTTTGTAGTCCACTGTTTATAAAATAGCATTTTTCTTACTGGTATATATTATTGGCATTTTATCAGTATGTAGAATTATTTTTTAATCAAAAATGCCAAAAAAAAGAAACTTTTTTTTTCTTATTTCTGAAAGAATATTTGTCGAGAAGAATGTTAACCCCACTATTAAAAATATGGCTTTTACTCACAGTTTATTATTTTAGTTTTCTCTGGCCAGAATTTTTTATGGAAATAAGATGGGAGAGGTTTTTATGTCCCTCATTAGGTTTCTTGCCAATCTGTGGTAATGTTCACTTGTCCGCTATGTCTTCACACCATTTTCTTTGTACCTGTTTCATCTGTGTTGCAGTTTTACTTTGAAAACTAACATGTTTTCTTATACAATAACTGATTTTCTTTGTCTAAAATTGTCAAAGAGACAGGCTTTCTGTTGCTGTATATTATCATATTGTCAATCCCCTTCCTCCTCCTTTCTCCAGCGTAGAATTTCAGGCTTTGTTCCTTTAGTCACAAGGGAACCTTTTCCTTCCCTTTCTCCCCTCATAATTATTATTTTTGTCTGTGTTCTGGTTCCAGCCTCATTGCAGCAGCTCGCAGCAGTGGTGGCAGCTGTGACAGGAGCCTCTTTGAAGCCTGGGCAGGAAATGCAGCTAATGAAAGGGCTTGAACACCCCCTCCAAAGGTGTTTGCGGATCGATTCCGACAATTTCATACCTTTGCCATCTCTGTGCTGAACACTGTGTCTCTTAGGCTCAGTTTGACTTAGCTGCACAACTTCCCTCCCTCAAGAGATCTGGCTCATGCAGAGGTCAAAGGCAGCCTTTGTGAGCCCAGTGCTTCAGGCCCACTGTGCGTGGGGTTTGATTTTTGACAGATGCTTCAAACGCAGCATCTCTGGACCTGCCCTAACATCAGACCTTTCCCACATAATGGGAAGGACAATCACAAGTTTGTTGGGCAAGCTAAATTGTAATTTGTGCTTCTTGTTGTTGTTGGTTTTATCATGAGTTATTTTTCCTTCCACAGTGATGACATGGAATTTCAGTTTCTTTTAACAAGGGAAATACGTATGTTGATGGTCTAGAAAACCCATCAAAGTCTTGGATCAGCCATGGTCAGTGACTTGCTTATAAGATAGATTTATTATTTATTTTTATATAGTTCTCATCCCTGCACAATCAAAGTTCATAAAAGGAAAAAAGCACCTTGCTCTCACCATGTTTTAGCACATTTATTCATTGTTTTTGGCTTCTGGTTCAGTCTGACAGTGGCACAACAAGCCTTGGACCTGTTTGCAGCCAGGTTCTGAGCCTTTCAGAGCCTTCACAGGTTGACCTCTTCCTAGCTCACGGTGGCAGCTCAGCTCACAGCTATTTATGCAACCCATCTCTCCATGGGGGTTGGGAATTGCTAAATTGTCAAATGAGACACTAAGGTTGTAGAAGGTGTTTTGTGTAAGGTAGCAGGGAACATGGGCAAGAATAGCCAAAGAGAAAGTACTCTTCTTAAATTAGTTTGCAATTGGGTATGATCTACTGCTACATGGCTGAGGTGTGAGCTCTATATGTGTTGATGGGTTTCTTTCTATCCTATTTTGACATTTGTGAGCATAAGAAAAATAAAGCAAAATAGTATGTGCTTTTCATGCTCTTGCTGTTTGTCTTATATAATGTGACATAAAAATCATCAGACATCCTCTTTAAATACTTTGTTATCTTTACTCTTACTTATTGCAAGAATGCTATTCCTTTGCCCTCCTTTTCTCAGATTATTTATTTTCTGTGTGTTTTTGCATTCTAGATGTTTCTGAAATGTTTTTAATTCAGTATCCCTAGTGCATCCCTGACATTATTGTAATTATCTTAATTTTCTTCACGTGTAATGTGTGTATGTGTATGTGTGTATAAATATTAACTGAAAATATTTTCATGTTCACCTCTGGGGAATTAACTGTCACCCTGAAAAATGGGTTATTTTAAGATGTTTTGGCTGGTTTCCTAAAAAAAAAAAAAAAAGTTAAAAAAACTTAAAACCGTTACCCAGCAGTGTCCAGAGTGGAAGCACAAGCTCCACTGGGAGAGTTTTATCCAGAAATGAATTTCTGTTACATGCTTATTGATTTTATAGTAATATACCTAGCCAATTTCATAGTTAAATACTTTAATTTTCTCTTAACTAACTTAAATTTATCACAGTTGGGGGTAGTTAGACAAGCATGCTCTGTTTACACTTCTGTATTTATTGAGAGGATATCCCCAAGTGGTGAATAGGAAATGGGTTACAAGAAGGGAGAGAAATTAAAAGTGCAGGCTATGATGTACAAAGAAGCACATAAAGCTATTTCCTGGTGAGAAATGAGGAAGTTTAAGAAGCTTTGACTGATGCCTGAGACCTCTTGGCCAGAGTATTTGCCTCAACCCAAGAACGGAGCTCTTACTGAAATATTTGAAGTCATCTTGTGCAACTGGGGGAAACCTGTGTCAGGTGAAGCAGTGACAAAGGCTGTGCCTCAGCTTCTCAGCTGGGTAAATGTAGTAAATCATTTCCTAGCAGAGTCAAATAGGCACTCGACCTGTGAACAAAAGAACAGGGGTTTATTTTCCCTGAGCTAGATTGCTTTGCTGAGTGAGGTCTTATTCAAGCTGTAAAACCAGGTGAAAATGACTTCTGGGGTGAACTTGGCAAGTTCTCCCAATATGATGAGGATTTTTCCAGTCCTTTCAAGAACTTGTCAAATCTGATCTACTGCTACGGAACCCAGAAACATTAGTGACCTGATCCTCAATAGCTAAGGCAAACAGCAATATAGTTTAGGATATAGTTACTGTTCAGTTAAAATATAATTAAAGAAAGTCCCTAATGATGTAAACATAGAGTCTGAAATAAAGTTGGTTTCATGTATTTCAGTTGATTTGTATCAAAACCTTTATATAGTGTTGCAGTGATTGAAACTGAATTCACAATTCAAAAAAGGATACAAATGTAATAAATCCAATTCATTCTAACCTATGATGCCATTAATAAATATATCTAACAAAAGATGCCTAATGAATTTGTATTGAATTAGTTGTATTTAAGTTTTCTAGAGCTAAGTGGAACCTGTAAGTAGCAATTGGATTATTTCTGCATAAATTGAAAAAAAAAATCTGTCCCTTTATTTGTCCCTTTTGAGGTGGATTTCTGTTTCAGGCATAGGGATATAGGATGAAAAAATCATGTTCCCTAGAATACACAGATCTTTTATATATTCTATTCATTCAATATCACTTGGCTTTAGCCTGGGAAGCCAGGCCACACCTGCTGTGGAGAAAATATCTTATCTTGAAAAGCTTTAAAGACTTCTAAAATCCATGTATCAGGTCTTTAAATTATTTTTATGTTCTTCTATAGTCAGGTGCATGCTTGAGGCAAGCAGAACAAGCATTAAAGGGATGTCATGCAGTAGTGGATATCATGGTGGTGATATTCAAAGTGTGTATCATGACAGAGTAGCCTTGGATAATGCACATAGTAAAATAAATTCTGCATGTTTCCAAACTTCTGAACTCTGAAAACACACAGAAAGGGATTTTCATATCCCTGTGCTTCTTTTCACAAATGATTATCTGTGTCTGTATGAAATGGTTGTGAAATGGGGTTAAGGTCAGTAGTAGAGAGGGAGTCCTGGCACCACAGGATGAATGGTTTCCCAGTGGTTACACAATGAATGTTTTGTTAATCTAGTGTTCATTTAATCTGACTCTTATAAGTTTTCTGTTCCTGTACATTAACTACTCACTGCCTTATAAACCTTAGGAATTAGCTTGCATTTATTGTTTAGAGAGAAACTATTATACCTCTCTAAATCCATTTTTCTTCTTGTTGATATGAAATTATGTAGGTGGTAAAAGGAAGAATTTTAAGAAAGTTTTCACTCACAAAAGCACTTGGAAAAAAAAATTTAACAAAATATTTTAGATCTCTTCTTCACTGAAGAAAAATATTACTTAAGCCAGAAAAACCACTGAAGTGTTTTACACCTGGTAACCTCAGTTTGATCTATGCACTTCAGAAGGATTCCACTTTAAATAGTGTTGACAGATTAAAGCACCTTGTAAAGCTGCTCCCAAATACTGTCCAGTATGAACAAGTAGGATAGTGCTACCAGAGCAGCCAATTCTATTTCCAGCCTAAAATACTCTTTTCCATTTCCTTTGTAGTATAGAAAATGTAACTCACCTGGATTTCATCCTAGAAATAAAAACAGAAATAACATTTAGACTGTAATGATTTGTTACATTATTTTTTCTCCGTTTAATAATTTTAAGAGTCTTTTGCTCATATATCATCAAACTTTGCCCACTTACTAAGTGCATTTCTTCTCTAGACTTTTTCAAAAGCCTTTTTTCATGCCCAAACAGGAGAAAGTGGTGAGTGATAATGACCGGATAGAAAATGCTGGCATAGTTTAAATCTAAATGGCTTCTTTCAAGTGTGTAATGCTTTAAAGTCACAGAAATATTTCTTGAATTTTTATCTATTAGTGCAAGTATCTCAGTGCCTCAAAAAAATCCATCTTTTCCTTAACTTTTCCTTGTCAGGAGATTTTCAAGCTCTCTGAATGACTTTTGTCCAACAGTCAGTAATTGAATCTGCTATGAAGACAATCCTGCTATTCCTATACATGCTACAGGCATTGTGATTTGAGATGCTATAACATTGTTTTATTTTTTCTCTTTTTTATGAATACCATTTAAAAATTATTTTCATGATTCCATTTTAGAATCTCTGCCTTTCTTTGTTATAAGATGTAAAAGTGCATACAAGCAGCTTGTACTTGGACACACATCCTCTCTCCTATTGTACCTGTTCAGAAAATCACATCTTGTCCTTCATCTGTGTTATCTTGACCTCTGGGACACTCTGCTTTGTTTTGATTGGATTTCATAGGAACTATCATTAAATTCTTCAGTCAACTAACCAAACTGTTTATTCACGTGAAAGGAAAATCACTGTGTTTGAGAAAGAGATAGATGGTTCTCCTGTCTTAGCACACAAGTAAATGCGGAATATAAAAATGTAAACAAAAGTTTAAGTTAGCATGTGCAAGTTCTATTCAAGGCATAGAGACAATTTGTGCACACAGTATCTAATTATAGTCTTGAGTCTCAATTGAATAGACTTTAGAAAGTCTGAGCAACAGCATTTTCTATCTAAAACAGGAAATAACTTTTTTGCTTCATCCAGACTCAAACTTAACTTTCAGTCCCTAAGAGTATCTTTTCTGTTTCGAGGCAGAACTTCTCCTTTCCTCCAAATGTTATCTATTTTTACAATGCCTTGAGCTCAGAAATAGAAGGTGCCATTTCAACACCAGAAATAGGATTTTTTAATGTAACTACTGTAAGAGGTATGACTGACAAGCCTGGGCCCTGCATAGTTTTAAATTCAATTCTTTACCCTTTAGGAATTATATTGTATAAGTTTCTTAAATGATATTAGCAATATTTTTTGTTCCTCTTTTTGAAAACCTATATGAAGGCAATGGTACCACAATAATATGAATTTTCACTGCATCTGACTGCTTCTCTTTTAACATTAGAGCCACTGCAGTGACTAAACTGACATAAACTCCAGTTATAGAAAAGCAAAATACTGCTTAATGATGTTGATCATACCACAATATGTGGAAGTTGAGACAAAATTTGGAAGTGTTAATGGGCATCTTTACCACTCAAAGATGCACAGGTTTAGAAACAGCAGATAAAAACGAGTTGTGGCAAATGCCTATTTCTATTAATCCTCTCTTTTTTTTTTTAATACAAATTTAGTGCTTTTTACTCATCATGAAAAAGCTTAACAAAGCCACAGTACAAAATTCATATTCATATTCCAAACTAATTAACATACTTCTTGTGCCTGCATCTTTGCACTAACGAAAAGGATATTGCCAAGGCTGGTTCATGGAGAGATTACAGAGGAGAGGGGAAAAAACAAACTATAGAGAGATACTGAGCTTTCTTTGCCCAGTGGTGTCCTGCACAGCTCAAAAATATACAACTCCAGCATCTGACAGAAAAGACTGAGGATGGGTAAGATCAAAACAGTCTCATCATCAAAGTGCAGCCAAAGCAGGAGCAGCTAATTGCTGCACGTCCCCTCACACTGCAATTAGTGACAGCAGCAGGGACTCTCCCCACAGCCCCCAGCCCCACCTCACCTGGGGGATGCACCCCACACACAGCCAGGGCAGAGACAGGGGAGGAAGACGTGGAAGAAGCTGGCAGGAACCTGTGGTTGTGAAGGGATTATTTGTGCTTCCTAAAGGACTCTAGTTGGTTAGTTTGGCACATCCACAGTAGAGTGTAAGCTCTAAATGCAAATCTGCATCTGGTTTTATTTTGAAAGCTCTATACTGATCTTTCCATATGATAGTTGTGTTTATTCAGACATTTATTGCCACAGCCTTTACCTTTTGCAATGCTAAATATTGCTCTTTACCACCCAAGAAACTGCATATTTTTAGAGATTAATGTGGTTGTTTATTAATACAATGTAGATTGATCCTAGTGGGAGCCTTCTGGAAAAGGCCAGTATTTCCAAGGCTGATTTCTCACTTTACTCCTTACCAGGAGTAGGAAATGATAGCAATATATGCTACCAGAACCTCTGGAAGCAGATGTCCAGAATTATCCCTTGCAATGCACCTGAAGGGACCATCCCAGGAGGCCTCTCCACCATCCTTTCCAAGAGCAGCTTTTCAGTGATCCTCCAACACTTGTACCCTCAATGTGTGAGCATTGGGGTTGGCTGGAGCTGCTGGTTGTGGAGTGATCTTATTGAGGCCCTCCAGCACCTAAACTGATGCTGCACTAGAGCTGGAGATGGATCCTCTACAAGGGCATGGAGTGATAAGTCAAGGGTGAATGGCTTGAAAGGTTGAAACAGGAGAGATTTAGATTGGATATTAAGAAGAAATTCTTTATTTTGAGAGTGGTGAGGCCCTGGCACAGGTTTACCAGAGAAGCTGTGGCTGCCCTGTCCCTGGAAGTGTCCAGGGCCAGGCTGGATGGGGCTCTGAGCAGCCTGGTCTGGTGAAAGGTGTCCCTGTCTATGACAGGGGGGTTGGAACCAAATGATCTCTAAGGTTCCTTCCACCTCAGTCCATTCTGTTATTTTCAATACAGGTCTCACTGTGTTGAGGTAGCCCTGGTACAGCTCCATGGTGTCCTGAGCCCCATCTACTGATCCCCTCAAGAGGCTCTGTAGGTATAGAAATACATTTCTCCTATAGAGGCCTTCAGGTTTATATGTGCAGGATATACCTCTGAAAGGAACTATTCATTAGAAAGTGGCAGCCTTGGGTTTTCAAGTGCAGTTTGGGCAGGCATGTGCTTTTCCTGGTCAATCAAAAATATAGTTAGTGATTAAAAAAGCCCAGCAGAGTTACTGGCTCCTACCTTCTGCAGCCTAAAAATCTCCAGCCAATTCTTTGAACAAATGTAAGCAGTTTTGACCCTCTCCCCTACATCTTAGTTTTGTATCCATCTGACTCCTGTGTTTGTGCACTCAGCAGCAGCAGCAGTTAGGAGCCAGCTTGTAGGAGAGAGAGAGTCTGACGATTTTTGCTCATGTAAATCATGCCAGTAGCTCAAGGATTAAAGCTGTGCATGCTGAAGACAGGCTCAAACTCAAGGGAAGGTGATGTGCATGTGTAGGAGCTTGAAGGCCTTTTCCTAACCAATACCTGCAGCCCTTGTTTCAGGGAGAAACACCTGGATGCTGCAGTGTCACAGGGACCACCTTGAGCACAGCTGGTGCATGTCATACATTTAAAGAACTGGTGCAGGCAGAACACTGTTTGACAAACCAAAATGACTTTTCCTGAGAAATAGGAAGCTGAGAATTTGGTGTGTTAAGGTAACAAAGCAGAAGTTCGAATCCATCACCCTCAGAGCAACATGATCCCTTTGGCAGAAAGCTCAGTTACACTATTGTGACTATTTATGTATATAACAATGTTATTCTTGGACTACAGACATCAGTTCTGCCTCTGTATGTGGATTATCTCTTTAATCCTTCAGCCTAATCCCCTGGCAGCAGCTGGGAGAGCCATGGTGCATCGAGGCTGCTATTGCTCTGAACAGCTTGTTGGTGTGACCCTTGGCTTTTCCAAATATGTCACCACTGTGTCTGGCCACCTCCCTCTCAAACAAGTTTGCACAGAGTCTGTGACTCCTAAAACCAACTAATCCAATCAATCCCTCAGCTCCTTACAGCAGCTCTCCAGGATGTTACTCTTTATTACTGTTATGACCATTCTCTAATCTTTTGTTATCACCATAAAAACTTGATTTATCATTTCAAGTTGGAGGCAAGATATGTATGTAATGCAAGACACACTGCAAAGATGATTTTACATCAAAGAGGGTTTATTTTGAACATGTGATATTACAGCTTCATATATTTTGTGAACAGTAGTACAATGGAATACCTTTGCTGGCTCAAAAGTGAGATGGTTCCCTCCTTAAAATAAGTTTTTAATATTAATTTTAGTTTATTACTTAAAGCTGAGGGAAACAGCATACGTGTTCAAACTATATTGTTGTTGACCAATACTCCAAACAGATGTAAGCTGTGCTCTGCTACACCTCTCATAGATATGGGATTTCTGCAGCATTCTCTATTTCCCAGGATAGAAACCACGAGACAAGCAGATTGTATCAAAGGCAAAAGTAGACCCTGGGCTTTTGAGTGCCAACAATGCAATTTATTTACACTAGTATCCTGCTTCAACATAAATATATTCATTATTATCATCTCTGCAAGTATTCACACCCACTTGGTTGTCACTGTACATTGCTCTTGACCAGATGTGCATTTTACCATTTTCTCTCGTGCCTCCTAACAAGTACTGAAACATTGCTGTGAGGTATTTCTGACTTAAGAAAATGATGGGGTCATTTGCTTAACAGATAAATATTTGGACTGACAACAGTCTCAAAAGATTTTATACTTATTTTGTATAAGGACTGAATTTGGCTATGTGATTAAAATTATTTTACCTCTGACATGAAAGTTACTGGCAATGAAGTATCTTAAAAGAAAAAGGGAAAATATTTCATTTAAGAAGTTAATAATGATTATTTGCTTTATTTTTCCTCAGTACATCATTAAATATTCACTCAAAACAGACAAGCACTAATTATAACATCTATAAAGAAAATACAAAATTTTAATATCAGACATAGTAATCTAGGTTGTGGAGAAGACACAAAAGGACAGTTTCCTCATGTCTGCAGATACTTTGGGAATTTGTAGGCAAACAAAGCATCATACTCAGATGTTTTCACTACACTTGGGAAGAGAATATTGCCTCTCCATCCCTTCTATATTTATTATTCACTGATTATCTGTTGTAGAAATAAGAGTGACACTGAACATGTTCATTTAGAACAATTTCCCTGGAGCTTTTTGCTCTATGTTTTATATTCTCCAACTTCACCTACATCTGCAAATACTTTCCTTGATGACCAACATATCTCTGCATGTGTTCTTGCCTTCACTGTAATCTTTCTTCTTTTCTGTAATTAAGTAGGTCATCATTCAGCACATATAACTTTCTTCACATAAACTTCCTTTTCCCTCTCCTGATTCTTTTCAGGTTGCTTTGAACTTGCAAGAGAATTTCTGTCTTTCTAAAAAAATTCCATTCAAAATGTAGCCTTCTTGTGAAGAGCAAANCTTTTTGTGAATAAATGAAATTTGGGAGGAGAGTGGGAAGGAAGATAAGTTTGCTTTTGTTTTCACAAAATAGAAAGACAAATTTTCTTCTGTTTTTCATGGAAACAAGGTAAATCGGAATCAACTTCTATAACTGGATAGAATGAATGTGGTCAGTCTGTTCTCATCATTCAATATTCTTTTCTAGTTTTCTTTAACCATAATGTATTCTATGAGCAAGTGGTTCTTTAATACTTATTTTACTGAGCAAAGATACCAACTTACTAATTTTTTATCTCTAGCTGTGGCATCATTTCATAAGGTAAAAATCCTAAAATAGCCTTGACATGAATTTGATTGTTTATGTATGGATCTGTTTTATTACTAATAAAATACATTGTGAACTTTCTGAAAGCTGTACAACCATAGAAACTTGTAAGAATGTGAGATGCTTTGACTTTTAAAAGTAAGAAACTCGTGTGGGTAGTGTTAGAGTTTTTAAAGCCTCTTGCCACAAGGGCATGCCAGATACATACTGACACATTATGCAAATTTGTCATTGTGATTTACATTCTTTAATGACCTCAAGATGCTCCAGATTTACTTTTAGATGCACACAAACAACAAAAGAAGAACAGTACATGGATGAAATTAGGCCAAAAGTCAAGATATATCAAAGCAACATGAGTGACAAATATGAAACAGTCAGGCAGCATCAGTCTTCCTAGATGTCCAGCTATGTTGAACCAATATAAATATTTGATGTGATAGAAAAAAATAAATGCCCAGCAGCAGCAATATTTTCCTTAAGGAGGTAAAGTCCAGCTGTTGTTTCTTCCTGTCTCCCAAGCATCATGTGCAGTGGCTTGGTGTGGTCTAGATGAAAGAAAGCACAGAAATGTCCAGAATAGACAGGAAAGAATGGAGATGTTTCAGCTCATTGAAATTAGACATTTCTTATGTCATTTTTATACTGCAATAAGAAAAAGTTTCTGTTTCAGATTTAAATAGAATGCTTACTTTATCTGTAATGTTATAATCATTGCTCAAATGATTTTAGGGTAGGAGACAACTTCTAAATCTCAGATACATAAAATAATTTCCTGGCCATCATACTTTTACCAGTATTAGGTTTTTAGATGGTTGTGAATGAAGATTAGAGGACAAACGCTCTATTAGAAATAGTTAAAATGCTGGAGAATGGTGCACATACCTAGATTACTTACCCAAATACAAATAATCAGCTAAAAGTATAATATTCTTTCAGACAAGATCTAGTTTTAAAAGAAGTCTTTTGAAGTAGAAGATAGTTTCCCTTAAGTTATATATTATATTTGTTCAATCAGGCAGTTTAGGCAGAAATGATGGCTGTAGTTTTACCACTGGAATAAGAAAGCCCTGCAACGTGGACCATTCTCAGGTCCTGTTCAGGTGTTGTGTCATAACCTGGAGAAGGGAGAGTGAAAGAAAACCCTCAGTTCAAGAAGTTTTCATGTCCACTTGAGCATAAAATTTCAGTTTCCTACATAGCCATTGCACAAACCCAAGTTCAAACTAGGTCATGCCTGTAAATTATTATAATAATTGATCTTTGTTTTCTCTGTAATTGTTCACCCATAGCAGATTCAACCTATCAGTAGAACAACATGAGGAAGCTGCTATCTACAGAGCCTCTGTTTTGTGGCTAGAAGAGATCTGTTCTCACAACTAACCAGCAAGTGCCTTTTGACAAGTCTAGATTCATGTGGGATCCCTCATTAAGCCTCACTTTAAATGCAAAGCTTTGCTGATATTCTGTGATCGTGGGACTGTCCTTACACTATTGAGGCAACTGAATTTAGGATGTGAAGTAGAAGCTGACACAGTAACTCTGTTTTAATTTCCATTCCATACCCATGATCATTAACTGAAATGTAACAACAAAAATCCACTGATACCCTCACCTCTAAAGGTGCTGCAAAAATAAAATTACACCGTTTGATTTCTACTACAGTCCTTAAAATAGGATCTCTGTCAGTCTCTGAACAACCTCAAGCTTGAACTCCCATTTTACAGCTTATCCCCCTTTGTCAGGTCAAGGAGAATATTTTTAATCTCTCCCTTGATCTCTCTATCCCTATGGTTATGCATGATGGGGGAACTCATGAGACAGAATCATTACTGTCAACAGAAGGACATGGGCCAGTTTCTCTAGAATTTTTGTGATGGAATTGGTAGGATATGTGTTTTAGAATTAGTTTTACTTTTGAGCCCACGGTTGTAATTTTTGGGTTTGGAAAATGGCATGAAGCAAAGGAATGCTGGAATATTTTTCCCAGAGATATGAATGGAAAAGTGGGAAATAAGTTGCAGGTTTAAAAACTTCATAAGAGAGAATTATTTTACAGTATATCTAAATAAATTGATTGCATGGCTACTGAGTAACAGGGGTTTATGGGGGCCACAGAACCTTATTCAGAAGCAGCTCAGTTGGGTTCTGTGGGCCTTAGTTCAGCACCGTGATGAACTCAAACCCAACAGCTCTGTGTGCTTAAGTTGCTAAAGATTGTGTTCCATTTTGTTTAATGTTTTACCTTGGTCTTAAAACGAAAATAGCCTTGCTCGTTTTCTTACGACACATTGAACAGCTTTTGTCAATATTAATTTTCCTTGATAAAGGCCAATTCCCAATTTGATTTCTTTGCTGAAATGTTTAGCAGCTTTCTCCTGAACCCATTGCCTTCTCCCTTTTTAGAAATCGCTTCTCCAGTGCAAGGTATTGCAACCTGGGTGATTTCCTTTCATCCATATTCTGTCCTTTTCCTGTGCAAAGTGGCTATATGCTTATGAAAAAGAGCATTATGTCCACCCATTCCCCCTCAGCTGCCACAAAGCAGGAATAGGGTTAAAGAAATATTTGGGCTCAGACTTCAGGCTGGTCCTTCACAGTTTATGGGCTCTGTATTTCAGTCTCTGCCTTCATGTACCCTGTGTGTTTGTGTAAGGCCAAGCAGTCAGGCTGACTGTTGCTGGGGAATATTTTTATCACATTTCATGATGAAAGAAAAAAAAGGAGTCTGGTGTAAAAAAAATTATATAGATATATAGATCATAGCTCACTGAACAATAAAAACAATTTCTTTGGGAACTGCTGTTGAAAAAGGTGAGAATATTAACTTTGAAATTCCTGACAGTGGTTGTAACTGTCATTCCAAAACAGTTTTAAGTCACAGAAATAAATATGGGCTTGTTTGTTTGTCTGTAATGCTGCTTATCACTAGACAACTAACTTGCTCGGGAGAAGTGAATGATGTATCATATCTTGAATCAGCACTGTCTCAAGCATATATATATTTTAATTTATATATCCATCTATAGCATGACACATCTGAAATTCATCAAGACTATGAATGGTCTGGCAAATAGACCTTTAATGAGATGTGTCAGAGCTGCTATCACATAGCCTGGTTAGAAAATGAGCACATTCAGCATATATACAATTACACACCATATTGTTCTGCAGTACCACTTTATCCACAGGTCTCTGCATGAGAGTGATTTGGTTGGGAAAAAAAAAAAAAGGCCAGGAATGGTAGCTTGTTCCTTTTTTAAATCTGTCAAGTGGATGTTTGGTTTATTTGGGGAAAAGGCAGAAGAGGTAAAAGAAAAAAAAATGGTCTCGTTAATGAGCTATTTTTGAAGCTCATTTAGCTTTATTAAACAAAAAGGCCCAAACATGTACAGAGTTCTACGCTGGGACATACACAGAACACGTTTAATGTTAAAAGCTATTGTCTGTTTTGATAAACTTTGGTCTCTTAAAAATGTAATACAGAGAGAAATTATTCTGCAGATCATTTTTTGTTTAATCCTTTTTATAGAGAAAGTCAGGGATACACTGGGATATGTAAGAACTGAGTTTAATTTCTGGCTTTTTGACAGTCTTGAATAATAATGGGAAAGATAATTAGAGCAAGAACCTAAAGTCAATGAAAATATTGCCAGTGATTATAATGGGATCAGAATTCAGTCTGTTTCCCTTTCACAAAATGAAGTTCACAAAATGAAGTTATAACAGTGCTTAGGGGTCTCACAGGGGAGTCACAGGAATGAAAACATTACAGTAAGAATAATGTGGGTCAAGTTAGTACAAAGAAGATATGTAATGGGTACCTGCTTATGACTGAGGGATGCAACAATCAGATCAGGTTACCAACATCTTTTATTCCATTAATGAAATGGGGGAAATCTCTGGGGTTTCCCTCAAAATATAATTTAAAAATTGTAGAAAACTGGTGCTTATTCAGGATCAAAACATACTAACAAAGGCAGCCCACTGACTACTGCAAAACCACAGTGTGAATGCAGAACAGGCCCTTGTATTTAAATTTTGGTCCTGAAAGATAATGAAAACTTTTTTCTTTCTTTCATTTTCCAGAACTGATATTTCTTTGTCATTCTCAAGCCACCTAAAAGATGTATTTCTATTTTACACACACAAAGCTTAAAATTCCTTTAAGAAACCAAGAAAATTTTAAAAAACCCTTCTTCAATGTTTTCTTGATTACTTGATTAAAGCTCCAAAGACAAAACATAAGACCTGGATTAAGAAGTCTCCCTCTGTCCTTCCTCAAATTAACATGAAAGAAGCAAGAAAACATTAGCATGTTAATTTAGAGAAACAAAATATGAACATGAAGGCATTTACCACAACTGCTTTTTGTTGTGAGGGAAAAAAAAATGACAACATCTGGGACTAAATGTTTTCAATTATAGTGAATTGGAGTATACAGTCAAACTGAATTCAATAAAATGGAAAACAGGTTTCATGACAGCAGAAATGAGTGAACGGGAGAAATCTCAACTGAACAGCATAGAATATGGCAAAGTAATCATTCATAAACAATTTTTTTTAAAAAAAGAAGTAATGTTCATGCAGTCTGTGAAGAAGTTTTAGAGCTGGCATGCTATTAAGAGAGTTTAGAATGCATTAAGAATGCATTTTACACACCCTGAATAAGTTTTCCTCTTAGGTTACCATGGTGTTCCTTTACCTCTTTGATATAAAGTAATATCTACATTAATTCCTAATTAGAGTGGGAGCAAGTGTTTTTATTTCTGTTTCTCTTCTTTAAAAGCCTGTCTTCAGATTGCCTGCAGGAAACAAGTGTGGAGAATATGGATAAGATTCAATTCTACCACAGCAATTTGCTAATATGCCTAAAGAAATAAAATTAAAACCAAAAAAAAACCCACCCCGATTTTCCTCTTCCAAATCATCTCTCAAGGGATTTTGTGACTTCTTTGGTTTCATTCTGGATTTTCTTTCAAAAGCAAACTCAGTGAATTTCCCATAATGCTGCAGTAAGATTTAAGTAAATATTTACACAAAATTAAGGAATGGCAAATGAAATAAGAATGGTCATCCAGGCTTTAAGCTCTTTTCCGATATTTGACCAAGTTCATGTAGCCAAGCTCTTCAGTATTTCCTAAGTTTGTAGCTGAAAAAAAATGTAGTTACAGACACTGTTTCTGGCTTCATCAGAATGCAAAATGTAGTTTTAGAAGGATGTCTGTACTTTCTGCAGTTCAAAAATCTTGTAAAGTACTGTATCTTCCTGGATTGATGAGGAGCTCCTCTGAGTTCAGTGGCAGCCACCTGGGAGCAAGGGTCCCTCCCTAGCAGGCAGCTTGGAAGATCAGAAGGGAAAAAGTACAGAACAATGAGTTGGTCTTACCCATAACATCTTGCTGACACCTGGTTAAATAACTGAGTAGCTTATTTAAACCAGAAGGAAATGCTTTTTTTGTTTGTTTGTCTTCATACTTCTATTGCTTGAAATATGTAAACCATTGCTGGAGGACGTTGCTGATGCTGAATGCATGGGCTCAAAAAGGGTTTAAGGAAAAAAGACCCCACAAGCTTGTGGAAGGTTCACCTTAGAATACAGGTGAGATTTCTGATTGTCAAAAATGCAAAGAGTGCTTTAGGGTTGCACCCCATTTGCCTTCTATGAACACTCAAGATCATACGAAGTTTCCACAGTTTAAAAGCTGGGCAGCACATTTTTGTCCCTTTTTAGTGCCTCTGAGAACATCTTTCCAGCAAATGTCATCTTTTTCTTCCAGGAGGTTAAATAGATCATTCAGGGCAAGGGGAACTGTCCTTCACCATCCTTCTCTGTTAGCCAGGCAGGTTAACTTGTTTGGCCTCACTCTCTTTGACAGCTTTGGATAGTTTTTTCTTCTTACCAGAGAAGAGAAGACCAGCAAAATATGTTAATTATATGAGTTTTGAAAAGCAATTCAATCTTTCCTTTCACACATAGATACAGATAAATCTGAAGCAAGAAAAAACTTCCCCAAAAATCCATTCTCAGGAAAGATTGAACCTTCCCTTTTTGAATCTTGCATTCTTGTCATCCCTGCTTCACTATTGGTCCCTGCTTCTATGGCAGTCTCAGATACAATTTTTAAGACACCCACCCAAAATTCCTTCTTGATTAAACGAATCTGTTTCAAATTATTATATTTCTTTCTCTTTCAGGGCTTAATAAACCTGGTCACTGCAGCAGGGCTTGGTTCTTCCCCATTTAGCAGCTTGTTCTTTGTTCTTTCTTTAAGGACTGTTGTTATGATCCCTTATCTCCTCTACTTTGTTTCTTTTGATTTTATCTTTATGAAGCTGTGTCAGGTAGAACCACACAAATCCACTCAGATTAGCCTGGTATTTAAAGGTATTGATACAAACACTTGCTGAACCCCCTGCCCCAGCTCATTCAAACAATCTGAGTTTTGGCACATTTCGCTTGTTTTTGCAATTTAAAAAAAATTAAATTAGGCCTGTGGAGTCAAATTTGCAAAATTTAAGAGAGGAATGTAAAGAATGCACAGCCAAGTCTCCTATGACACAAGTGGTAAAACAAGCCCATACTTCTTTTACATATTTTTAACAAGCTTCAGATCATGATGCTTCTTCAGCATAGATCATTTAAAAAGTGCTTTAACTCACAGAAATTTGTTTAATCCATCAATAAAATACGGAATTAGTTTATTTGCCTCTAACCTGTGTGTTATGCTTTGTTTCTAAATTGAACTAATCAGTTATCCTCTGTGTTCATCACTTTCCCCATCTCTAAAGTGGGGCTAATGCTTTTCTCTTAAAAATCTCAAGACTTAATTTATTAAAAGCAATTTCAGATCCTCAGGCTGGAAGCACTCTAGCAGTGTTATGCATTTTTATTATTACAATATTTGTAATCAAGCCTTTTATCCTGGGCGACAAAGCGCTCTTCTCTTAATGGAGATTTCCTCTTTTGTTAAGACAGTTTAGGAAAATAGCAGTCAAAATCCTCCAAGAATTGCCATTGCATGTGTTTGTGCCACGAGGTGGTGATGGGATAGCTGGGCCCATCATTCTGCATGCTTGGGGAATGTTGTGTTATGGCAGTGAGTTAAATGCTAAGACCTTGACAATCTGCATATATAAAACAAATGTTTTCATAATATGAAAATGAAGACCATTCTTTTCTCTCAAGATTGCATAATTCCAAGATCATCATCCATCTGTGTATATCCTTTATTTTTTCTTTTCACTTATTTTAATAGCTTTATTTTGCAACTTAATGTTTTTCCACCAGCAGGTGAAAGCATTCATAAATCTGTCACAAACAGTTGCCAATGAATATTCATATCTGAACTGTCTGACTGCAGTAGTGTGACATTTTTATTTGATTCTAGAGGGAGAGCAAGCGTCTTATTTCCTAATGTATCTTGACTGATACTCAGCATTGTACTGCTGAGTAGTGCAATTAGTAACCTTAAATTACTAATCTGGAATGCAAGCATACATGAAATTGTTTAAGAATAAAATGCCTGACTATGAGATAAAGGGGAGCTACAAATTGTCACTCACATACTTTTTTCTAGGTTTGGCAAATAACTGGGATCTTTTAAAGCCAAAATCTCCTCCTGTTCAGTCACAATACTTGCCCAGTTATTGGATTATTTTTCTGTAACATAGAAGAAGAGAGGCAGTGAAATATTTCTATTCAGTTTGTCTCAATCATCATACTAGTATTTTTTTATTGTTCTCTATTGGCTTTATCATTCAGTCATCAGAAGAAAAGCAAGGACTTGTAGTAGCTCCTTATAAACCAATATTTTGGCTGTATTTAGGAAGTAGCTCTTTTGTCCTTAAAATTTGTTGTGCTCCTTCCTAATGTGTTGCTTTTGCTTTTTGAAGCCAGTGTTCTTTCTATGAGCTCAGTCACATATAAATGACAAGAAAAAGGTGTCATTTAATTTATTTTTTTTTCATTTCCTTGTCCCAGCACCAGCCTCTAACCTGTGCTTACTTAGAAGGAAGCAAGAATCTTCTTCCTTTGTTCACTCTTTCCTCTCTGGATTGTTTACACATTAATGCCACTTCCACTTTTTTCTTGATCAGACTTTACAGCAGGAGTCAAGGGGGAATCTTAGTGAAGCTGGATTTTTGCATCCCATGAAAATCAATATTTGAACACCTACCTTTCAGCAGGTGTCTTTGGAAATCTAAGCATTCATGCTTTCTCTTAATTAGGAAAAAAAAAAAACTTTAAAAGTAGGCAAGAAAAATATTCTAGTGCTGTTTTCCTTCAAGCAGTCCTGTGAAATCACCATAAAGATATGCACTGCCATTAATCTGTGGAGAGATAAAATCAAAATTAATGCTTCCACACAGTTTAATGAAAGACACAATTGGTAGGCAATTAAATGTATTTGAGTGTGGTTTGAGTCCCTCACAGAGGAAACATTGTGTAGTCCAGGCCATGGGATTTACATCACTGAAGAAGGGTACAAATTAGTCTTTTAATAGTAACTGTACCTAGAAATGGCTGGCAGCCTACTGAGATCCTCAGATGTGAGTGAGTATTGCAAAACCATTAAAGTATTTTGACTCTGAAGTTGATGGAATCCAAGTTATGGCTTTGTTTTTCAAGGAAGTCTTCCAGCTGTGCTGCAGGATGTGTTAGGTCTACTTAAAGAGGTGTGACATACACCTTGAATATTAACTATCCCAGGCCAAATCTAAGAATTTATCAATCACAGGTAATTTAGGGAATCGTTTCTTGAATTGATCTCAATATGAGTATCAACATTTAGCTCTAAATAAACTTGAAATTTAAAAAAAAATAATTAAGAAGTCTTCTTTCTGCCTCACTGGCAGGTCCTCATCGTCTTGAGGAATCTGGCAGCTGGTGACTGAAACTAATGTTATTCATTAGCTGTTTGGAAGGCTAAGTCAGTTTTAAAAACAGAATTATAGCTACTGGGTCAGTTAGGCATCGCTGAAAATTAGATCTAAAATTAAATCTATAAAATCAAAACTGCTTTCATGAAACAAGAAAATGGGATTTGAAAGCTTCCAGTGCCTGGAAGAGGCAAATCAATCCAGCTGATGCTGCAAGAATGTTGGGTAGCAGCTTTGTGTAACTCAACTGGGAGTACACATGTGCAGGCATTAGATTTCAGGTTTCAGTCATGAAGAATTGCAACATGTTGTCTAGAAAGATTTATGAGTGAATACAAAACATGCAATCCTGCTCATGCCTAGAATGGGGAATATTAGCATTACCCAGAACTGGAAACCCAGGGCTAGAGGAAACAGCAGCCTCTGATTTGATGTTTTTCTTCAGTCAGGTATCCAGTGCTGCCACTTATACAGTAATGCCCAGAATCATCAGGAAATAAGGTATTTGGGAAAGGTTTATCTGAATGACATGGATTTCAAGGTTTGAAGGTAGATTTACAAATAAATGCAGTTTGACCCAAACTGAGCACTATTTGCTGGTGGCAAAGCATTCTCTGCAGAAAGAATTTTCTGAGGGATTGTGGTGGAAGGTGGCATTTTAGGAGGAATATGCTCTTTGTGTAGTCCCAGCTTTTCAAGGCAATTAACTGGAGGTGTGTGCTTTCTTAGTACAAGAAGGCTGGTTTTGTGTTAGTGAGAATGTTGGAGGGGGATTTTCTTTGTTTGTCTAGGGTTTTTTATTGGTTTTGTTTTGCCCTTTGTTAATTTTTTTTTTAAACCATCAACAGGATGGAATTTTATTTTTAAATAATCATGAACGAAAGTAGTTTTACCTAGAGAAAAGTTTGGGTCAGGGTGCCTTAGCAACCAATTCTGTTTTTCCAATTAGCCTGTAAGAATCTCAAACCTGGATCTTCCTGCCCTTTTATTCTCTAGCAGACTCAGTTAAAATCTGGGGCATCTGGGGCTTGTAGAATATCTCCCAAGTTATTAGCATTTTCTATAGAATTACAGCATGTGTTGTTGACTCTCGCATTAACACTGGAAGAGTAACAGTATGGATTATTTAATAAGTAATTAATTTTTCAGGGGCAATGAACCAAATTAATGTTTCTATACCACACTGTAAAAGTTGATTTCTTAGGACTATTCAGATGGTTATACATAGAGAATTAAAAATCTCTGGGAGACCAGGGAAAAATACTGTAATTTCCAATCCAAGCTTGTACGGAGTGCCAAATTCCAGTGAATTCCAAAGGCAGCTCTTCCATCCTATATTAAATTCTTATATGAAAATTTGGGATGCCACTCTTGATTGGATAATTACTAGTCTTATGTTAACTCAATTTTTCTGTAACAAAATAAGCCAAGCATGACAAAGTATGATGAGGGAATGTGTGTATAGATAAGTTTTTAGGGGTTTTCTGCTGTGTAGCTATCTGGAACTCTGCCATTTCATTCAAGAAAATGTTTGTGAACCCTAAACACTTATTGAATGATTATCCATGTAGAGCAGCAAAACTCTAGGAAATCACAGATGAGCCAAAAATGAAATTAGAGGAGAGAGATCAAAGTCATGGCAATACTGAATTTATAAGGATACATGCAGGGAAGACAGGACTTGTTTATTGACTAATATAAGATACAGATTGAAAACAGAATTCTATTGTCATGAACCATTTAAGGAGATACATTCTTTCGATTAAAAAAAAATAATAAAAAAAGAGAACATCCAGACATTTTGAGTCAAACCCAAGGTAGTGTTATGCACAATGCAAGGCTAGATGAAATTCCAGAGGAGCTTCTTAGCAAAATGTATGGATCCTGAACCTTACCAGTGCTATTGAGGGACATATTTTTTTCATTAACATTTGGATCAACAGTACAAATGTACCATAATTTCAGTTTAGCTACCTTTTCCTCTTCTATGTGGTCTGCAAAGTACATGGTAAGTTCTGAGCAGATCCGTTCTGTTCGGCTTCACCAAGCAAATTGCACTGTAATAGCATCTATTTGATCTTTCAGTACCTAGAAAGTGCCTAGAGGCTACATGTTCCACTTCATTTCATTGGATCAAAGAGAGGGAAGTCCAGGCTTTTCAAAGCACATCCAGACTCCAAGTGGTGAAAAGTGTTCTTTTGATTTCAGCCATCCAGAACAAGCAGTGCAGATTTAGTGTGAACCCCATTAGTCACCACACTCTGTTCCATTTAGTAGTAAATGATTTTCTTTCCAAAGTGGTAGGGTTATAAATTTGGCAAAGACAGCTCACTATTACATTTTGTAGATGTTTAACGAGGTTCATATAAATATAGGTTTGATTTTAATTACATCCTGGGTTTATGCACAATTTTTTCCCAGTTAAGAAAAAGCCTTCAGTGAGTGGAAGATGTGTTCATGATGTGCTCTCTGCCTGATGCTGTTAATTTGTTAATTATTTAAGAGTCCCAGTACAGTAGAAGTCCAACTTGACTATTATCATGTAAGATTGTTTTGGCCTAGCAATGGAAGCAGTAGCATTTACTCTCTTTCCTCTGGTGTCTATCCATCTTTAGAAATCAACCTTGGAAAAGCCTTAACAACTGCTGTAACTCTAGGAATTGTGGTGTTTGAATCTGAGTCTAAAAGAGAAGATAATTTTGAACACAATATCATTTTTGCAATGAGAAGCTTTAAGAAGCCTGAGCTAAAAACATTAGAAATGGCCTCCCCTCTGTTTCACTCCAACCTTCTAAGAAATCCTTAGATTTAATAGGTGAATTTTCAGTGGTGAGCAACTATGGTGATTTTAAAATTAAAACAATATTTCAAACTCTAACTCTCTGCTGAAAAATTCAGTCAACAATATTGTCCTTTAAAAACCCAAACAATTCATGAGACATTAAACTCCTTTAAATAGCTCTACTTGGTCAGATAGGTGACCTGCATGATCTAATATAGTTTGAGCATAATTATACCTACTGTTCTTTGAGTACATTTGTTGACCTTTCACAGTTACTGTATCATGCAGGACTTTTTGGTTGCTTTAACTACATAAGATCCAAAACTGACCAGCAATTTTAGGAAAATTTATAATCCAAAAGGTTTTTATCATTGAGGTCAAGGAAATATTAACACTATGTTGTAATCATCATTAGTTTGTCATTTAAATCAATTTGAAATAACTGATGAATTTTTAATTTTTTTTTTCTTTGAGCATTTCCAAAAGTTCACCTCTGAGACAAAGATGGGCTGTAGATTAGATTGGGCTGTATGCTACATTTCCTGTCTGGGTTTAACCTATTTCTATGCAACAGGTATGTGGGATAGACATGCAGCATAACCCTTATAAGAGTTTACTTTGGAAAGTAACAGAATTTTGCATTTGTAATTAGACTGAATTAAATAGCTGCCAGAAGAGGATAATTTCCAGGCACTGAGTAGTAGCACCTGCACATCTGAACTACTCTTCATCCTGTAAATTTCTTGAGAGTCTGATCTAGTTCAGTCATTTAGCAAATGAGTTAATCACTCAGCCATTCCTAGTGGTTTTACAAGAGAGGATGACTTAACTGACCCCAGCTATGTAGCTAGAGCAACATCTAGTTAACAACTTATTTCTTTGTGAACTGTGTTCCCTTTGCTTCCTTTTAATCCATCACTCCAACATTCTGAGTTCTCTAGGAATTAAAAACTGCTGCTGAACAATCATAAGAAAAATATATTTCAATAAAAACATTTACAAAAAA